>CM062291.1:488291513-488891513 GCA_031216915.1 Pictodentalium vernedei | reverse complement strand
CCCGAAACCCGAAAACCTTCAGCACAGTCTACAGTCATATTTATGAAGGGATTTCATTGTAACTTCGTAGGATCAATCCACATGATGCCCAGATGAGAATGTCCCCTTTTAGTTGCGATCATTCAACCATGATGGCTGCCTGAGCCCGAAGCCCAAAAACCTTTGGCACAGTCTACACGTCATATTTATGGAGGGATTTCATTGTAACTTGATAGGTTGACTTCATATAATGTCTACATGAGAACGTCCCCTTTTGGGCAACTGTGACTGCAACAGGGGCCCAAAGCCTGAATACCTTTAGCACAGTCTACAGGTCATATTTATGGAGGGATTTCTCTGTAACGTGATAGGTTGACTTCATATAATGTCTAGATGAGAACGTCCCCCTTTGGGCAACTGTGACGGCAACAGAGGCCCAAAGCCCGAAAACCTTTAGAATATTCCACAGGCCATAATTATGAAGGGATTTCATTGTAGCTTGGTAGGGTGACTCCAAGTTTGTGGTTAAAAACCCAAACAAACGTCACCACCCCCTACCCCCAGCCACCCCCAATTAGGCTTCTTTTTTTTTCTTCTTTTCTCCAATATGCATTTTGAACTATTTACAGTCACTACATGCAGGACCTTTTTTTAACTATTATTATGCACTTTTTTTTTCCTTTCGTCAAAAATGCTTGTTAACAGTTTTGGTTAAAAACCCAAACAAGCACCACCGCTCCCCCCCCCCCTTCCCCCCCAATTAGGCATTTTATTTTTTTTTATTTCCTCCAATATGCATTTTGAACTATTTACAGTCACTACATGCAGAACCTTTTTTTTCCTTTTGTCAAAAATGCTTTTTTTGTTAAAGTTTGTGGTTAAAAATCCAGACAGAAATTATCCCCCCCCCCCACCCCCCACCCCCCCCCCCCCCCCCCCCCAATTAGGCATTTTGTTTTTCTTTCCTCGAATATGCATTTTGTACTATTTACAGTCACTACATGCAGAACCTTTTTTTAAACTCACGTAACCCCCAACCACCCACCCACCGGGTGGCCAATTAGGCACTTCTTTTTTCTTTCGTCAAAAATGCAGTTTAACAGTTTTGGTTAAAGTTTGTGGTTAAAAACCCAGACAAACACCACCCCCACCCCCATGGTGCCAGTTAGGTATATTTTTATACTGTACCAATGACCCAGACATAGCTGGTGCTAACTCTTAAAATATAGGGCCAAACACAAATTTTGCCCCCCAATCCCCAAAATTTGCATCTAAAACTAAAGAAAACATGTCCTGAGAGGCCCTCCACACTTCGCCCCTACTGCGCATGCGCAGTGTCAAGGACGTTCCGAAATTGGCGCCATTTATCATTCTAAGTTTGGCCCTTCATCAGTTAACATCTGACTGATCTTTGTGCTTTTAAATCTCAGTTTAAATGATGCCAGACACATAAATATTAGTGAAATGGTGATTCTAAGGAGGATAGAAAAGGAGGAGAGGAAAAGAATGTGTGACAGAATATTATCAGGGCTGTAACTTAAAATATTTTTATACTGTACCAATGACCCAGACTTAGCTGGTGCTAACTCCACAAAAACCAGGGCCAAACACAAATTTTGCCCCCCAATCCCCAAAATTTGCATCCAAAACAAAAAGAAATCATGTCCTAAAGGACCTCCATAGTACGACTCTACTGCGCATGCGCAGTGACGCAGTCGTCCCGAAATTGGCGCCAAATATCATTCTCTGTTTGGCCCTTCATCAGTCAACATCTCACTGATCTTTGTGCTTGTAAATCTCAGTTTAAAGGATGCCAGACACGTAATTCTTGGAGAAAATGTGATTCTAAGGAGGATAGAAGGAGGAGAGGAAAAAAGAAGTGGCAAAAAATAATCAGGGCTGTACTTAAAATTTTTTGTTGAAATTATGTTAAGTTGCCTATTTTCGAGGCAAGCGCCTCTTGTTGTCATTCTTGCTAATTGTTGCACTGCTTATTCAGTGTTTCCTCTCCCCTAACCTTCTAAAGTCCCCCCTTGCAATTCTCCCATGCTTTTGGCATATTTTTGAGAAGTTTCATTTCTAAAATTCCCTGGGAGAGTTGCTTGGTTACAGAATGTTTTCTGTTATTTTCCCCATAGTTACGTTTTCACCCATGGGTGTATAACGTTTGTGTTCTGCATCTTCCATCTAATGTTCTGCAGATTCTCCCCTGGGAGTCTCTGTTTTGCATCAGATAGAGTGTAATTGATGACTGATTCCGGGCCAGTTTTTTCAGTGCCTGGAGTCATGTTTTCTACTGTGTTTACACTGTTTGTTTTCATTGGCAACAGCCTTTTTTGAGGGGGGCTGTTTGCCTTTGTGGTAGTTTTTCTCATTATAAGATACATTTATATTATCCGAAAGTGTCTCATTAATTATTTTATATAATTTTAAAATTTTTGACCACACTTTGCCATCGGATCCATCGGGGCTCAACGTTACTTTTCAGCAACTTGGGCTTCTCTGAAAAAATATTTTTTCAAAATTATTTTGTTTTGCAATTGTTTTTTCATTTATTAATGGATCATGTTATTATGTATCTTTGTGTCAGGGGTTTTTGCGAGTAACTAGAACTTATTGTTGTTCTTTCACAATGAAGGGACTTTGTTCAAATTGTAATAGGAAGAAATCTTCCTCTGACTTTCATGATTATTGCATTAATTGTAGTCAGTGTTCTCGCATTAATCCCTGTCCTGTATGTGAACATTGGGATGAGAAACATTGGAAACGTGTGTCACGATATGTTGTTTCTGGAGAAAGAGCGATGCCGGCTCTTTCTCCACAAGGTCACTCTACTCTCTCAGTTTCTATTTCAGAGGAACCAGAACAGGGTGATGTTTCCATGTTATCTTCTTCAAGTGTGCATCCGTCGTCACAAATGAATACAGAGCTAGCGGCAAAAGTGCTCATGGAGATTAGACAAATGTCGTCCGCTAGCTCGCCCAGTGTAGCGTCCATTCACCGAATGGTTCGGCAGCCGGGTTCGTCCGATGCGGTCCAAGAGGAAATTTTGGGTGATGCGAGCACTATAAAAATAATAGATGCACACCCAGTGACGGCGGATAGTGAACGAGAACGGAGGAAGCCTTTTAGTCCGGTTCCTAGCTCGTCCAGGTCCAGCCGGGCCGCGAGCGAGAGAGGCCCCTCTCTCGTACAACAACATCTGGGACCAGATGTTGTGGTACAAAATGTGTCTTTAGCGGAGCATACGTCCGTCGCTCGGGACGCTCCGTTGTATAAGCAGTCCGCAGAGACTGTTAAGGCTTCCTCTTCTCGTCGGCGCACACGACCGCACCTTGGCTGCGTGACCTCCGATATTTTGCCAGCTTCGCCGATGAAGGATTCTTCGGCGACCAGGTCACACCATCCGGCAGCCAGGGATTCGAGACCGATGGACTCCGGACGTTCGCATAGGAAAAGTATGCGGGAGCCATCTGATGCGGAGCTGCCCTCGGCGAAGCAGCGAAAGACCGCTCCTCCGCAGGTCTCGACGTCGGACATTCTAGTGCAGATAGCACAGCTTATCGCAGCATCCCAGCAGCCGACAAAAACGGTGTCGGATCGAGAATTATCCGACGGCGCTGGGTCGGTACGCTCCGCCGAAGCATCGGGGGCGGACGACCGGGAACATCGGGAGGTCCGACCGGATGGTGAAAGGGATACGGATGAATTGGAGCTATCCCTTTCGGAACAACACAAAGCTGCCGTGGACTTCATCCGGCACTTTCTTCCTCAAGTTGTTCCGTCGGGCCAGACTGCTGCGCTTCCGGACAGGAGAATTATAGCGTCATTGGACTCTGATTTTTTCGAGCGGTTCAGGGACATCGCTCCCGAGTTTCCGTCGCAGTCCAATAATGTTGCAAGAACATTTGAATTATTGAACGATGCTATTTTTAAACTTGCTTCCAGGACGGGGAAAGCAGGTTTCTTGTCCGCAAATACTCTCAACCTGCCTTTCATTAATGCAAGGAATAAATTCGACACGGCAGGTCAGGGTATACCGAGAGTTCCTCTGCGTATGGACGACGAGGCGGAAGACTTAGAGCTATCATTACCGTCGTCAGCTTCTATTCCAACCGCAGTGTTGGAAACAGCTATTGCGTCTAACAGAGCCAATTTAGATGCCTTATCTTACGCAGATCACCTTACTAAGGCGTTATCACTGCGTCTTCAAGGGGAAGAGTTTCAGGATATACAATCCTCCTTAAGACTTCTTTCAAGGGCAGTAGCTTATTCCACGTGTAACTCCGCCCTTTCAGTGGCAAATCTGGAGTTGGTTAGACGTGACGCAGCCCTGTCTACATCCACACTAGTGGATTCTAAGGTGAAGAACTCTCTTAGAGTCGCTTCGGTCTCAGGAGATCTTCTCTTTGACGGCAAGCTTTCCGCTATTTATGATAATATTAAAAAGAAAGCTAGTGATTCTCTGTTGTTTAGATCCGCTCCTAAAAGGTCGGATACAGCAGACACGAATAAGGCGGGCACTTCTGGGTCGTATCCGCCCAAGAGAGGTTCCTATAGAGGTTCCGGTGCGTCCTCTAGCTCTTATTCGAGAGACCGTCAGGATAGTGACTCTCGTTCGGGACGTCCTTCAGGCCGGGACAATCGGTCGGACGCCCCGAGGTCGACGAGGCGAGGTGCGGGTCGTGGAAGACGTGGTTTCTCCTACCGCAGGCCTCGCAGATCCAGGAGGTGATGGCTTAAACCTCTATCGCGTTCCGGTTGGCGGAAGGTTGTCGAGTTTTTCTCAAGAGTGGGCGTCGATTACGGACGACCCATGGGTGAGAGGAGTGACTTCAGAAGGTCTAAAGATATCCTTCAAACGAAAGCCTCCATTAACTCGAAGTCCAAAGTGGACTCATCTTCCGTCAAATCCTCAGAAAAGAGACGCTCTGCTATCAGAGGTGCAGTCTCTTTTAATGAAGAACGCGGTAGAGGTCGTAGAAAACCAGGAATCGCTGGGATTCTACAGCCATCTGTTTCTGGTTCCGAAACCAGATGGCTCGTTCCGTCCAGTCATAGATTTGAGCTGGATAAACAAGCTGATCGTCGCTCCGAAGTTTTATATGGAGACGATTCGATCGGTCAGAGCGAGTATTCGGGTGAACGATTATGCAACGAGCATAGATCTCAAAGATGCGTACTTTCACGTCATGGTACATCCGACATTCCGAAAGTATCTACGCTTCGCAGTCCTAGGAGTGGTGTATCAGTTCCGGGCCATGTGCTTCGGATTGAATCTAGCACCCTGGGCTTTCACTCGGGTAATGAACTCGGTAATGATCTACTTCCGAGCTCATTCGTCTGCGGTAACGTCGGCCTACCTGGACGACATTCTTCAGAGGTACGGCAACGAGTTAACGCTTCAGAACGATGTTCAGAATCTTCTTCTATTGCTCCGACGTCTCGGTTTCATAGTAAACGAGGAGAAGTCGGATCTGGTGCCGTCCAAGTCATTCACTCATCTGGGAATGAGCTTCGAGACGCACAACAATCTCGTTCGTCTGCCGTTAACCAGAGCGAAATTAGTCAGTTGTTACGCTCACTATTGTCTGAATACAGACAAAGTCACGGCGAGAGAATTTATGAGACTGATAGGTCTGTGCGGAGCCGCCGCGGATCTCATTCCGATGGGACGGCTACGCACACGGCCTCTTCAATTTTCCTGACTCAGAATTGGAGTGTGAAAATTCATTCGCTCGATGTAGACGTTCTCTTGTCAGATCAAGTGAAACAAGAGATTCAGACTTGGGCAAACATTCAGTGGTTAACTCAAGGAGTTCCGCTGCAGTTGCCGGATCCGAGTTTTACCATTATGACGGATGCCAGTCAAACAGGTTGGGGTGCATCATTAATCCCAACGGATTCGAGATGCCAGGGTCTTTGGGATCCGCAATTCCTGTGCAAGCACATAAACATCAAGGAAATGATGTCAATTTGGCTTGCGTTACGTCACTGGATGGACATTATTCACGATGCTCATGTCCAAATCCTATCCGACAATACGACAGTAGTGGCGTATATACGGAATCAGGGAGGCACTCATTCAGTTCCGTTGTTCAATCTAACGGAAAGAATCCTTCTGTTTGCGTTGGAACATCACGTTCTTCTTTCGGTCCGTCACATACCGGGTCGTCTGAATGTGCTAGCAGACTCACTTTCACGAAAGGGTCGCTTGTTGCCGTCGGAGTGGACTCTCAACAAACAAGTATTCAATCAGATTTGCTACCAATGGGAACGGCCAATGATAGACTTATTTGCGACACATCTCAACAATCAGTTGCAAACGTATGTGTCCCCGTGTCCGGATCCAAGAGCATTTGCAGTAGACGCTCTGTCGATCCCTTGGGACGGAATGATAGGATATGCGTATCCTCCAGCGCCGTTAATTCAACAAGTATTGCTAAAGATAAAACAATCTCAATGCAAGATTCTGTTGGTAGCATCTCTGTCGCCACAGAGACCGTGGATAAATCTACTCAGGTGTCTGTTGTGGGACCTACCGCGGAAGCTCCCTCCACGAGAGGATCTTCTTTGGCAGGGGAAATCGCGCCAACTACATCACAACCCGCAAGGTCTCAACCTTCACGTTTTTCCGTTGTGCGGTCCTTCTTGCATGGCAAGCACTTTACAGGACGAGCAGTGGACGCGATTTCTAACTGTAGGAGGACCTCCTCTTCGCTAAACTATGCGGCTAAGTGGAAGGTTTTCCGTCGTTGGTGTAGGGATCATTCTGTAGATATATTTGATCCCTCTATACCAGACATTGCTAACTTTCTAGTATACTTGTTTGACGAAATCAAACTGCAACCTGTTACTATAAAGGGTAATAGATCTATGTTATCTGATACCTATGCACATCATGATAGTTTACAAATTGGATCTAATGTCTCTTTATCGAAATTGGTTAGAAACTTTTCGATAAATAGACCCAGAACTCTTAGATTAATTCCTAAGTGGAATTTAGCTTGGGTTCTCCTTAAATTGAAGGAAAAGCCATTTGAACCTCTTGGGACAGTAGATTTCAAATTCTTATCTTATAAGACAGCTTTTCTCTTAGCTTTCTCTTCTGCCAAAAGAGTCAGTGAGCTTCATGCACTATCGGTGGATGATTCTCATTATCGTAGTGTTGGGAACACTATCACCTTCACTACTAATGTCGGTTTTTTAGCTAAGAATCAGGCTCCTAATAAATATCCGGAACCTATTGTTATTAAGGCTCTTCCGTCTTCAGACGGGCGTAGGCCTTTACTCTGTCCTGTTAGAGCACTACGTATCTATAAACAGAGATCTCAGTTCATCAGAAAGGGACGGAAACGTTTCTTTCTGTCTTTGATGCCTAATAGAAAGGACATTTCAGTCCATTCTATTGCTAGATGGATTCAGTTAACTATCCGTACTGCGTATGAAGATTTATCTTCTTCTCAGCAGTCTGTGCTTAAGATTTCTGCTCATGAAGTAAGAGCTCTTTCTACTTCCTGGGCTTATGCTAATAGTGTTGCTATTACAGATTTAATGAAGGCTGCTTATTGGTCTCAGCCATCCACATTTACTAATTTTTATCTCAGAAATATTGAGTCCATTTCTGGAGACCTGCATTGTTTAGGTCCGTTATCTGTTGCTCAGAATGTCGTCCACTAAACAGTTGCAACTATAGTTATGCAGGCTTTCTGTTCCGGCAGTGACTCCGTCCGACTGCCCTCTTCGCTCTGGGCTATTTGACCCAGGGCAAGGGGAAGGGGGGGGGGGGCGGGTGTTCCCTTAGGTCACCTGCTTTATAGTGAAAAGCAAGGGAATACCTCCTCCAAGACAGTATTTCTGAGTCGCTTCCGGGATGGTTTTAAAGTGTAATATTAATGTTTAATTTCATTCATGTCTTATTTTTAAAGTGTAGCTCGGTGTGAAGCATTTGTATATGTCAAGTGTCAAACGGGCTTTAATATACAATACTCGGACACTTTTAAATGATTATAAAGAGTCTCAATTCTCTGGACTACTTTATTTATTGGCTTGCTTTAAAAATAATTAGTATAAGGGTTATACTGGATGTTAATAGAGAACATGAATGTTATTGTGCTCAATTATTAAGGGTAGTGTATCTTTCTAATTTAAATATTAAATAAGAAAGATACATGTAAAGCCTAATACTCCTTTTCTCCTTAAGGGGTTACCTCTTTATTTTATAATTGAGCTTATTGGATTTTCCTCTATGTCCTAGGCCCTCCAGCCTGTTTACTATTCAGCTAAGTCTGGGTCATTGGTACAGTATAAAAATGTTAAAAAATTTATAGTAATTTATATATTTTTTATACTTACCAATGACCCAGACGGGGATGGCCCTCCCTGAGTTGGGAACTCTTGCCTCCCCGCTGAGTACATAGCGCTGACCAGGCACTGCCAGTAAGAATGATATTTGGCGCCAATTTCGGGACGACTGCGTCACTGCGCATGCGCAGTAGAGTCGTACTATGGAGGTCCTTTAGGACATGATTTCTTTTTGTTTTGGATGCAAATTTTGGGGATTGGGGGGCAAAATTTGTGTTTGGCCCTAGTTTTTGTGGAGTTAGCACCAGCTAAGTCTGGGTCATTGGTAAGTATAAAAAATATATAAATTACTATAAATTTTTTAACTTTTTAATGAAATTATGTTAAGTTACCTATTTTCAAGGCAGCAGCCATTTTGTTGTCATTCTGATTATTTAGTTACACTGTTTTTTCAAGTGTTTTTCCTCTCTCCCTGTCCTTTAAGTTCCCCCTTGCTATTCTCCCATGCTTTTGGCATAATTTCTGTAATTATTATTACTAAAATTTCTTGGGAGTTTAGCTGAATAACAGAATGAATTCTGTTCTTTCCCCATGTTTACGTCTTCACCTACGGGTGGTTAGGCGTTGTGTTCTGCATCTACCATCTGATGTTCTGCAGTTTCTTCCCTGGAAGTCTCTGTTTTGCATCAGATGGTGTATTTTTGGTAACTGATTTCGGGCCTGGGTGCCTGGAGTCTTATTTTAGTGTTTTTACACTCATTGTTTACATTTACAACAGCCCTCTGTGTGAGGGGGGGATTTCTAAATAATAATATCTTTATGTTATTTTAATCATAACTAGATACATTATTATTGTTCGTAAGTGTTGAAGAAATTGTTTAAAATATTTTTAAAATTTTTGTCCACACTTAGGCTTGGGATCCATTGGGGCTCAACGTTACTTTTCAGAAACTTGGGCTGTTCTGAAAAAATATTTTTTCAAAATATTTTGATTTCAATTATTTTTTCTATATTAATGGATCATATTATTATTATGTATTTTGATTGCCAGGGGTTAGTGCGAGTACCAGGACTTGTTTTCTTTTCACATTGAAAGGATATTGATCAATTGTTTTAAGAGGAAGTCTTCCTCTGACCTTATTATCATTCTATATGTGGTCAGTGTACTCGCATTAACTCCGGTTCTGTATCGTATGATTTCGATGACAATATGGGAAGCGTATGTCACGGTATGTTGTTGGGGATTTGGACACTCCGGTCCTTTCCCCGCAGGGTCACTCTACTTTATCAATTTCTATTTCAGACGATCAAGATTAGGGTGATGTATCTGTGATGTCTTCCAACAGTGTGCCTCCGTCGTCACAATTAATGAAGGGCTAGCGGAAAAGTGCTCATATAATACGCCAATTGCCTAAGAGGACCCTAGTAGGTTCGACGGCCTTTGACGTCCGCTAGCTCGCCCATTGTAGCGTCCATTCACCGAATGGTTCGGCAGCCGGGTTCGTCCGTTGCGGTCTAGAAGGAATTTTCGGGTGATGCGAGCACTATAAAATTAACTTAATGCACACCCAGTGACGGCGGATCGGAGGGAGAACGGAGGAAGCCTTTTAGTCCGGTTCATAGCTCGTTCCGGTCCATCCGGACGGCAAGCGAGAGACGCCCCTCTCTCGTTCAACAACATCTGGCCCCAGATGTTGTGGTACAAATGTGTCGTTAGCGGAGCATACGTCCGTCGCTCGGGACGCTCCGTTGTATAGGCAGTCCGCTGAGACTGCTAAGGCTTCCTCTTCTCGTCAGCGCACACGACCGCACCTTGGCTGCGTGACCGCCGATATATTACCAGCTTCGCCGATCAAGGATTCTTCGGCGACCAGGTCACACCATCCGGCAGCCAGGGATTCGAGACCGATGGACTCCGGACGTTCGCATAGGAAAAGTATGCGGGAGCCATCTGATGCGGAGCTGCCCTCGGCGAAGCAGCGATAGACTGCACCTCCGCAGGTCTCGACGCCGGACATTCTTGTGCACATAGCACAGCTTATCGCAGCATCCCAGCAGCCGACAGAAACGGTGTCGGATCGAGAATTATCCGACAGCGCTGGGTCGGTAGCCGGGGACTCGAGGCCTGCAGACTCCGGACGTTCGCATAGGAAGTATGCGGGAGTCAACGTACACGGAGCTTCCAGCGGCAATGCATCGTAAGTCCGCTACTGCACAGGCCTCGGGAACGGACGTGCTTTCCTTAATAGCACAGTTTATCGCAGCATCCCAGCATCAACTGAATCTGTCGCATATATTTTATCCGACGATGCTGGGTCGGGACGCTCCGCGGAAGCGGGTACGGACGTCCGAAAGTTTCATCCGGTCCGACGGGATACCGAAAGGGATTCGGTGGATTTCAAGCTTTCCCTTTCGGAACAACATATGCTGCGATGCCGGATAAGAAACTGATAGCGTCGGTGGACTTAGAAATTTTTGGTTCGGTTCAGGGACATCGTCCCTCAGTTCCGACATAGTCCAATAATGTCACACAAACTTTCGAATTATTGAACGACGCTATATATATTATTATTTTATGCTTGCTATCCAAGCATTTCTGGTTTCTTGTTCGAAGAGTTATGGACATGTCTTTCAAAAGTGTGCCTCTGTCGTCATAGTTAATGAAGAGTTAGCGGCAATAAGTGCTCATGGAATATGTCTATCGCTTACGGAGTGACATTCGCTAGCTCACCCGGTGTAGCGTACATTCATCGAATGGTTCGGCTGCCGGGTTCGTCCGTTGCGGTCTAGGAAGGAGATTTGGGTGATGCGAGCACTTTAATTACTTTAGTACTCACCCAGTGACGGCAGATTGAGGACAGATCGGAGGAAGCCAACAACATAGGGGACCGCATGTTGTGGTTCAGATATTTTACATTCGGAGCATATGTCCGTTGCTCGGGACGCTCCGTTATATTGACAGTCCGAGATACTGTCTTTAATGCTTCCTCATCCTCACAGCAGGGCACACGACCGCACATTGGCTACGTGACCTCGAGTATCCGATCAGTTTCGGCATTCAGTGATTCCACAGCGAATAGGTCGCGCCATCCGGTAGCCAAGGGACACGAGGCCTATACACTCCGTTCGCTCGCATATTGGAAGTATGCACGGGGTAACGATCTCGGAGCTTCCTGCGGCAATGCATCGTAAGACCGCTGCTCCTCAGGCCTCAGTGACGGACGTGCTATCCGAGTTAGCACAGTTGTTTCGCAGCATCCCAGCAATTGACGGTTTCTCGGTCGAATCAGGAATTATCCGACGGCGCTGGGTCGGTGCGGTCCGCGGTTGCATCAAGCTACGGACAACCGAACGCTTTATAGGGTCCGACAGGATGGCGAAAGGGATTCGAAAGATTTCGAGTTTTATCGGAAGATGCCTTTCATATCTTCTGGCATTTCTTCCAGTGATTATTTTTCGGACTTCATTGCTGCGATCGTGGATAAGAGACTTATAGCGTCATTGGACTCGGATTTTTCGATCGGTACAGGGACTTTGTCCCTGACTTACCGACGCAGTCCAATATTGTCATTACAACATGTGTTTTATTTTTCGACGCTATATATATTTATATATATATACAAGCCTGCTACTAAGCATGATAGTTTAGTTTCTTGTCCGCGTGGCTCATTTCTGCCATTTTATCTTTTTTACATATAGTTTATTTTGGCAGAGCAGGGCATACCGAGAGTTCATATGCGTCTAGACGGTGTGATTAAAGACTGCATATATTCTTTTTCGCCGTTTATGTCTTTTCCAATTTCAATGTTGGAAACGACATTATGTATAGTAGACTTAACTTAGACGCTTTATTATACGTAATCCGCCTTACTGAGGCGTTATCTTTACGTCTTCAAGAAAAGATTTACGGGATATTATTCTCAATGTAATTTCTTTTGAGGGCAGTAGTTTGTTCACGTATAACTCCGCCCTTCAGTGGCTGATTGGAGTTCGTTAGACGTGATACAGCCCTAGCTACATCCATGCGTGGATAGTAGGTTAAGAACTCTCTCAGAGTCGCTTCGTTCTCGGAGGAGCTTCTCTTCGACGGCAACTTTCCGGCAATCCATGAATTGCTTGATTTATACATTCTCTTGTCTATCTAGTGTTACAAGAGATTCAGACTGGGGCAAACATTCGGTGGTTGACTCAGAGAGTGCCGCCGCAGTTGCCGGACCCGAGTGTGGCTGTTATGACGGTTGCCAGTCAAACAGATTGGGATATATACTGATCCCTACGGATTCGAAGTGCCAGGGTCTTTGGGTTCCGCAGTCTTTTAGCTATCAGTTTAACTTCCGCGGAATAATGTTTTTTAGGCTTGCTTTATGTCATTGCATGAACATTATTCAGAAACGCATGCCCAAATTCCTGTCCTTTAATTCGACAGTAGTGGCGTATCTCCGGAACCAGGGAGGCACTCTTTCGTTTCCGTTATTCAATTTAATGGAAAGAATCCGTCTGTTGGTTATAGTACACCAAGTTCAGTTTTGGTCCGTCATATTCTGGGTCGTCTGATTGTTTTATCGCACTCCCGTTCTCTTACGGGTCGCTTGTTGCTGTCAGAATGGACTCTCAACAAACAAGTATTCAATCAGATTTGCTATCTATGGGAGCGCCCAATGATGTTTTATTTATGACACAGCTTGCTAATCAATTGCAGACGTATGTGTTGGCTTGTCCAGATCTCTGAGCTAATACTGTTAACGCTCTATTGATCTATAGGACGGAATGATAGGATACGCGTATCCTCCGGCGCTGTTGTTTTAGCAGGTATTGCTAAGATAAACAACCACAATACATTTCTGTTGATAGCATCTCTATCTTCACAGAGATCATGAGTAATTTACTCTCTTGTCTACTGTGGATCTTAACGTGAAATCTTCCTCTATGTGAGGATCTTTTTTCACTGGGTAAATCGTGTCATCTTTATCACAACCAGCAAGGTCGCAACCTTCATGTATTCCGTTGTGTGGTCCGTATTGCATTGTAAGCACTGTACTGGACGAGCTTTGGACGCGATTTCTTACTATAGGAGATCCTCTTCTTCGCTATTCTATGCGACTAAAGTGGAGGCTCTTCCGTCGTGGTGTAGGGATCATTATGTTCATATGGTTGATCCCTCCATACTACTCATTGCTATTTTTTAGTATACTTGTTTCACAAGATCTACTGCAGCCTGTTGTTATTTAGGTTATAGGTTTATGTTACCTCATACCTATGCACTCTACGATAGTTTACAATTGAGTCTTTTGTCTCTTTATCTAAGTCAGTTAGTAACTTTTTGATAAATAGACTTAGAATCTTTAGATTAAATTCCTATACGGATTTTAACTTCAGGTTCTTATTTAGCTAAGTAATCATTTGAGCCTCTGGAAACAGTAGTTTTCAAATTCTGACCTTTTAGACAGTAATTCTGTTGGTTTCTCTTTTACTGTAGAGTCAGTGAGTTTCATGCACTATCGATGGATGATTTTCACTTTCATAATTTCGGAATCAATACTTCCGTTACTATTTAGGTTGGATTGTTGCATAAGAGTTAGGCTCCTATTATCCGGAACCTATTATTTTAAGGTCCTTCCGTCTTCGTATGGGCATAGGCCTTTACTCTTTCCGGGTACAGTTTATGTATTTATAAACAGATATCTGTTTATTACAAGGGCGTAAGCTTCTTCTGTCTTTGATGTCTAGTAGAAGGACGTTACGCTCCATTTTATTGTTAATGGATTCTATTAACTAGCGTACTGCTTATGGTATATCATTGGCTTAGCAGTTGTGCTTAAGATTTCGGCTCATGAAGTAAGAGTTCTTCTACTTCTTGGGCTTACATTAATAGTGTTGCTATTGTAGATTTTTGAAGGCTGCTCATTGCGCTCAGCCATCCATTCATGAATTTTATCTCAGAAATATCGAGTCCATTTCTGGAGGCCTCTATTGTTAGGTCTATTATCTACTGCTCAGAATGTCTTTCACTTAACAGTTGCTACTATAGCTAGGTAGGCTGTCTGTTTCGGCAGTGTCTCCGTTCGGCTGCCCTCTTCGCTCTGGGCTATTTGACCCAGGGCAAGAAAAAGGGGGGGGGGGGAGGGTGTTCCCTTGGGTCACCTGTTTTTACTATGAAAACAAGGGGATACCTCCTCCAGAGTTAGTAATTCTGAGCTGTTATTGGGATGGTTGTTTAGTGAGAAGTTTAAGTTTATAAAATTCATTCAAGTCTTAGTTTTTAAAGTATAGCTTTTGAATATTGCATATGTCAACGGACATGATTATGCAATTCTCACACACTTTTAGGAGTATAAGAGTCTCTATTCTCTAGACTTACTTTATTATTGGCTTACTTTAAAAATTATTAGTATAAGGATTATTGGATATTAATAGAGTACATGGATGTATGAAGCTCAATTTTTGGAAGGTGTTGTATCTTTCTAATTTATCATAAATAAGAAAGATACATGTAAGGCCTATTACTTCTTTTCCCTACAGGGGATGACTCTATTTTATTTTATTGAGCGTATTCCATTTTGCTCTATGTCCTTGGCCCTCCAGCCTTTTTACTATTCAGCTATGTCTGGGTCATTGGTACAGTATAAAAATGTTAAAAAATTTATAGTAATTTATATATTTTTTATACTTACCAATGACCCAGACGGGGATGGCCCTCCCAGGAGTTGGGAACTCTTGCCTCCCCGCTGAGTACATAGCGCTTACCAGGCACTGGTTATTAGAATGATAAATGGCGCCAATTTCGGAACGTCCTTGACACTGCGCATGCGCAGTAGGGGCGAAGTGTGGAGGGCCTCTCAGGACATGTTTTCTTTAGTTTTAGATGCAAATTTTGGGGATTGGGGGGCAAAATTTGTGTTTGGCCCTATATTTTAAGAGTTAGCACCAGCTATGTCTGGGTCATTGGTAAGTATAAAAAATATATAAATTACTATAAATTTTTTAACTTTTTTTTTCTCTGTTCAAAATGCATTCTCAAGGATTTAGATTGACCACATGTGGAAAAAAAAAAATGGACTCCCGTAACACACCCCCATTCTCCCACACCCCACCCCTCACCCCACCCCACCTCCTCCTCACCCAGGGCCATTCATGCAATATTTTTTCTTTGGTACAAAATGCATTTTTAGCCTGACAGTAGTCAGGGCTATAGTCATGACTTTCGTCCGTCTATCTGTCTGCAAACAACTGGTTTCCAACTGATTACTCCAGTTTGGATTATTTGTTTTCAACCAAAGTTGATATGTGTATTTTCCAGCTAGAAATACAGGCCAGGTTTCAATATAGGTTCCACAACTCCCCCCCCCTCTCCCCCCTTCCCCCCCCCCCCCCCCCCCCCCCCACACACACACACACACACAAACGTGTCACTTAGGCAATTATTCCCAAAATGCATTTTGAAGGATTGGGAGTTAATTATTACATGCAAAAATGAAAATTTACTCATATAGCTCAACATTGCTTTATGTACTGCATCTTTAATCCTTTACCTAATACAAGTTGAAGCCAACAGTACAAATTATTTTTCTGAAACATCAGATTTTTTCATTTTTAGCTCAACTTTGGCGAAGCCAAATTTGAGCTTATGCCATGGCCCGTCGTCCGTCTGTCCGTCTGTCCGTCAACAATTGGATACGGCTCGGGCTAGAGGCCGTATTTATGAACCGATCTTTACGAAACTTCTTGGGTGCCTTTATTATGACCGTGGGACGAGAACGAGTGTTTTTGGGTGCAGTCCGAAATTTAAGATGGCTGCCAGTCACCATTTTGTACCAACGATGCAGAAATCTGTTTTTTGTACAGAACTTCCACATGAAAGCTCTGATTTGAATAATTTTTTGTATGAATGTTTAGTACCATGGGATACATCACATATAGTATGGGTTTTTTTCTCGTGCATAAATTATGCAAATTAGACTAACTTTGATGTTTTTTGGTGTTACTTTCAGCACTGTAAGTGCAAATGCCAATACGGCTCGGGCTAGAGGCCGTATTTATGAACCGATCTTTATGAAACTCCTTGGGTACCTTTGTTATCACCATGGGACGAGAACGAGTGTTTTTGGGTCCGGTCCGAAATTCAAGATGGCCGATGTCAGCCATTTTGTACAAAATTTGGTGCAATCAGATTTTTGCACAGAACTTCCATATAAAAGCGCTGATTTGAATAATTTTTTGTGTGAATGTTTAGTACCATGGGATACATCATATATAATACGGGTTTTTTTCTCGTGCAGAAATTATGCAAATTAGATGAACTTTGATTTTTTCAGTGCTACTTACACACAGTAAGTACACATGTCAATACGGCTCGGGCTAGAGTCTGTATTTATGAACCGATCTTCACAAAACGTCTTGGGTACCTTTGTTATCACCTTGGGACGAGAACGAGTGTTTCTGGGTGCGGTCCAAAATTCAAGATGGCTGCCAGTGGCCATTTTGTACCGAAATTATGTCTAATCAGTTTTTTGTACACAACTTCTATACGGCTCAGGCTAGAGGCTGTATTTATGAATCGATCTTTACGAAACTTCTTGGGTACCTTTGTTATCACTGTGGGATGAGAACGAGTGTTTTTGGGTGTGGTCCAAAATTCAAGATGGCCACCAGCAGCCATTTTGTACCAAAATTAGTGCAATCAGTCTTTTGTACAGAACTTCTGTATGAAAGTTCTGATTTGAATAAATTTTTGTATGAATGTTTAGTAACATGGAATACATCACATATAGTACGGGTTTTTTTCTCGTGCAGAAATTATGCAAATTAGATGAACTTTGGTGTTTTTTGGTGTTACTTTCAGCACTGTAAGTGCAAATGCCAATACGGCTCGGGCTAGAGGCCGTATTTATGAACCGATCTTTACGAAACTCCTTGGGTACCTTTGTTATCACCGTGGGACGAGAACGAGTGTTTTTGGGTCCAGTCCGAAATTCAAGATGGCCGATGGCAGCCATTTTGTACAAAATTTGGTGCAATCAGATTTTTGCACAGAACTTCCAAATGAAAGCGCTGATTTGAATAATTTTTTGTGTGAATGTTTAGTACCATGGGATACATCACATATAATACAGGTTTTTTTCTCGTGCAGAAATTATGCAAATTAGATGAACTTTGATTTTTTCAGTGCTACTTACACACAGTAAGTACACATGTCAATACGGCTCGGGCTAGAGTCTGTATTTATGAACCGATCTTCACAAAAACTTCTTGGGTACCTTTGTTATCACCTTGGGACGAGAACGAGTGTTTCTGGGTGCGGCCCAAAATTCAAGATGGCTGCCAGTGGCCATTTTGTACCGAAATTAGGTCCAATCAGTTTTTTTGTCACAACTTCTACACAGCTCATATTTGTGAACTGATCTTCACGAAACTTCTTGGGTACCTTTGTTTTCACCTTGGGACAGGAATGAGTGTGTTTTGGGGTGCCTTTGTTATCACTGTGCTACGAGAACAAATATTTTGGGGTTCAGTCAGACCCACTCTGGGACTCAAAGATTTCTTTTCTAGTTTAGCATCTGACTGTCACCCACCTTTACAATACTTTACCTATACATTTGTTACAGGCAACAGTCAGTATTTATGTATAGACTGTTACAATACTTTATATGTACCTTTGTTATCAGGTCATTACCTAGATGTTTGTCATTGCTGTGTCACATACTATACATGTACATGTCTTTGTCTTGACAAGTTGAGCTACAGTGTCATTGACACTTTCATTTATTTACTTCTAACAATGGTTTATTACTTCTTATTGGAACAAGCTCATCAAGTTTGTTCCATTAATAGGTCATGAGGTATGTTTTGAAGTAGAGAAATGAAAAAATAAAATTTGAATAGCAAATTTTGTATATCACGAGTGCAGATATGGCAGATTCGTTAGGTAAACTGTTAACAACAAATGGCTCCGACTATTTTGCATCTAAGCATTGCCATTCCTGGGACAGTCGGGCTGCATGCGTGACATCACTCTAGTTCACAAATATGATGATGTGCATCACAGGTGATTCATTCATTTATGAAGATGATGATGTGCATGACAGATGATCTATTCATTTACGAATATGATGATGTGCACCATGGGTGATCCATTCATTCACAGATATGATGACGTGCATCACAGGTGATCCATTCATTTATGAAGATGATGATGTGTATCATGGGTGATCCATTCAGTTACAAAGACGATGATGTGCATCACGGGTGATCCATTCATTTACAAATATGATGATGTGCATCACAGGTGATCCATTCAGTTACAAAGACAATGATGTGCATCACAGGTGATCCATTCATTTATGAAGATGATGTGTATCATGGGTGATCCATTCAGTTACAAAGACGATGATGTGCATCACGGGTGATCCATTCATTTACAAATATGATGATGTGCATGATGGATGATCCATTCATTTAGGAAGATAATGATGTGCATGATGGGTGACCCATTCATTTAGAAAGATGACGATGTGCATGACAGATGATCTATTCATTTAGAAAGATGACGATGTGCATGACAGATGATCTATTCATTTACGAATACGATGATGTGCACCATGGGTGATCCATTCATTAGCCCGACTGTTTACATTAAGGGGTATAGTAATGACTTTTGTCCGTCCGCCCATCCGTCTGTCCATCTGTTAACATTTAGAGTTTTTAGTTGACATTTGGAGTTTTGGTTAAAGTTTGTGGTTATAGTTTTTTATTCATCCTTCAAGTACAGGCTATTCCTGATAGTTCATGTCTGATCGTCACGAAATTTCATATGCAGGTTTTAGGTCATGTCTTCATGAGAACGTCCCCTTTTGGTCGTGATCGATCAACCGGTATGGGTGCCCAAGCCCAAAACCCGAAAACCATTAGCACTGTCTACAGGTCGTATTTATGAAGGGATTTCATTGCAACTTCATAGAATGCCTCTGTATAATGCCTAGATGAGAACATCTCTGTTTGGGCATGATCTGTCAACCGTGATGGCTGCCCATGAAGATGATGATGTGTATCATGGGTGATCCATTCATTTACAAAGATAATGATGTGCATCATGGGTGATCCATTCATTTACAAATATGATGATGTGCATCACAAGTATCCATTCATTTATGAAGATGATGATGTGCATCATAGGTGATCCATTCATTTACAAAGATAATGATGTGCATCATAGGTGATCCATTCATTTACAAAGACGAGGATGTGCATCATGGGTGATCCAT
This sequence comes from Pictodentalium vernedei, assembly GCA_031216915.1. Classification (NCBI taxonomy): domain Eukaryota; kingdom Metazoa; phylum Mollusca; class Scaphopoda; order Dentaliida; family Dentaliidae; genus Pictodentalium; species Pictodentalium vernedei. The sequence goes on along the minus strand of CM062291.1, from coordinate 488,871,972 downwards.
TCATTTACAAATATTATGATGTGCATGACGGATGATCCATTCATTTACAAAGATAATGATGTGCATCATGGGTGATCCATTCATTTACAAATATGATGATGTGCATCACAAGTATCCATTCATTTATGAAGATGATGATGTGCATCATAGGTGATCCATTTAGTTACAAAGACGATGATGTGCATCACGGGTGATCCATTCATTTACAAATATGATGATGTGCATCACAGGTGATCCATTCAGTTACAAAGACAATGATGTGCATCACAGGTGATCCATTCATTTATGAAGATGATGATGTGTATCATGGGTGATCCATTCAGTTACAAAGACGATGATGTGCATCACGGGTGATCCATTCATTTACAAATATGATGATGTGCATGATGGATGATCCATTCATTTACAAAGATAATGATGTGCATCATAGGTGATCCATTCATTTACAAAGACGAGGATGTGCATCATGGGTGATCCATTCATTTACAAATATTATGATGTGCATGACGGATGATCCATTCATTTACAAAGATAATGATGTGCATCATGGGTGATCCATTCATTTACAAATATGATGATGTGCATCACAAGTATCCATTCATTTATGAAGATGATGATGTGCATCATGGGTGATCCATTAATTTACAAAGACGAGGATGTGCATCATGGGTGATCCATTCATTTACAAATATTATGATGTGCATGACGGGTGATCCATTCAGTTACAAAGACGATGATGTGCATCACGGGTGATCCATTCATTTACAAATATGATGATGTGCATCACAAGTATCCATTCATTTATGAAGATGATGATGTGCATCATGGGTGATCCATTTAGTTACAAAGACGATGATGTGCATCACGGGTGATCCATTCATTTACAAATATGATGATGTGCATGATGGATGATCCATTCATTTACAAAGATAATGATGTGCATCATAGGTGATCCATTCATTTACAAAGACGAGGATGTGCATCATGGGTGATCCATTAATTTACAAAGACGAGGATGTGCATCATGGGTGATCCATTCATTTACAAATATTATGATGTGCATGACGGGTGATCCATTCATTTACAAAGACGAGGATGTGCATCATGGGTGATCCATTAATTTACAAAGACGAGGATGTGCATCATGGGTGATCCATTAATTTACAAAGACGAGGATGTGCATCATGGGTGATCCATTCATTTACAAATATTATGATGTGCATGACGGGTGATCCATTCATTTACAAAGACGAGGATGTGCATCATGGGTGATCCATTCATTTATGAAGATGATGATGTGCATCGCAAGTATCTTTTCATTTATGAAGATGATGATGTGTGTGAACAAATTTTCCAAATCCATACAAGGATTTTGTCTATAAGAGATATTATTATGGCATCTGGCATGGATGGTAATAGGAAAGCAATTAATTTTTTTCTGTCCTTGTGTTTATGTAAAATTATTTTTTATTTCAATGCCAGGGCAAAATATCCAAGTACAAAATTGGGAAAAATTTGTAAAAATGAAAGCCACTCTTCTGCATCCATTTTCAGGTCATCAGTTTCTGAAAACCAAACTATTTTTATATCCTTGTATGTCTTTCCCGACATGTTTCTGTTGATCTGAGTTTTGTTTTCCTGATGATGATCTGAGTATGCATCAAGATATTTTTTTGAAACTTTTACATATTATGCAGAATGACAAAATACAGTTCATGTTAACATTTGGCCATACTGATATTCTCCGTTCTGGATGTTTTTTTTTTCTCATTAGGGTTTAACAATAATTTTGATAGCCAGGGTCATCTCTAGTAAGATAGTTTTATTGGTGAAGGATTGCGGAGTACCCAGAGCTAACCCCCGAGCAATCGTTAGACTCCCCATTGTACTGACTCCCAAGCCAGAAAATAAGCAGACTGTCATCTGCAAAATGAGGTCCCCAGAGGGTGAATTTAGTGATGCTACCCTGCACAGCAGGGTAGCATCCCTAAATTTACCCTCTGTGAACCTCAATCTGAATCAGAGTCTCAAAACTAAACAGAAAGAGGTACCCAAAGAATAAATTGGCCCACTGTATGTAATAGCATCATCAAATTCACCCTCCGGGGACCTCATTTTGCAAATGTTAGACTGCTTATTTTCAGGCCTGCAGTGATGACTCTACACATGCGGGGGTAAACATTAGTCGGGGACAAGTGCTCCATCAACATGTGGTTCATCTTACTATACAGTTCCACTGTGCCCATGCATGGCAATCATAATTAAGTGCCTTGCCCAAGGACACATCGTAGTTACCCATAGTGGGATCAAACCATGGACCTTTCTGTTTCAGTCCAATGCCACAACCACTGAGCCATTGTGCTCCCCTTTAGGAGTTATTCTTGATTTAGTGAAAACTAACACACTTAATGGGCTCTGGATGATACACACTTTATGATTTCTAGAGGATAATTTTCACCAATTGCCTCAGGGTGGTGGTGGGAGGCTATTGGGTAAATTTTCTTTTTCTTTTCTTTAAAATGCGTGTTGAAGAATTTTGAGTGACTTTATGAAAAAATAAAATTTCACTCTGTTGATCCCAGGTTGGGGTGGGAGAACTCCTTTGGGGTATTTTTTGTGGGGTGGGGTGGCATGAAATTGATTTTGAAGGATTTGGGGGGTGATTTTATGCCAAATACAAAAATTTCTTCCAATTGACCTGTGTGTTTGGATCTAGAGAGTGGGATGGAGGGAGGAGTCGATTGTGTTTCATTGAGTATTTTTGGCTCACCTGACTTTCAGTCAGGAGAGCTATAGTGATCACTCACCGTCCGTTGTCCGTCGTCCATGAACATGGTGTTTGCGTCTTCTCCTCCCAAACCGCTGAACCAATTTAATTGATATTTGAGATAATAGTTTGTTATGACATCGCAATTTGATTTTTTTCAAATCAAGTTGCCTCGCCCTTGGGTCGGGCCACACCCAAAAAGTGTGCTGAAATCTTAAAAAATCTTCTCAAGAACCAGCAGTAGCAGAGACTTGATATTTGGTGTGCAGCTTCCTTTTGAGGTGTAGACTCAGATTTGTTCAAGAGAAGTTTGTGGGGCTATACTTGGCGTCGTAATTTTTTGGGGGGTTTTTCATGCGTTTCTGTCAATATTAAGAAAAAAAAAAAAAAACAAATTTTCCCCTGAAAATTTGGGGTCCGGGTGGGACCAAAAAAATTTTGGACCAAAATCCGAAAAAATTTTTTTTTGTTTTTAGCTCAACTTGACAAAGTCAAGCTGAGCTATTGCCATCACTTCTCGTCCGTCGGCATACGTACGTACGTACGTACGTACGTACGTACGTACGTTAGTATGTTAGTACGTTAGTACGTACGTCCACAATTTCCTTTGGCACACCTCACAGGGCCCATTTATGATCAGATTACTTTGAAACTTCTTATGCTTGTTTGGGGTGACCTCTAGATGGGAGCTATCGATTTTCTTCAATTTCCGTCAAAAAATGTTGCCGCGGCCAACGTTCTTAGAACTTAGTTTAGTCAAACCACAATATTTCCCTTTGGCACACCCTACAGGGCACATTTATGATTTGATTGCTTTGAAACCTGATACGCTTATTTAGGGTGACCTCTAGATGGGAGCTATCGATTTTCTTCAATTTCCGGCAAAAAATGTTGCCACGGCCAACGTTCGTAGAACTTAGTTTAGTCAGACCTCAATATTTCCCTTTGGCACACCCTACAGGGTACATTTACGATCAGATTGCTTTGAAACCTGGTATGCTTGTTTGGGGACACCTCTAGATGGGAGCTATCGATTTTCTTCACTTTCTGTCAAAAAATGTTGCTGCGGCCAATGTTCTTAGAACTTAGTTTAGTCAGAAGACTCAATATTTCCCTTTGGCTCACCCTACAGGGTACATTTATGATCGGATTGCTTTGAAACCTGGCATGCTTGTTTGGGGTGACCTCTAGATGGGAGCTATCGATTTTCTTCAATTTCTGTCAAAAAATGTTGCCGCGGCCAACGTTCTTAGAACTGAGTTTAGTCAAACCACAATATTTCCCTTTGGCACACCCTACAGGGCACATTTATGATTTGATTGCTTTGAAACCTGGTATGCTTATTTAGGGTGACCTCTAGATGGGAGCTATCGATTTTCTTCAATTTCCGGCAAAAAATGTTGCCACGGCCAACGTTCGTAGAACTTAGTTCAGTCAGACCTCAATATTTCCCTTTGGCACACCCTACAGGGCCCATTTATGATCAGATTGCTTTGAAACCTGGTATGCTTGTTTGGGGAGACCTCTAGATGGGAGCTATCGATTTTCTTCAATTTCTGTCAAAAAATGTTGCCGCGGCCAACGTTCTTAGAACTTAGTTTAGTCAGAAGACTCAATATTTCCCTTTGGCACACCCTACAGGGTACATTTATGATCGGATTGCTTTGAAACCTGGCATGCTTGTTTGGGGTGACATCTAGATGGGAGCTATCGATTTTCTTCAATTTCTGTCAAAAAATGTTGCCGCGGCCAACATTTTTAGAACTCAGTTTAGTCAGATCACAATATTTCCCTTTGGCACACCCTACAGGGCACATTTATGATTTGATTGCTTTGAAACCTGGTATGCTTGTTTGGGGAGACCTCTAGATGGGAGCTATCGATTTTCTTCAATTTCCATCAAAAAATGTTACCGCGGCCAACATTTTTAGAACTTGGTTTAGTCAGAAGACTCGATATTTCCCTTTGGCACACCCTACAGGGCACATTTATGATTGGATTGCTTTGAAACCTTTCATGCTTGTTTGGGGTGACCTCTAGATGGGAGCTATCGATTTTCTTCAATTTCCATCAAAAAATGTTGTCGCAGCCAACATTCTTACAACTTAGTTTAGTCAGACCACAATATTTCCCTTTGGCTCACCCTACAGGGCTAATTTATGATTAGATTGCTTTGAAACCTGGTATGCTTATTTACGGTGACCTCTAGATGGGAGCTATCGATTTTCTTCAATTTCCATCAAAAAATGTTGCCGCAGCCAACATTCTTAGAACTTAGTTTAGTCAGACCACAATATTTCCCTTTTGTACACCCTACAGGGCACATTTATGATCGGATTGCTTTGAAACCTAGCATGCTTGTTTGGGGAGGCATCTAGATGGGAGCAATCGATTTTCTTCGGTTTCTGTCAAAAAATGTTGCCACTGGCCAAAAAACTGACATTGGTCCCAATGATCTTCAATTTTGCCATTTCATTTATGACTTACCAAGTTCAAGTTTGTCAAGACACTTTCATTTATGCATTTCTGTCAATTTTAAGACAAAAATTTTTTTTTTTTTTCCCCTGAAAATTTGGGGTCCAGGTGGGACTTAGAAAATTTTGGACCAAAATCCTGAAATTTTTTTATTTGTTTTTCATTTATTTCTGTCTATTTTAAGACAAAAAAAAAAAATTCCCCTGAAAATTTGGGGTCCGGGTGGGACTTAGAAAATTTTGGACCAAAATCCGAAAAATTTTGTTTGTTTTTTTATGCGTTTCTGTCAATTTTAAGACAAAAAAAAATTTTTTTTTTACCCTGAAAATTTGGGGTCCGGGTGGGACCAAAATCTGGAATTTTTGTTTTTTTGTTTTTTATGCATTTTAAGAAGAAGAAAAAAAATAAGGCTGAAAGTATTTTGTTTGAGAAAAAAAAATCTGTTTTTTATGTGTTTATCTCAATTTTGGGACGTAAAAAGTGCAGGAACGGAAAATAGAAGGAAAAATCCTGTGTATTGTGTGGGCACAATCGCTTCATCTAGTTGGTATGTGCTTTTCTTAGGAGTGGCGTATGCAGCTTATTCAAGTCCCTGGTTTGATATTTAGACTACCATGTCAGGTGAGTGCCCTCAGGCCCCCTGGGGCCTCTTGTTTTGTGTCTGTACCAATATTTCCCCTTGCAGCTCGAACGTGGATGATCGAATTTGGTTATCCTATAGTTTGCTGATAGACCAGAACAAAAGACTGGATCTCTACATACAACACTTTTGTCTATGCTTGTTGAACTAAAAAATAGTCATATATTGTTATGAGCATATACAAATGTTTCGCATTTCACTTGTTAATTTCAGCTATTACAAATCAACCATGTACCTTATATCTCATTGATCACCTGTTGCATATGTGAGTTCTGAGAAACTGATTCTGCAATGTGATGTCTACAAGAAAATGCTTAAGATGTCTTTTCAAAACTCTCATAGTATCTTTGGGTCTGGCATTGATATGGTTGTGCATATTTCTTTTTATTCATCTGATGATAAATTTCGAGTAGTTACAGAGCTCAGTTAATGTGAGGATTTGGGCACTCCTGTGAGCATTGAAGTACCATTGTAATTCATCAGTTAAATTTGACCTCGTTGTTCTTTCTGTACCCATAATTTGATTATCTGAAAGCCAGTCAGCTCTGTGCTAAAATCTCAGGTAAATTCACTCTTACAGTTAAAACTAGAAGTCCTGTCACGAATAGTGCGCTTATCTAGGCTTAATTGCACGTTGGAATTGCGCGCAATTGCCATATCGAACGGCACCCAAAGCACGACAGGTTCTCCTGGTTACTCATAGCAAACACATGCAATGTTTCTGTCAATGGACCTCCGGGTTACCCGGAGGTCCATTGGCTGAAACAGTGCTTGTGCACAGGCCATATGTACAGAATTTGATTGCTTTACTATGGACATAGCGCGTACAATAACGCGCAGGTCAACGTGCTATTTCTGCGCATTTCGTGACAGGACTTCTAGTTTTAACTGTACCATGCTCTAATTACCAGAAGCAGGTCAATTAGAACATATCTGAATCCAAGATACTTGCAGGAGATTGAACTCTTACATCACTCGAGCCACAAATCGAATACACCCTGTAAATTAGGTCATGGCAAAAAGACCAAGATCAAAAATGACATTTTTTTTATTGTTTTTCTTCAAATAAAATGAGTTTGGATAATTGTTTCACATCTAACAATGACAGGAACTGCAATGAAGATAAACATTTGGGAATTTGACTATGGAAGACCATTTGTTAAACCCGGGGAGCTCAGTAACAAATGGTCTTCCATTGTCAAATTCCTGAATGTCTAATGAAACAAGAGACATTCATCTCCTAAATGTATCCTCTTGTGCAGCTTTAGTAGTCACTTCCAGCCCATGATGTACTCTAGATTCCAAGGAGCATTGCAGCTAGTAGGTGTTGTCATATGATGCTGGTATTCTGTGTTCATGATAGGAATAATATTAGAGCCTTTGATATTTTTAAATATCAACATCAGTTTTTCCTTTTGTACTTAATATTATATACAAAGTTCACGTGTCTACATACCTGTTCTTGAATTTCCAATTTTTCAAATCAAATGTGAATATATAGAGGATATCTATGCTGTTTTAGTGAATGTCGGGAATTATCTCATTCGTGTGGACCTGAAAGTTTTATTTTTCATGAGCGCTTCGTGAGTGAAAAATGAAACTTCCAGGTCCACACGAATGCGATAATCCCCAGTATTCACTAAAACAGCGTACATTTTATTTTTATACGCCCGTTTGAAAAAACGGGACGTATTATGTTATGGCGTTGTCCGTCCGTCTGTCCATCTGTCTGTCTGTCCGTCCGTCCATCTGTCCGTTTGGTTTCCGAACAATAACTTTAGTATTTGTTTTCCGAGCGGCTCCAAATGTGGTATGTGGTTTAATCACAACAAAATACAGGTCAAGTTCGAATATGGGGTCGGTCCGAACATTTTTCGTCTGAATTATGGCCCCAGTTGGACTTAGAATTCGTCAAATATTTGGTTTCCGGATGATAACTTTAGTATTTGTTTTCCGATCGGCTCCAAATGTGGTATGTGGTTTAATCACAACAAAATACAGGTCAAGTTCGAATATGGGGTCGGTCCAAACATTTTTCGCCTGAATTATGGCCCCAGTTGGACTTAGAATTCGTCAAATATTTGGTTTCCGGATGATAACTTTAGTATTTGTTTTCCGATCGGCTCCAAATATGGTATGTGGTTTAATCACAACAAAATACAGATCAAGTTCGAATATGGGGTCGGTCCGAACATTTTGCGCCTGAATTATGGCCCCTGTTGGACTTAGAATTCGTCAAATATTTGGTTTCCGGATGATAACTTTAGTATTTGTTTTCCGATCGGCTCCAAATTTGGTATGTGGTTTAATCACAACAAAATACAGGTCAAGTTCGAATATGGGGTCGGTTTGAAGAATTTTTGCCTGAATTATGGCCCCTGTTGGACTTAGAATTTGTCAAATATTTGATTTCCGGATGATAACTTTAGTATTTGTTTTCCGATCGGCTCCAAACTTGGTATGTGGTTTAATCACAACAAAATACAGGTCAAGTTCGAATATGGGATTGGTCTGAACAATTTTTGCCTGAATTATGGCCCCTGTTGGACTTAGAATTCTTCGTCAAATATTTGGTTTCCGGATGATAACTTTAGTATTTGTTTTTCGATTGGCTTCAAACTTGTTAGTCTTTTTCTCAAATGACCGTAACATATATATATATATATATATGCGAGTATAAATTTCTCGCACTCTAAAAAAATTGCAAATGTGTTAAAATGGTACAATTTGAACAGTTCACGGGCGTATGATGCAATGCCCAGCGGTGCTCTTGTTTATTTATGCTATGTGACATTTTACTGTGCAATATTCAGTCCAATTCAAGTGCAAAGAGTTTCAAGACAATAACAAAAAGCTGCTGATTGCTCCCTCAAGGCGATATTCAAGGTAACGTCATGCGTCAAAGCATAATGTAATTTAGGAAGCTACTGAAAAAATAATATTAATAATATGATAATATTTTAATTATAATATTATAATAATACTTAATATTATATACAAAGTTCACTTCTCTTCTAAGTCTCTATACCAGTTCTTGAATTTTCAAATCAAACGTGAATATATAGAGGATATCTGCACTGTTTTAGTGAAAATCGGGAATTATCTCATTCATATGGACCTGAAAGTTTTATTTTTCACAATGCGATATTTACTTTTTGATCCCTCTTAAAAGTTACTTCGATTTCCCATTCTCACTGGAGTCAATTAGGCTATTGTGTTTAAAAATCTATTTTTAGCTCACCTGACTGAAAGTCAGGGTGAACTTTTCTTATCACTCTTTGTCCGTCGTCCGTCATCCTGCGTGAAGGTGGTGCTTGAGCCTCTTTCTCCAAAACCACTGGCCACATTTAATTAAATTTCATGTAAGTAGTGGTTATATAGGGGCATTTTGATTTTTATGCAAATTAGGTTTTGCCTCATATTGAGCAGAGGTGTGGGGAAAAAATGGCCAAATTTTTTGAAAATCTTCTTCTAATGAACCACCAGTAGCAGAGACTTGATATGTGGTATACAGAGTCCTTTTGAGGTTTAGAATCAAGTTTGTTCAAGAGAAGTTTTATCCGAGACACGTGAAAGATGTGTCTCTGCCATATGCATTATGAAACAGTGATAATTCAACTCGTGGATAATGGTTTTCCTGTGACTGGAATTATGGATCTGAAGATCGTATAATAACAGGACTGTGTTTTATATATTCTCGTTAATATTTTCAACCACATTCTCATTGTATATTATTTACTATTCCGTTTTCGCGAATGTTTTGTTTTTGACTTCGTGTCAACGCGGCTCGACAATGAATTTTTCGGTTGATAAATGTAATTGTTATTGGAGTAAGGTGTCAATTGGGGACTGTCTGGACCCACCATTTTTTTTTCTGCCACCTTCTCTTGTAGTTGAGGGTGTTCTTCTATTTTCTGTTTCTGTTAAGTTCACCTTTTTCTTCTACTGCTCTCACCTCTGTTATTTCCAGTTCGGTTCTTTTAGGGCGATTCCTTTTGCCCTCGCCTTGGCGCGTTCTCGTGTCCGTTTCTTCCGCATCCACGGGTGGTGTGGAACACTGTCGTTTCGGGGCCCCCAACTCAACCACGTCTGGTGTGAGTTATACCCCCTCCATGGGGGATATCAGCAGGTGCGGGAGGGGGGAGGGGGGCGCTGTCATTTTGGACCCCCCGACTCAACCACGTCTGGTGTGAATTATGTGCATGTGCAGCTCCTGGATGGATGTGCAGCTCCTCCTGCTTCTGTGGGGGGTGCAGAACGCTGTCGTTTCGGGCCACCCGACTCAACCACGTCTAGTGAGAATTGCTCCCCCTCCGTGGGGAATGTGTAGCTCCTCCCGCACCAGCGGGGGGTGGGGAATGCTGTCGTTTTGCTTCCCGACTCGACCATGTCTGGTGGGAGTTATTCTCCTTCTGTGGGGAATGTGTAGTTTTTTTACCGTGGTGGATACTGCGGGAGCTGTTGCATTTCTGGTGTAGAGATGCCTGGTTCCAGGACTATGCGCCCTCTCCAGTCGACATCTGAGGCTGTCACTAGGGTTGTGACTCCTCCTTTGGAGGCCGAGCTAGGTGGCTCTCTCTGCTTTTCCGCCAGTTCCAACAGCTCCCGTCGTATGTGCTGTTACTGCTGTTCCGTCTACAATGTCATTGGGCACCGTTTTTAGCCGGCCTCGGCTTATCCCTGCACGGGTCTGCAGGGATGCCTGTAGTGTGGTTGTGGGGTATCGGCCTCAGCCTTCCCCGACTTCAACTCGGCGAAATCGGAAGTGGCTGCCGACTGCACTCCCTACTGTGTCCTCTCAGCCGTTGAGCACAGTAGTTTTATACCTGCAGTGGTCTGCTGCAGTGTCTGGGAGTGTAGACGTGGGGGTATCGGCCTCAGCCTTCCCTGACTTCAACTCGGCGAAGTTGGAAGTGGCTGCCGGCCAGACCCTCTACTGTGGTCTCTGCGCCGTTGAGTACCACAGTTTTGTCATTGGCGTTTTCCGTCCACTCATTCTGGTCACACGGCCAGTTTTGCGAGACCAACGCCTTCTGTGCAGTCTGGACCTTCTGCCCTGCAGAGGTCCGCGGCAACTCTCCCGTGTTCCCGCTATGTTGATCCTCGGGGTGTGTCCTACCCCTATACACGTCTGCCCTCAGATGTTTTGGCTGCCGCCCGTCGCCCCGTTTCGGGTGTATTGGAGGATCGTGACCCTTCGCTGGTTAAGAGGGTCAGGTGTGAAGCCACTTTGCTGGTTCATTCCCATGTCGAACCGGCTGGTGCGGGCAGTGAGCTTAGGGAGGCCCTCTCCTTACTCACTCAGGTTCTGTCCAAGAGCCTTCCCATTGCTTCCAGCGAGGCAGCGAGTGGTTTCCAGGTGCCCCCTATGGCGCCGCCTCCCGGGATTGGAAACAGGCCGCATTCTGATCCCCCTGGTGCCTACACCATGGGAGGCTGGTTTGCCCGCGATGGGCTATGTGTCTTCTGACTCCAGGGAGGAGTCAGACATCCTTGATGTCAAGAGCCAGCAGTCCTCTGACTTGGGGGCAGCTCTTGACTTTGTGTTTGGGTTCCTTCCGGATCTCAAACCATCAAACCAGCCGACAGTGTCAGCCAGGCCGCGATCATCGGTCGTGTGCCCACAGCCTGTGGAGCAACCTGCTTCTGGGCGTCTTTGACGTGCCAGTCGGTACAGGTGGTTGAAGCATTTTCAGCCTTGGACTCTTAAGCTGAGTTCCAAGGCTATGAAGGCTCCGTTCTTCACCATGGTTGACACCTTTTTGCCTCCGGTGCATTATCGTTTCTACGATTCTGCCAATCCGTCAGTCTGCCAGACTTTGACGGTTTTGGATCAGGACTCCAATTCCCTCGGGCTTTCCAAGCCCAAGTCTGCCGTCATTCCGATGACGACTCTGGAGTCCACGTTGGGCTTATTGAGAGAGATGCTTGGTATGCTTTCTCTCTCAGATCACGTCATCTCAGCTTTAGCTGCCTTCAGATAAGTTTGACGAGGTACAGGCTCCTTTGCGTGTGCTGTCCAAGGTGCTCCTGCATCTTACTCACACGCATGCCTGTAACACGGCTAATCTGGAATTAGTTCGAAGGGACTCTGTGCTGGACACAGGCTGATCCATTCCTGAGGAGCAGCACGCTGCTCTTCGATCTGCTTCTTTGGCAGGTCTGCAACTTTTCCATGGTTCCGTGTCGACGGTCCGGGATGACGTCCTACATCATTCCAAAGATCAGCTGCTGTTTTGTCAGCTTGATCTGCCTTCTAGGGGAGGCAGGGGCCGTTCCAAGCCTAACAAGTACCCTTCTGCTTCCTCCAAAAGGCTGATCCTTCTGCCACCGCTTCTACTTCTTACTCAAGGGGTAAGGGTAAGCATCGGCAGACTAGAGAGGAAGTCTCAGGATTCTTCATTCAGTATAGGAGGTGGTTTCTCCTCTCGCGGGCCTCGTCGGGGCTCGAAATGAAGGTCCTCAGCTCGACTCGTCCCAGGTTGGAGGAAGGATAGCAGAGTTCGCAGACCGTTGGGCCACCATCACATCTGATCCTTGGGTGTTAGATGTTGTTCGGACCGGGCTGCGAATATCCTACCGAAGGCACCCCACTCTGTCCAGGGTGCCTCTTCCAACCACAGTTCCTTCAGAAGTTTTACATCGGGAACTTTTGTCCACAGAGATCGACAATCTCCTGGTAAATGGGGCGATTGAGGTCATCAAGAACATTCAGTCAGTGGGGTTCTATTCCCGCCTGTTCTTGGTGCCGAAGAAGGACGGCTGACTCCTACTGGTTATCGATCTGAGTATCCTGAACCAATCTATCATTGCTCCCAAGTTCAGCATGGAGACTTACAGGTCGGTCCACCATTCAATTCACCAGGGAGATTTCGCTTCCAGCATCGACCTGCGAGATGCTTACTTTCATCGGGCGTCACGGAAGTATCTCAGGTTTGCTTTTCTGGGGCGAGTTTACCAGTTCAAGGCCATGCTTTTCGGCCTCAATCTGGCTCCTTGGGCCTTCACCAGACTGATGTCGCATGTGATAGCTTTCCATCACACACAGTCCAGGGTGACTACTTCGGCATATCTGGATGATATCCTCCAGAGGCATTCCAATGCTGCCTTACTGGAGTTGGATGTCGCCACTCTGTTGAGCTTGCTCACGTCGCTAGGATTCAGAGTCAACGAGGAGAAGTTGGACCTGGTCCCTTCTCAGTCGTTTTGTCATCTGGGGATGGCTTTCCGCACCCAATTCAATTTGGTGGCGGTTCCCCAGGCCAAGGCTGTGATTCTCTCAGCTTTTGCTCTGACTCTGTCCCAGTCCACCTCCGCGATGGCACGGAGTATTCTCTGGCTGATCGGTCTCTGCGGTTTGGTGGCGGATCTAATTCCTCTAGGTCGGCTGTGTGTCAGACCTCTCCAACACTTTCTGCTCAGTCGTTGGAGGCCGAATGTAGATTCTCTGGATTTTGTGCTTCAGTTTCAAGAATCTCTTTTTCCTCACCTTCTCCCCTGGATGAATGTCCAGTGGCTTATGCAGGGTGTTCCGTTGGACTTACCCACGTCCGATCGCGTTCTGATAGCAGATGCCAGCGATCTCGGATGGGGGCGACATTGGATCCTCTAGGTCTTTCCCTTCAGGGGATGTGGGACCAGGATCGGGCATCTCTACACATCAACCAGAAGGAGCTTCTTGCTCTTCTTCTGAGTTTCAGGCAGTGGATCCCTCACCTGTCGAATCGTCCGGTCCTTCTGTTGTTCGACAATTCGACAGTGGTTCCTTACATTCAGAACCAGGGTGGCACGCACTCGGTTCCAATGTACGAATTCGCTCGGGATCTTCTACTGCTCGCTCAGGATGTCAACACCGGGGTGGTTGTTCGTCACATTTCCGGTCGTCTGAACGTCCTAGCCAACTCCCTGTTCCGATGGGGCAGGTTCTTTCCACCAAGTGGATGCTCCATATGGCGGTGTTCCATCGATCTCTTTGCGACTCGTTGGAACCATCAGGTGGACACTTTCGTCTCCCCATGTCCAGATGCTCTGGCTTTCGCCATGGATGCTCTGGCCCTCCTTTGGGACGGTCTTGTCGGCTATGCCTTCCTGCCGGTTCTGATTCCGCCTTAGGTTTTCGCCCAGATATGAACCAGCAGTCGTCGAATCCTTTCGATCACACCCCTGTTGCCTCGGTGGGTGTGGATCAGTCTGCTTCCTCTCTCTGTTAGCGGCGGTTCTGGCATGTCTCCCTCTACATCGCGACTTTCTTTGCCAAAGTCGCCCGAGGAGGTTTCATGTTGACCCGACTTCATTGTGCCTTCGCACATGTCTTAATCGGGTCCTGTCTCCTCCGTAGTGGTTTTTCGAGACAAGCAGTGGAGTTGCTTTTCTTCAAGGGGGCACTCACTCCACTGGTTTAGCCTCTGTGGCTAAGTGGAAGGGTCTTCTGTCGATGGTGTGCGATCACTCTGTTGCTTCTGTCACTTCTTCGATCACACCGCTTGCGGAGTTTCTGGTATATGTTTGTTTCTGGGGGTCTCCAGCAATGGGTACAAGTCCATGCTTCGGAGACCTTTTTTCCTATGTGGTACCGCATTGTTTCGACACTCATCCTTGCCTCTCCATGCTTGTTCAGCTCTTTTCCTTGAAAAGGCCTAGGACTTTGCAGTTTACTCCAAGATGGACACTTTCTTGGGCGCTGCTCTGCTTGGGGGTGGGGGGCATTCACGCCTTTATCCTGGATGGATATGCGTTTTCTCACATGCAGATCTCTCCTGCATCCATTTCTCGATGGATTTGACTTGCTATTCGTGCAGCTTCCGCTCGTCTAGCTACTGGTGATTGTATTACCAATTGCTTTTACTAACTCTGTCATGTTGTCGGATGTTATACTGGCAGCTTACTGGAGAAGTGCTACCTTCTCCATTTATCTGTGACAGTTGCAAGAGCCGACAGAGGACCTTTGTCCTAGGGGCCCTCTTTCTTCGGCTCAGGCTGTTGTCTATTCCAGCCATTCATTTTTACAGGGTCAGTTCCAGCTCCATGCTGTTCCTGACCTTTATGTCTGTGCGTCGCACAGAACCATACACCTCATCTTTCATTGTCTTTTACTAATGTTTGTGTTGCTATGATTGATAAGCCTCGGGACCTCTTCCGTCTGTTCACGGTTCCAGTGCACTTGGGTTATGTGTAGGGTTGGTTATGCGATTCCCTCCAGCCTATTGTCTATTCAGCCTGTAGTGAACAATTGTGGGTAGGTTGATAAGAAATTTAAATTTTATAGTAAATTTCCTTTCTTATTATACCTACCACAATTGTTTACATGGAGGCCCTCCCGTCTTCTTATACGGGTAAGAATCCTTCCTCACTGCTGATCACATAACTGAAGTTGGTGGATTCAAAAGAATGAGTCATTAGCGATGCATATGCGCACTGGCAACGGAAGTCGTGGAGTTGTACTTGGAAGAGAGCATCCCGTACTGGGTCTGCGCCGGTTGCACTCGACCCAGTTTTGGCTTATTTTTTCTTGGTGCTTTTGCACCACTTTTCTTTCCCAAATTGCTTGGGAAAGAGAAAAATAGAGAGTATATTATCCGAGTTAGGGACTTCCATTGTAGTGCAAGCCTGTAGTAAACAATTGTGGTAGGTAAAATAAGAAAGGAAATTTACTATAAAATTTAAATTTTTGACCTAAATCCGGAATTTTTTTTTGTTTTTTTCTGCGTTTCGGTCAATTTTAAGACAAAAAAAAAATTTTTTTTTTACACTGAAAATTTGGGGTCCAGATGGGACTTCATTTTGGACCAAAATCCAGAAATTTTTTTTTTTTTTTCTATGCGTTTCGGTCAATTTTAGGACAAAAAAAAATTTTTTTTTACACTGTAAATTTGGGGTCCGGGTGGGATTTAGAAAATTTTGGACGAAAATCCTGAAATTTTTTTTTTTGTTTTTTTTCGGTCAATTTTAAGAAAAAAAATTTTTTTTTTTTTTTTACATTGTAAATTTGGGGTCCAGGTGGGACCAAAATCCGGAAATTAGTTTTTTGTTTTTTTATGCATTTTAAGAAGAAAAATAAATTTTAGGCTGAAAATATTTTGTTTGGGAAAAAAATCTGTTTTTTATGCGTTTATCTCAATTTTGGGACGTATGAGTGCAGGAACTGATAATAGAAGGAAAATCCTGTGTATTGTATGGGCACAATAGCTTCATCTAGTTGGTATATGCTTTTCTTAGGAGGGGCGTATGCAGCTTATTCAAGTCAAGTCCCTGGTTTGATATTTAAACTACCATGTCAGGTGAGCGCCCTCAGGCCCCCTGGGGCCTCTTGTTTTATTTAAAATAGTTTTTGAGGATTTAGAGTGATCGTATGCAAAAAAATGTTTTTTTTGCATAAAAATTGATGTTTTAAAGTTTTACATGACCTTTATTATTTGGTGTTATTCTAGTTTTACATGGCCTTTATTATTTTGGCACTGTTCTAGTTTTACATGACCTTTATTATTTTGGAGTTATTCTAGTTTTACATGGCCTTTATTATTTTGGAGTTATTCTAGTTTTACATGGCCTTTATTATTTTGGCATTATTCTAGTTTTACATGGCCTTTATTATTTTGGAGTCATTCTAGTTTTACATGGCCTTTATTATTTTGGAGTTTTTCTAGTTTTACATGGCCTTTATTATTTTGGTGTTATTCTAATTTTACATGGCCTTTATTATTTTGGAGTTATTCTAGTTTTACATGGCCTTTATTATTTTGGTGTTATTCTAGTTTTACATGGCCTTTATTATTTTGGAGTCATTCTAGTTTTACATGGCCTTTATTATTTTGGAGTTATTCTAGTTTTACATGGCCTTTATTATTTTGGAGTTATTCTAGTTTTACATGGCCTTTATTATTTTGGCATTATTCTAGTTTTACATGGCCTTTATTATTTTGGCGTTATTCTAGTTTTACATGGCCTTTATTATTCTGGCATTATTCTAGTTTTACATGGCCTTTATTATTTTGGAGTTATTCTAGTTTTACATGGCCTTTATTATTTTGGCATTATTCTTGTTTTACATGGCCTTTATTATATTGGCAGTATTCTAGTTTTACATGGCCTTTATTATTTTGGAGTTATTCTAGTTTTACATGGCCTTTATTATTTTGGAGTTATTCTAGTTTTACATGGCCTTTATTATTTTGGAGTTATTCTAGTTTTACATGGCCTTTATTATTTTGGAGTCATTCTAGTTTTACATGGCCTTTATTATTTTGGAGTTTTTCTAGTTTTACATGGCCTTTATTATTTTGGAGTTATTCTAGTTTTACATGGCCTTTATTATTTTGGAGTTATTCTAGTTTTACATGGCCTTTATTATTTTGGTGTTATTCTAATTTTACATGGCCTTTATTATTTTCGAGTTATTCTAGTTTTACATGGCCTTTATTATTTTGGAGTTATTCTAATTTTACATGGCCTTTATTATTTTGGAGTCATTCTAGTTTTACATGGCCTTTATTATTTTGGAGTTTTTCTAGTTTTACATGGCCTTTATTATTTTGGAGTTATTCTAGTTTTACATGGCCTTTATTATTTTGGCATTATTCTAGTTTTACATGGCCTTTATTATTTTGGAGTCATTCTAGTTTTACATGGCCTTTATTATTTTGGAGTTATTCTAGTTTTACATGGCCTTTACTATTTGGGAGTTATTCTAGTTTTACATGGCCTTTACTATTTGGGAGTTTTTCTAGTTTTACATGGCCTTTATTATTTTGGTGTTATTCTAATTTTACATGGCCTTTATTATTTTCGAGTTATTCTAGTTTTACATGGCCTTTATTATTTTGGAGTTATTCTAATTTTACATGGCCTTTATTATTTTGGAGTCATTCTAGTTTTACATGGCCTTTATTATTTTGGAGTTATTCTAGTTTTACATGGCCTTTATTATTTTGGAGTTATTCTAGTTTTACATGGCCTTTATTATTTTGGAGTTATTCTAATTTTACATGGCCTTTATTATTTTGGAGTCATTCTAGTTTTACATGGCCTTTATTATTTTGGAGTTTTTCTAGTTTTACATGGCCTTTATTATTTTGGAGTTATTCTAGTTTTACATGGCCTTTATTATTTTGGCGTTATTCTAGTTTTACATGGCCTTTATTATTTTGGAGTCATTCTAGTTTTACATGGCCTTTATTATTTTGGAGTTATTCTAGTTTTACATGGCCTTTACTATTTGGGAGTTATTCTAGTTTTACATGGCCTTTATTATTTTGGCATTATTCTAGTTTTACATGGCCTTTATTATTTTGGCATTATTCTAGTTTTACATGGCCTTTATTATTTTGGAGTTTTTCTAGTTTTACATGGCCTTTATTATTTTGGAGTTTTTCTAGTTTTACATGGCCTTTATTATTTTGGTGTTATTCTAATTTTACATGGCCTTTATTATTTTCGAGTTATTCTAGTTTTACATGGCCTTTATTATTTTGGAGTTATTCTAATTTTACATGGCCTTTATTATTTTGGAGTCATTCTAGTTTTACATGGCCTTTATTATTTTGGAGTTTTTCTAGTTTTACATGGCCTTTATTATTTTGGAGTTATTCTAGTTTTACATGGCCTTTATTATTTTGGAGTTATTCTAGTTTTACATGGCCTTTATTATTTTGGCGTTATTCTAGTTTTACATGGCCTTTATTATTTTGGAGTCATTCTAGTTTTACATGGCCTTTATTATTTTGGAGTTATTCTAGTTTTACATGGCCTTTACTATTTGGGAGTTTTTCTAGTTTTACATGGCCTTTATTATTTTGGCATTATTCTAGTTTTACATGGCCTTTATTATTTTGGAGTTATTCTAGTTTTACATGGCCTTTATTATTTTGGCATTATTCTAGTTTTAAATGGCCTTTATTATTTTGGAGTTATTCTAGTTTTACACGGCCTTTATTATTTTGGAGTTATTCTAGTTTTACATGGCCTTTATTATTTTGGCATTATTCTAGTTTTACATGGCCTTTATTATTTTGGAGTTTTTCTAGTTTTACATGGCCTTTATTATTTTGGCATTATTCTAGTTTTACATGGCCTTTATTATTTTGGAGTTATTCTAGTTTTACATGGCCTTTATTATTTTGGAGTTATTCTAGTTTTACATGGCCTTTATTATTTTGGAGTTTTTCTAGTTTTACATGGCCTTTATTATTTTGGCATTATTCTAGTTTTACATGGCCTTTATTATTTTGGAGTTTTTCTAGTTTTACATGGCCTTTATTATTTTGGCATTATTCTAGTTTTACATGGCCTTGATTATTTTCGATTTATTCTAGTTTTACATGGCCTTTATTATTTTGGCATTATTCTAGTTTTACATGGCCTTTATTATTTTGGAGTCATTCTAGTTTTGCATGGCCTTTATTATTTTGGAGTTTTTCTAGTTTTACATGGCCTTGATTATTTTCGATTTATTCTAGTTTTACATGGCCTTTATTATTTTGGAGTTATTATAGTTTTACATGGCCTTTATTATTTTGGCATTATTCTAGTTTTACATGGCCGTTATTATTTTGGCATTATTCTAGTTTTACATGGCCTTTATTGTTTTGGCATTATTCTAGTTTTACATGGCCGTTATTATTTTGGCATTATTCTAGTTTTACATGACCTTTATTATTTTGGAGTTATTCTAGTTTTACATGACCTTTACTCTTTTGGAGTTTTTCTAGTTTTACATGTCCTTTACTATTTTGGAGTTTTTCTAGTTTTACATGGCCTTTATTATTTTGGCATTATTCTAGTTTTACACGGCTTTTATTATTTTGGCATTATTCTAGTTTTAGATGGCCTTGATTATTTTGGAGTTATTCTAGTTTTACACGGCCTTTATTATTTTGGTGTTATTCTAGTTTTACATGGCTGTTATTATTTTGGAGTTATTCTAGTTTTACATGGCCTTTATTATTTGGGCATTATTCTAGTTTTACATGGCCTTTATTATTTTGGCGTTATTCTAGTTTTACATGGCCTTTATTATTCTGGCATTATTCTAGTTTTACATGGCCTTTATTATTTTGGAGTTATTCTAGTTTTACATGGCCTTTATTATTTTGGCATTATTCTTGTTTTACATGGCCTTTATTATATTGGCAGTATTCTAGTTTTACATGGCCTTTATTATTTTGGAGTTATTCTAGTTTTACATGGCCTTTATTATTTTGGAGTTATTCTAGTTTTACATGGCCTTTATTATTTTGGAGTTATTCTAGTTTTACATGGCCTTTATTATTTTGGAGTTTTTCTAGTTTTAGATGGCCTTTATTATTTTGGATTTATTCTAGTTTTACATGGCCTTTATTATTTTGGTGTTATTCTAGTTTTACATGGCCTTTATTATTTTGGAGTTATTCTAATTTTACATGGCCTTTATTATTTTGGAGTTTTTCTAGTTTTACATGGCCCTTATTATTTTGGAGTTATTCTAGTTTTACATGGCCTTTATTATTTTCGAGTTATTCTAGTTTTACATGGCCTTTATTATTTTGGTGTTATTCTAGTTTTACATGGCCTTTATTATTTTGGTGTTATTCTAGTTTTACATGGCCTTTATTATTTTGGAGTTATTCTAATTTTACATGGCCTTTATTATTTTGGAGTTTTTCTAGTTTTACATGGCCTTTATTATTTTGGAGTTATTCTAGTTTTACATGGCCTTTATTATTTTGGCATTATTCTAGTTTTACATGGCCTTTATTATTTTGGCATTATTCTAGTTTTACATGGCCTTTATTATTTTGGAGTTATTCTAGTTTTACATGGCCTTTATTATTTTGGAGTTATTCTAGTTTTACATGGCCTTTATTATTTTGGCATTATTCTAGTTTTACATGGCCTTTATTATTTTGGAGTTATTCTAGTTTTACATGGCCTTTATTATTTTGGCATTATTCTAGTTTTACATGGCCTTTATTATTTTGGAGTTATTCTAGTTTTACATGGCCTTTATTATTTTGGCATTATTCTAGTTTTACATGGCCTTTATTATTTTGGAGTTATTCTAGTTTTACATGGCCTTTATTATTTTGGCATTATTCTAGTTTTACATGGCCTTTATTATTTTGGAGTTATTCTAGTTTTACATGGCCTTTATTATTTTGGCATTATTCTAGTTTTACATGGCCTTTATTATTTTGGAGTTATTCTAGTTTTACATGGCCTTTATTATTTTGGCATTATTCTAGTTTTACATGGCCTTTATTATTTTGGAGTTATTCTAGTTTTACATGGCCTTTATTATTTTGGCATTATTCTAGTTTTACATGGCCTTTATTATTTTGGAGTTATTCTAGTTTTACATGGCCTTTATTATTTTGGAGTTTTTCTAGTTTTAGATGGCCTTTATTATTTTCGAGTTATTCTAGTTTTACATGGCCTTTATTATTTTGGAGTTATTCTAGTTTTACATGGCCTTTATTATTTTGGAGTTATTCTAGTTTTACATGGCCTTTATTATTTTGGCATTATTCTAGTTTTACATGGCCTTTATTATTTTGGAGTTATTCTAGTTTTACATGGCCTTTATTATTTTGGAGTTATTCTAGTTTTACATGGCCTTTATTATTTTGGAGTTATTCTAGTTTTACATGGCCTTTATTATTTTGGCATTATTCTAGTTTTACATGGCCTTTATTATTTTGGAGTTATTCTAGTTTTACATGGCCTTTATTATTTTGGAGTTATTCTAGTTTTACATGGCCTTTATTATTTTGGAGTTTTTCTAGTTTTACATGGCCTTTATTATTTTGGCATTATTCTAGTTTTACATGGCCTTTATTATTTTGGAGTTTTTCTAGTTTTACATGGCCTTTATTATTTTGGCATTATTCTAGTTTTACATGGCCTTGATTATTTTCGATTTATTCTAGTTTTACATGGCCTTTATTATTTTGGCATTATTCTAGTTTTACATGGCCTTTATTGTTTTGGCATTATTCTAGTTTTACATGGCCGTTATTATTTTGGCATTATTCTAGTTTTACATGACCTTTATTATTTTGGAGTTATTCTAGTTTTACATGACCTTTACTCTTTTGGAGTTTTTCTAGTTTTACATGTCCTTTACTATTTTGGAGTTTTTCTAGTTTTACATGGCCTTTATTATTTTGGCATTATTCTAGTTTTACACCGCTTTTATTATTTTGGCATTATTCTAGTTTTAGATGGCCTTGATTATTTTGGAGTTATTCTAGTTTTACACGGCCTTTATTATTTTGGTGTTATTCTAGTTTTACATGGCTGTTATTATTTTGGAGTTATTCTAGTTTTACATGGCCTTTATTATTTGGGCATTATTCTAGTTTTACATGGCCTTTATTATTCTGGCATTATTGTAGTTTTACATGGCCTTTATTATTTTGGAGTTATTCTAGTTTTACATGGCCTTTATTATTTTGGCATTATTCTAGTTTTACACGGCCTTTATTATTTTGGCGTTATTCTAGTTTTACATGGCCTTTATTATTTTGGAGTCATTCTAGTTTTACATGGCCTTTATTATTTTGGAGTTATTCTAGTTTTACATGGCCTTTACTATTTGGGAGTTATTCTAGTTTTACATGGCCTTTATTATTTTGGCATTATTCTAGTTTTACATGGCCTTTATTATTTTGGCATTATTCTAGTTTTACATGGCCTTTATTATTTTGGAGTTTTTCTAGTTTTACATGGCCTTTATTATTTTGGAGTTTTTCTAGTTTTACATGGCCTTTATTATTTTGGTGTTATTCTAATTTTACATGGCCTTTATTATTTTGGAGTCATTCTAGTTTTACATGGCCTTTATTATTTTGGCATTATTCTAGTTTTACATGGCCTTTATTATTTTGGAGTCATTCTAGTTTTACATGGCCTTTATTATTTTGGCATTATTCTAGTTTTACATGGCCTTTATTATTTTCGAGTTATTCTAGTTTTACATGGCCTTTATTATTTTGGAGTTATTCTAATTTTACATGGCCTTTATTATTTTGGAGTCATTCTAGTTTTACATGGCCTTTATTATTTTGGAGTTTTTCTAGTTTTACATGGCCTTTATTATTTTGGAGTTATTCTAGTTTTACATGGCCTTTATTATTTTGGAGTTATTCTAGTTTTACATGGCCTTTATTATTTTGGCGTTATTCTAGTTTTACATGTCCTTTATTATTTTGGAGTCATTCTAGTTTTACATGGCCTTTATTATTTTGGAGTTATTCTAGTTTTACATGGCCTTTACTATTTGGGAGTTTTTCTAGTTTTACATGGCCTTTATTATTTTGGCATTATTCTAGTTTTACATGGCCTTTATTATTTTGGAGTTATTCTAGTTTTACATGGCCTTTATTATTTTGGCATTATTCTAGTTTTAAATGGCCTTTATTATTTTGGAGTTATTCTAGTTTTACACGGCCTTTATTATTTTGGAGTTATTCTAGTTTTACATGACCTTTATTATTTTGGAGTTATTCTAGTTTTACATGGCCTTTATTATTTTGGCATTATTCTAGTTTTACATGGCCTTTATTATTTTGGCATTATTCTAGTTTTACATGGCCTTTATTATTTTGGCGTTATTCTAGTTTTACATGGCCTTTATTATTCTGGCATTATTCTAGTTTTACATGGCCTTTATTATTTTGGAGTTATTCTAGTTTTACATGGCCTTTATTATTTTGGCATTATTCTTGTTTTACATGGCCTTTATTATATTGGCAGTATTCTAGTTTTACGTGGCCTTTATTATTTTGGAGTTATTCTAGTTTTACATGGCCTTTATTATTTTGGAGTTATTCTAGTTTTACATGGCCTTTATTATTTTGGAGTTATTCTAGTTTTACATGGCCTTTATTATTTTGGAGTTTTTCTAGTTTTAGATGGCCTTTATTATTTTGGATTTATTCTAGTTTTACATGGCCTTTATTATTTTGGCATTATTCTTGTTTTACATGGCCTTTATTATATTGGCAGTATTCTAGTTTTACATGGCCTTTATTATTTTGGAGTTATTCTAGTTTTACATGGCCTTTATTATTTTGGAGTTATTCTAGTTTTACATGGCCTTTATTATTTTGGAGTTTTTCTAGTTTTACATGGCCTTTATTATTTTGGAGTTATTCTAGTTTTACATGGCCTTTATTATTTTGGAGTTATTCTAGTTTTACATGGCCTTTATTATTTTGGAGTCATTCTAGTTTTACATGGCCTTTATTATTTTGGCATTATTCTAGTTTTACATGGCCTTTATTATTTTGGCATTATTCTAGTTTTACATGGCCTTTATTATTTTGGAGTTATTCTAGTTTTACATGGCCTTTATTATTTTGGCATTATTCTAGTTTTACATGGCCTTTATTATTTTGGAGTTTTTCTAGTTTTACATGGCCTTTATTATTTTGGAGTTATTCTAGTTTTACATGGCCTTTATTATTTTGGAGTTTTTCTAGTTTTACATGGCCTTTATTATTTTGGAGTTATTCTAGTTTTACATGGCCTTTATTATTTTGGCATTATTCTAGTTTTACATGGCCTTTATTATTTTGGAGGTATTCTAGTTTTACATGGCCTTTATTATTTTGGCATTATTCTAGTTTTACATGGCCTTTATTATTTTGGCATTATTCTAGTTTTACATGGCCTTTATTATTTTGGAGTTTTTCTAGTTTTAGATGGCCTTTATTATTTTGGCATTATTCTAGTTTTACATGGCCTTTATTATTTTCGAGTTATTCTAGTTTTACATGGCCTTTATTATTTTGGAGTTATTCTAGTTTTACATGGCCTTTATTATTTTGGCATTATTCTAGTTTTACATGGCCTTTATTATTTTGGAGTTTTTCTAGTTTTACATGGCCTTTATTATTTTGGCATTATTCTAGTTTTACATGGCCTTTATTATTTTGGAGTTATTCTAGTTTTACATGGCCTTTATTATTTTGGAGTTATTCTAGTTTTACATGGCCTTTATTATTTTGGAGTTTTTCTAGTTTTACATGGCCTTTATTATTTTGGCATTATTCTAGTTTTACATGGCCTTTATTATTTTGGAGTTTTTCTAGTTTTACATGGCCTTTATTATTTTGGCATTATTCTAGTTTTACATGGCCTTGATTATTTTCGATTTATTCTAGTTTTACATGGCCTTTATTATTTTGGCATTATTCTAGTTTTACATGGCCTTTATTATTTTGGAGTCATTCTAGTTTTGCATGGCCTTTATTATTTTGGAGTTTTTCTAGTTTTACATGGCCTTGATTATTTTCGATTTATTCTAGTTTTACATGGCCTTTATTATTTTGGAGTTATTATAGTTTTACATGGCCTTTATTATTTTGGCATTATTCTAGTTTTACATGGCCGTTATTATTTTGGCATTATTCTAGTTTTACATGGCCTTTATTGTTTTGGCATTATTCTAGTTTTACATGGCCGTTATTATTTTGGCATTATTCTAGTTTTACATGACCTTTATTATTTTGGAGTTATTCTAGTTTTACATGACCTTTACTCTTTTGGAGTTTTTCTAGTTTTACATGTCCTTTACTATTTTGGAGTTTTTCTAGTTTTACATGGCCTTTATTATTTTGGCATTATTCTAGTTTTACACGGCTTTTATTATTTTGGCATTATTCTAGTTTTAGATGGCCTTGATTATTTTGGAGTTATTCTAGTTTTACACGGCCTTTATTATTTTGGTGTTATTCTAGTTTTACATGGCTGTTATTATTTTGGAGTTATTCTAGTTTTACATGGCCTTTATTATTTGGGCATTATTCTAGTTTTACATGGCCTTTATTATTCTGGCATTATTGTAGTTTTACATGGCCTTTATTATTTTGGAGTTATTCTAGTTTTACATGGCCTTTATTATTTTGGCATTATTCTAGTTTTACATGGCCTTTATTATTTTGGCATTATTCTAGTTTTACACGGCCTTTATTATTTTGGAGTTATTCTAGTTTTACATGGCCTTTATTATTTTGGCATTATTCTAGTTTTACATGGCCTTTATTATTTTGGCATTATTCTAGTTTTACATGGCCTTTATTATTTTGGCATTATTCTAGTTTTACATGGCCTTTATTATTTTGGCATTATTCTAGTTTTACATGGCCTTTATTATTTTGGAGTTTTTCTAGTTTTACATGGCCTTTATTATTTTGGCATTATTCTAGTTTTACATGGCCTTTATTATTTTGGAGTTTTTCTAGTTTTACATGGCCTTTATTATTTTGGAGTTTTTCTAGTTTTACATGGCCTTTATTATTTTGGCATTATTCTAGTTTTACACGGCCTTTATTATTTTGGAGTTATTCTAGTTTTACATGGCCTTTATTATTTTGGCATTATTCTAGTTTTACATGGCCTTTATTATTTTGGCATTATTCTAGTTTTACATGGCCTTTATTATTTTGGCATTATTCTAGTTTTACATGGCCTTTATTATTTTGGCATTATTCTAGTTTTACATGGCCTTTATTATTTTGGAGTTATTCTAGTTTTACATGGCCTTTATTATTTTGGAGTTTTTCTAGTTTTACATGGCCTTTATTATTTTGGCATTATTCTAGTTTTACATGGCCTTTATTATTTTGGAGTTATTCTAGTTTTACATAGCCTTTATTATTTTGGAGTTATTCTAGTTTTACATAGCCGTTATTATTTTGGAGTTTTTCTAGTTTTACATGGCCTTTATTATTTTGGCATTATTCTAGTTTTACATGGCCTTTATTATTTTGGAGTTTTTCTAGTTTTACATGGCCTTCATTATTTTTCTCATTTATATTTATCATCATATCTTATTAATTACAATGATATATGATTCTATTTTTTTTCTAATCCAGTTCAGCATGTGTGTTCCAAAAATATATATGGTGTGCGAGCTGTTGTTGCCTGTTTGCCTGCATGGTTCCGTTTTGCACAATGTTTGAGACGTTATAGAGACACAAAATTGAAATTTCCACATTTAGTCAATGCTGGAAAATACTCTACATCATTCTTCTCTGTTTTATTTGGAACACTTTATAAAGTACAAGTTGGTATGTATTGTATCTTTTATATTTATATTTTGGGAATTTCTACACTGATACTCAAACATCATTTATTACATGCATGTTCTAAGTAATCCCCTTCTACGGCAACACTAAATCATGTGGAGAATGAAAATACGTTCTGCATATATGTGTGGAAGAGAAATCGTTGACAAACTATTTTTAAATACATGCGAAATTTCACTGGAATTTTCTACAAATTGTGCACCGCAACTACAATTTGAATTGCTAGCGATAGCTAAAAATAATAACACAGGTTCCCCTCACAAATTTGGTTGTCGATAAAATCTGTTCTTTTTGTTGATAGTTTGTTCCTTGAGTTCCAATGTGTTCTATGTGCCTACTGGCACATAGAACACATTGGAACTCGGGGGACGAGTTGTCAATTGATTTCCTGAGTGTCCTTCGAATAATTGTTTTTATAGACGTGAAGGCGGGTAATAAACATAGAATGACACACACGTGTGCATGCGTTAATCGATATGGCACGTGTGCCAATGCAGAAGGATAAAACTCAAGGCCTGCTGCCTCTCATTTTATCCCTCCACGCTGGCACACATGTCATATCGATTAACCCATTCACATGCTTGGGTCATTCTGTGTATTCATCAACTCCTTGCATGTTGTTGGTATGTATTCCTACTTAGGACAGGATTTCTCTTTCCACTGAAATAAGTGCAGTTTGGACTCATTTCATCAAAACTTTCCCTTCTAAATTGATTATATTTTTCACCACTGATTTCTGGAGCTAAATGTAGATGAATTTTTCATTGAAATCTTGTCATGGCTCCTTCTCAGAAATCATGACTAGCTTTGATGTAAAATAAAGCGGGTTAACAGTTAACCCTTGCCATGGCTCCTTCACAGAAATCATGACTAGCTTTGATGTAAAATAAAGCAGGTCAAGAGTTAACCCTTATCATGGCTCCTTCACAGAAACCATGACTAGCTTTGATGTAAAATATCTTGAAACTACAAAGCGGGTCAAGAGTTAACCCTTATCATGGCTCCTTCACAGAAACCATGACTAGCTTTGATGTAAAATATCTTGAAACTACAAAGCGGGTCAAGCGTTAACCCTTGTCATGGCTCTTTCACAGAAACCATGACTAGCTTTGATGTAAAATAAAGCAGGTCAAGAGTTAACCCTTGTCATGGCTGCTTCACAGAAACCATGACTAGCTTTGATGTAAAATATCTTGAAACTACAAAACGGGTCAAGCGTTAACCCTTGTCATGGCTCTTTCACAGAAACCATGACTAGCTTTGATGTAAAATAAAGCGGGTTAAGAGTTAACCCTTGTCATGGCTCCTTCACAGAAACCATGACTAGCTTTGATGTAAAATAAAGCGGGTTAAGTGTTAACCCTTGTCATGGCTCCTTCACAGAAAACATGACTAGCTTTGATGTAAAATAAAGCAGGTCAAGAGTTAACCCTTGTCATGGCTCCTTCACAGAAACCATGACTAGCTTTGATGTAAAATAAAGCGGGTTAAGAGTTAACCCTTGTCATGGCTCCTTCACAGAAACCATGACTAGCTTTGATGTAAAATAAAGCGGGTTAAGAGTTAACCCTTGCCATGGCTCCTTCACAGAAATCATGACTAGCTTTGATGTAAAATAAAGCAGGTCAAGAGTTAACCCTTGTCATGGCTCCTTCACAGAAACCATGACTAGCTTTGATGTAAAATATCTTGAAACTACAAAGTGGGTCAAGTGTTAACCCTTATCATGGCTCCTTCACAGAAACCATGACTAGCTTTGATGTAAAATAAAGCAGGTCAAGAGTTAACCCTTGTCATGGCTTCTTCACAGACATCATGACTAGCTTTGATGTAAAATATCTTGAAACTACAAAGCGGGTCAAGCGTTAACCCTTGTCATGACTCCTTCACAGAAACCATGACTAGCTTTGATGTAAAATAAAGCGGGTTAAGAGTTAACCCTTGTCATGGCTCCTTCACAGAAACCATGACTAGCTTTGATGTAAAATATCTTGAAACTACAAAGTGGGTCAAGCGTTAACCCTTGTCATGGCTCCTTCACGGAAACCATGACTAGCTTTGATGTAAAATAAAGCGGGTTAAGAGTTAACCCTTGTCATGGCTCCTTCACAGAAATCATGACTAGCTTTGATGTAAAATAAAGCGGGTCAAGAGTTAACCCTTGTCATGGCTCCTTCACAGACATCATAACTAGCTTTGATGTGAAATATCTTGAAACTACAAAGCGGGTCAAGCGTTAACCCTTGTCATGGCTCCTTCACGGAAACCATGACTAGCTTTGATGTAAAATAAAGCGGGTTAAGAGTTAACCCTTGTCATGGCTCCTTCACAGAAATCATGACTAGCTTTGATTTAAAATAAAGCAGGTCAAGCGTTAACCCTTGTCATGGCTTCACAGAGACCATGACTAGCTTTGATGTAAAACAAAGCGGGTCAAGCGTTAACCCTTGTCATGACTCCTTAACAGAAACCATGACTAGCTTTGATGTAAAATAAAGCGGGTCAAGAGTTAACCCTTGTCATGGCTCCTTCACAGAAACCATGACTAGCTTTGATGTAAAATAAAGCGGGTCAAGAGTTAAGCCTTGTCATGGCTCCTTCACAGAAACCATGACTAGCTTTGATGTAAAATAAAGCGGGTTAAGAGTTAACCCTTGTCATGGCTCCTTCACAGAAACCATGACTAGCTTTGATGTAAAATAAAGCGGGTTAAGTGTTAACCCTTGTCATGGCTCCTTCACAGAAAACATGACTAGCTTTGATGTAAAATAAAGCAGGTCAAGAGTTAACCCTTGTCATGGCTCCTTCACAGAAACCATGACTAGCTTTGATGTAAAATAAAGCGGGTTAAGAGTTAACCCTTGTCATGGCTCCTTCACAGAAACCATGACTAGCTTTGATGTAAAATAAAGCGGGTTAAGAGTTAACCCTTGCCATGGCTCCTTCACAGAAATCATGACTAGCTTTGATGTAAAATAAAGCAGGTCAAGAGTTAACCCTTGTCATGGCTCCTTCACAGAAACCATGACTAGCTTTGATGTAAAATATCTTGAAACTACAAAGTGGGTCAAGTGTTAACCCTTATCATGGCTCCTTCACAGAAACCATGACTAGCTTTGATGTAAAATAAAGCAGGTCAAGAGTTAACCCTTGTCATGGCTTCTTCACAGACATCATGACTAGCTTTGATGTAAAATATCTTGAAACTACAAAGCGGGTCAAGCGTTAACCCTTGTCATGACTCCTTCACAGAAACCATGACTAGCTTTGATGTAAAATAAAGCGGGTTAAGAGTTAACCCTTGTCATGGCTCCTTCACAGAAACCATGACTAGCTTTGATGTAAAATATCTTGAAACTACAAAGTGGGTCAAGCGTTAACCCTTGTCATGGCTCCTTCACGGAAACCATGACTAGCTTTGATGTAAAATAAAGCGGGTTAAGAGTTAACCCTTGTCATGGCTCCTTCACAGAAATCATGACTAGCTTTGATGTAAAATAAAGCGGGTCAAGAGTTAACCCTTGTCATGGCTCCTTCACAGACATCATAACTAGCTTTGATGTGAAATATCTTGAAACTACAAAGCGGGTCAAGCGTTAACCCTTGTCATGGCTCCTTCACGGAAACCATGACTAGCTTTGATGTAAAATAAAGCGGGTTAAGAGTTAACCCTTGTCATGGCTCCTTCACAGAAATCATGACTAGCTTTGATTTAAAATAAAGCAGGTCAAGCGTTAACCCTTGTCATGGCTTCACAGAGACCATGACTAGCTTTGATGTAAAACAAAGCGGGTCAAGCGTTAACCCTTGTCATGACTCCTTAACAGAAACCATGACTAGCTTTGATGTAAAATAAAGCGGGTCAAGAGTTAACCCTTGTCATGGCTCCTTCACAGAAACCATGACTAGCTTTGATGTAAAATAAAGCGGGTCAAGAGTTAAGCCTTGTCATGGCTCCTTCACAGAAACCATGACTAGCTTTGATGTAAAATAAAGCGGGTCAAGAGTTAACCCTTGTCGTGGCTCCTTCACAGAAACCATGACTAGCTTTGATGTAAAATAAAGCGGGTTAAGTGTTAACCCTTGCCATGGCTCCTTCACAGAAACCATGACTAGCTTTGATGTAAAATAAAGCGGGTCAAGAGTTAACCCTTGTCATGGCTCCTTCACAGAAACCATGACTAGCTTTGATGTAAAATATCTTGAAACTACAAAGCGGGTCAAGTGTTAACCCTTATCATGGCACCTTCACAGAAACCATGACTAGCTTTGATGTAAAATAAAGCGGGTCAAGAGTTAACCCTTGGCATGGCTCCTTCACAGAAACCATGACTAGCTTTGATGTAAAATAAAGCGGGTCAAGAGTTAACCCTTGTCATGGCTCCTTCACAGAAACCATGACTAGCTTTGATGTAAAATAAAGCGGGTCAAGAGTTAACCCTTGTCATGGCTCCTTCACAGAAACCATGACTAGCTTTGATGTAATATAAAGCGGGTCAAGTGTTAACCCTTGCCATGGCTCCTTCACAGAAGCCATGACTAGCTTTGATGTAAAATATCTTGAAACTACAAAGCGGGTCAAGCGTTAACCCTTGTCATGGCTCCTTCACGGAAACCATGACTAGCTTTGATGTAAAATAAAGCGGGTTAAGAGTTAACCCTTGACATGGCTCCTTCACAGAAACCATGACTAGCTTTGATGTAAAATAAAGTGGGTCAAGAGTTAACCCTTGTCATGGCTTCTTCACAGACATCATGACTAGCTTTGATGTAAAATATCTTGAAACTACAAAGTGGGTCAAGAGTTAACCCTTGTCATGGCTCCTTCACAGAAACCATGACTAGCTTTGATGTAAAATAAAGCAGGTCAAGAGTTAACCCTTGTCATGGCTGCTTCACAGAAACCATGACTAGCTTTGATGTAAAATATCTTGAAACTACAAAGCGGGTCAAGAGTTAACCCTTGTCATGGCTCCTTCACAGAAACCATGACTAGCTTTGATGTAAAATAAAGCAGGTCAAGAGTTAACCCTTGTCATGGCTCCTTCACAGAAACCATGACTAGCTTTGATGTAAAATATCTTGAAACTACAAAGCGGGTCAAGAGTTAACCCTTGTCATGGCTCTTTCACAGAAATCATGACTAGCTTTGATGTAAAATAAAGCGGGTTAAGAGTTAACCCTTGTCATGGCTCCTTCACAGAAATCCTGACTAGCTTTGATGTAAAATAAAGCAGGTCAAGAATTAACCCTTGTCATGGCTCCTTCACAGAAACCATGACTAGCTTTGATGTAAAATAAAGCGGGTTAAGAGTTAACCCTTGTCATGGCTCCTTCACAGAAATCATGACTAGCTTTGATTTAAAATAAAGCGGGTCAAGCGTTAACCCTTGTCATGGCTTCACAGAGACCATGACTAGCTTTGATGTAAAACAAAGCGGGTCAAGTGTTAACCCTTGTCATGACTCCTTCACAGAAACCATGACTAGCTTTGATGTAAAATAAAGCGGGTCAAGAGTTAACCCTTGTCATGGCTCCTTCACAGAAACCATGACTAGCTTTGATGTAAAATAAAGCGGGTCAAGAGTTAAGCCTTGTCATGGCTCCTTCACAGAAACCATGACTAGCTTTGATGTAAAATAAAGCGGGTCAAGAGTTAACCCTTGTCATGGCTCCTTCACAGAAACCATGACTAGCTTTGATGTAAAATAAAGCGGGTTAAGTGTTAACCCTTGCCATGGCTCCTTCACAGAAACCATGACTAGCTTTGATGTAAAATAAAGCGGGTCAAGAGTTAACCCTTGTCATGGCTCCTTCACAGAAACCATGACTAGCTTTGATGTAAAATATCTTGAAACTACAAAGCGGGTCAAGTGTTAACCCTTACATGGCATCCTTCACAGAAACCCTGACTAGCTTTGATGTAAAATAAAGCGGGTCAAGAGTTAACCCTTGTCATGGCTCCTTCACAGAAACCATGACTAGCTTTGATGTAAAATAAAGCGGGTCAAGAGTTAACCCTTGTCATGGCTCCTTCACAGAAACCATGACTAGCTTTGATGTAAAATAAAGCGGGTCAAGAGTTAACCCTTGTCATGGCTCCTTCACAGAAACCATGACTAGCTTTGATGTAAAATAAAGCGGGTTAAGTGTTAACCCTTGCCATGGCTCCTTCACAGAAACCATGACTAGCTTTGATGTAAAATATCTTGAAACTACAAAGCGGGTCAAGCGTTAACCCTTGTCATGGCTCCTTCACGGAAACCATGACTAGCTTTGATGTAAAATAAAGCGGGTTAAGAGTTAACCCTTGACATGGCTCCTTCACAGAAACCATGACTAGCTTTGATGTAAAATAAAGTGGGTCAAGAGTTAACCCTTGTCATGGCTTCTTCACAGACATCATGACTAGCTTTGATGTAAAATATCTTGAAACTACAAAGTGGGTCAAGAGTTAACCCTTGTCATGGCTCCTTCACAGAAACCATGACTAGCTTTGATGTAAAATAAAGCAGGTCAAGAGTTAACCCTTGTCATGGCTGCTTCACAGAAACCATGACTAGCTTTGATGTAAAATATCTTGAAACTACAAAGCGGGTCAAGAGTTAACCCTTGTCATGGCTCCTTCACAGAAACCATGACTAGCTTTGATGTAAAATAAAGCAGGTCAAGAGTTAACCCTTGTCATGGCTCCTTCACAGAAACCATGACTAGCTTTGATGTAAAATATCTTGAAACTACAAAGCGGGTCAAGAGTTAACCCTTGTCATGGCTCTTTCACAGAAATCATGACTAGCTTTGATGTAAAATAAAGCGGGTTAAGAGTTAACCCTTGTCATGGCTCCTTCACAGAAATCCTGACTAGCTTTGATGTAAAATAAAGCAGGTCAAGAATTAACCCTTGTCATGGCTCCTTCACAGAAACCATGACTAGCTTTGATGTAAAATATCTTGAAACTACAAAGCGGGTCAAGAGTTAACCCTTGTCATGGCTCCTTCACAGAAATCCTGACTAGCTTTGATGTAAAATAAAGCAGGTCAAGAGTTAACCCTTGTCATGGCTCCTTCACAGAAACCATGACTAGGTTTGATGTAAAATAAAGCGGGTCAAGAGTTAACCCTTGTCATGGCTCCTTCACAGAAACCATGACTAGCTTTGATGTAAAATAAAGCGGGTTAAGAGTTAACCCTCGTCATGGCTGCTTCACAGAAATCCTGACTAGCTTTGATGTAAAATAAAGCAGGTCAAGAGTTAACCCTTGTCATGGCTCCTTCACAGAAACCATGACTAGCTTTGATGTAAAATAAAGCGGGTCAAGAGTTAACCCTTGTCATGGCTCCTTCACAGAAACCATGACTAGCTTTGATGTAAAATAAAGCGGGTTAAGAGTTAACCCTTGTCTTGGCTGCTTCACAGAAACCATGACTAGCTTTGATGTAAAATATCTTGAAACTACAAAGCGGGTCAAGCGTTAACCCTTGTCATGACTCCTTCACAGAAACCATGACTAGCTTTGATGTAAAATATCTTGAAACTACAAAGCGGGTTAAGAGTTAACCCTTGTCATGGCTCCTTCACAGAAACCATGACTAGCTTTGATGTAAAATAAAGCGGGTTAAGAGTTAACCCTTGTCATGACTCCTTCACAGAAACCATGACTAGCTTTGATGTAAAATAAAGCGGGTTAAGAGTTAACCCTTGTCATGGCTCCTTCACAGAAACCATGACTAGCTTTGATGTAAAATAAAGCGGGTTAAGTGTTAACCCTTGTCATGGCTCCTTCACAGAAACCATGACTAGCTTTGATGTAAAATAAAGTGGGTCAAGAGTTAACCCTTGTCATGGCTCCTTCACAGCCATCATAACTAGCTTTGATGTAAAATAAAGCGGGTTAACAGTTAACCCTTGCCATGGCTCCTTCTCAGAAACCATGACTAGCTTTGATGTAAAATAAAGTGGGTCAAGAGTTAACCCTTGTCATGGCTCCTTCACAGACATCATAACTAGCTTTGATGTAAAATAAAGCGGGTTAACAGTTAACCCTTGCCATGGCTCCTTCACAGAAACCATGACTAGCTTTGATGTAAAATAAAGTGGGTCAAGAGTTAACCCTTGTCATGGCTATTTCACAGAAACCATGACTAGCTTTGATGTAAAATAAAGTGGGTCAAGAGTTAACCCTTGTCATGGCTCCTTCACAGACATCATAACTAGCTTTGATGTGAAATATCTTGAAACTACAAAGCGGGTCAAGCGTTAACCCTTGTCATGGCTTCACAGAGACCATGACTAGCTTTGATGTAAAATAAAGTGGGTCAAGAGTTAACCCTTGTCATGGCTCCTTCACAGACATCATAACTAGCTTTGATGTGAAATATCTTGAAACTACAAAGCGGGTCAAGCGTTAACCCTTGTCATGGCTCCTTCACGGAAACCATGACTAGCTTTGACGTAAAATAAAGCGGGTTAAGAGTTAACCCTTGTCATGGCTCCTTCACAGAAATCATGACTAGCTTTGATTTAAAATAAAGCAGGTCAAGCGTTAACCCTTGTCATGGCTTCACAGAGACCATGACTAGCTTTGATGTAAAACAAAGCGGGTCAAGCGTTAACCCTTGTCATGACTCCTTAACAGAAACCATGACTAGCTTTGATGTAAAATAAAGCGGGTCAAGAGTTAACCCTTGTCATGGCTCCTTCACAGAAACCATGACTAGCTTTGATGTAAAATAAAGCGGGTCAAGAGTTAAGCCTTGTCATGGCTCCTTCACAGAAACCATGACTAGCTTTGATGTAAAATAAAGCGGGTCAAGAGTTAACCCTTGTCGTGGCTCCTTCACAGAAACCATGACTAGCTTTGATGTAAAATAAAGCGGGTTAAGTGTTAACCCTTGCCATGGCTCCTTCACAGAAACCATGACTAGCTTTGATGTAAAATAAAGCGGGTCAAGAGTTAACCCTTGTCATGGCTCCTTCACAGAAACCATGACTAGCTTTGATGTAAAATATCTTGAAACTACAAAGCGGGTCAAGTGTTAACCCTTATCATGGCACCTTCACAGAAACCATGACTAGCTTTGATGTAAAATAAAGCGGGTCAAGAGTTAACCCTTGGCATGGCTCCTTCACAGAAACCATGACTAGCTTTGATGTAAAATAAAGCGGGTCAAGAGTTAACCCTTGTCATGGCTCCTTCACAGAAACCATGACTAGCTTTGATGTAAAATAAAGCGGGTCAAGAGTTAACCCTTGTCATGGCTCCTTCACAGAAACCATGACTAGCTTTGATGTAATATAAAGCGGGTCAAGTGTTAACCCTTGCCATGGCTCCTTCACAGAAGCCATGACTAGCTTTGATGTAAAATATCTTGAAACTACAAAGCGGGTCAAGCGTTAACCCTTGTCATGGCTCCTTCACGGAAACCATGACTAGCTTTGATGTAAAATAAAGCGGGTTAAGAGTTAACCCTTGACATGGCTCCTTCACAGAAACCATGACTAGCTTTGATGTAAAATAAAGTGGGTCAAGAGTTAACCCTTGTCATGGCTTCTTCACAGACATCATGACTAGCTTTGATGTAAAATATCTTGAAACTACAAAGTGGGTCAAGAGTTAACCCTTGTCATGGCTCCTTCACAGAAACCATGACTAGCTTTGATGTAAAATAAAGCAGGTCAAGAGTTAACCCTTGTCATGGCTGCTTCACAGAAACCATGACTAGCTTTGATGTAAAATATCTTGAAACTACAAAGCGGGTCAAGAGTTAACCCTTGTCATGGCTCCTTCACAGAAACCATGACTAGCTTTGATGTAAAATAAAGCAGGTCAAGAGTTAACCCTTGTCATGGCTCCTTCACAGAAACCATGACTAGCTTTGATGTAAAATATCTTGAAACTACAAAGCGGGTCAAGAGTTAACCCTTGTCATGGCTCTTTCACAGAAATCATGACTAGCTTTGATGTAAAATAAAGCGGGTTAAGAGTTAACCCTTGTCATGGCTCCTTCACAGAAATCCTGACTAGCTTTGATGTAAAATAAAGCAGGTCAAGAATTAACCCTTGTCATGGCTCCTTCACAGAAACCATGACTAGCTTTGATGTAAAATAAAGCGGGTTAAGAGTTAACCCTTGTCATGGCTCCTTCACAGAAATCATGACTAGCTTTGATTTAAAATAAAGCGGGTCAAGCGTTAACCCTTGTCATGGCTTCACAGAGACCATGACTAGCTTTGATGTAAAACAAAGCGGGTCAAGTGTTAACCCTTGTCATGACTCCTTCACAGAAACCATGACTAGCTTTGATGTAAAATAAAGCGGGTCAAGAGTTAACCCTTGTCATGGCTCCTTCACAGAAACCATGACTAGCTTTGATGTAAAATAAAGCGGGTCAAGAGTTAAGCCTTGTCATGGCTCCTTCACAGAAACCATGACTAGCTTTGATGTAAAATAAAGCGGGTCAAGAGTTAACCCTTGTCATGGCTCCTTCACAGAAACCATGACTAGCTTTGATGTAAAATAAAGCGGGTTAAGTGTTAACCCTTGCCATGGCTCCTTCACAGAAACCATGACTAGCTTTGATGTAAAATAAAGCGGGTCAAGAGTTAACCCTTGTCATGGCTCCTTCACAGAAACCATGACTAGCTTTGATGTAAAATATCTTGAAACTACAAAGCGGGTCAAGTGTTAACCCTTACATGGCATCCTTCACAGAAACCCTGACTAGCTTTGATGTAAAATAAAGCGGGTCAAGAGTTAACCCTTGTCATGGCTCCTTCACAGAAACCATGACTAGCTTTGATGTAAAATAAAGCGGGTCAAGAGTTAACCCTTGTCATGGCTCCTTCACAGAAACCATGACTAGCTTTGATGTAAAATAAAGCGGGTCAAGAGTTAACCCTTGTCATGGCTCCTTCACAGAAACCATGACTAGCTTTGATGTAAAATAAAGCGGGTTAAGTGTTAACCCTTGCCATGGCTCCTTCACAGAAACCATGACTAGCTTTGATGTAAAATATCTTGAAACTACAAAGCGGGTCAAGCGTTAACCCTTGTCATGGCTCCTTCACGGAAACCATGACTAGCTTTGATGTAAAATAAAGCGGGTTAAGAGTTAACCCTTGACATGGCTCCTTCACAGAAACCATGACTAGCTTTGATGTAAAATAAAGTGGGTCAAGAGTTAACCCTTGTCATGGCTTCTTCACAGACATCATGACTAGCTTTGATGTAAAATATCTTGAAACTACAAAGTGGGTCAAGAGTTAACCCTTGTCATGGCTCCTTCACAGAAACCATGACTAGCTTTGATGTAAAATAAAGCAGGTCAAGAGTTAACCCTTGTCATGGCTGCTTCACAGAAACCATGACTAGCTTTGATGTAAAATATCTTGAAACTACAAAGCGGGTCAAGAGTTAACCCTTGTCATGGCTCCTTCACAGAAACCATGACTAGCTTTGATGTAAAATAAAGCAGGTCAAGAGTTAACCCTTGTCATGGCTCCTTCACAGAAACCATGACTAGCTTTGATGTAAAATATCTTGAAACTACAAAGCGGGTCAAGAGTTAACCCTTGTCATGGCTCTTTCACAGAAATCATGACTAGCTTTGATGTAAAATAAAGCGGGTTAAGAGTTAACCCTTGTCATGGCTCCTTCACAGAAATCCTGACTAGCTTTGATGTAAAATAAAGCAGGTCAAGAATTAACCCTTGTCATGGCTCCTTCACAGAAACCATGACTAGCTTTGATGTAAAATATCTTGAAACTACAAAGCGGGTCAAGAGTTAACCCTTGTCATGGCTCCTTCACAGAAATCCTGACTAGCTTTGATGTAAAATAAAGCAGGTCAAGAGTTAACCCTTGTCATGGCTCCTTCACAGAAACCATGACTAGGTTTGATGTAAAATAAAGCGGGTCAAGAGTTAACCCTTGTCATGGCTCCTTCACAGAAACCATGACTAGCTTTGATGTAAAATAAAGCGGGTTAAGAGTTAACCCTCGTCATGGCTGCTTCACAGAAATCCTGACTAGCTTTGATGTAAAATAAAGCAGGTCAAGAGTTAACCCTTGTCATGGCTCCTTCACAGAAACCATGACTAGCTTTGATGTAAAATAAAGCGGGTCAAGAGTTAACCCTTGTCATGGCTCCTTCACAGAAACCATGACTAGCTTTGATGTAAAATAAAGCGGGTTAAGAGTTAACCCTTGTCTTGGCTGCTTCACAGAAACCATGACTAGCTTTGATGTAAAATATCTTGAAACTACAAAGCGGGTCAAGCGTTAACCCTTGTCATGACTCCTTCACAGAAACCATGACTAGCTTTGATGTAAAATATCTTGAAACTACAAAGCGGGTTAAGAGTTAACCCTTGTCATGGCTCCTTCACAGAAACCATGACTAGCTTTGATGTAAAATAAAGCGGGTTAAGAGTTAACCCTTGTCATGACTCCTTCACAGAAACCATGACTAGCTTTGATGTAAAATAAAGCGGGTTAAGAGTTAACCCTTGTCATGGCTCCTTCACAGAAACCATGACTAGCTTTGATGTAAAATAAAGCGGGTTAAGTGTTAACCCTTGTCATGGCTCCTTCACAGAAACCATGACTAGCTTTGATGTAAAATAAAGTGGGTCAAGAGTTAACCCTTGTCATGGCTCCTTCACAGCCATCATAACTAGCTTTGATGTAAAATAAAGCGGGTTAACAGTTAACCCTTGCCATGGCTCCTTCTCAGAAACCATGACTAGCTTTGATGTAAAATAAAGTGGGTCAAGAGTTAACCCTTGTCATGGCTCCTTCACAGACATCATAACTAGCTTTGATGTAAAATAAAGCGGGTTAACAGTTAACCCTTGCCATGGCTCCTTCACAGAAACCATGACTAGCTTTGATGTAAAATAAAGTGGGTCAAGAGTTAACCCTTGTCATGGCTATTTCACAGAAACCATGACTAGCTTTGATGTAAAATAAAGTGGGTCAAGAGTTAACCCTTGTCATGGCTCCTTCACAGACATCATAACTAGCTTTGATGTGAAATATCTTGAAACTACAAAGCGGGTCAAGCGTTAACCCTTGTCATGGCTTCACAGAGACCATGACTAGCTTTGATGTAAAACAAAGCGGGTTAAGAGTTAACCCTTGTCATGGCTCCTTCACAGAAACCATGACTAGCTTTGATGTAAAATATCTTGAAACTACAAAGCGGGTCAAGCGTTAACCCTTGTCATGGCTCTTTCACTGAAACCATGACTAGCTTTGATGTAAAACAAAGCGGGTTAAGAGTTAACCCTTGCCATGGCTCCTTCACAGAAACCATGACTAGCTTTGATGTAAAATATCTTGAAACTACAAAGCGGGTCAAGTGTTAACCCTTATCATGGCTCCTTCACAGAAATCATGACTAGCCTTGATGTAAAATATCTTGAAACTACAAAGCGGGTCAAGCGTTAACCCTTGTCATGGCTCTTTCACTGAAACCATGACTAGCTTTGATGTAAAATAAAGTGGGTCAAGAGTTAACCCTTGTCATGGCTGCTTCACAGATACCATGACTAGCTTTGATGTAAAATATCTTGAAACTACAAAGCGGGTCAAGCGTTAACCCTTGTCATGGCTCCTTCACGGAAACCATGACTAGCTTTGATGTAAAATAAAGCGGGTCAAGAATTAACCCTTATCATGGCTCCTTCACAGAAACCATGACTAGCTTTGATGTAAAATAAAGCGGGTTAAGAGTTAACCCTTGTCATGACTCCTTCACAGAAAACATGACTAGCTTTGATGTAAAATAAAGCGGGTCAAGAGTTAACCCTTGTCATGGCTCCTTCACAGAAACCATGACTAGCTTTGATGTAAAATAAAGCGGGTCAAGAGTTAACCCTTGTCATGGCTCCTTCACAGAAAACATGACTAGCTTTGATGTAAAATAAAGCGGGTCAAGAGTTAACCCTTGTCATGGCTCCTTCACAGAAACCATGACTAGCTTTGATGTAAAATAAAGCGGGTCAAGAGCTAACCCTTGTCATAGCTCCTTCACAGAAATCCTGACTAGCTTTGAATTAAAATATCTTGAAATTCCAAAGCGGGTCAAGAGTTAACCCTTTAAACATGAGAGACTGCTTTACCAACCCAGAGACAGGATACGTCATACTTTCATTAAATGGGATGCCTGCTAAGTTAAGGGTGGGGTAGACCAATTAATATTCCCAACGTGCAGCTCCAAGGCTGCACGTTGAAAATATTGATGAGTCTACCCCCAGATAATGAAAATGGACTCTTCTAATTGCTGCATTTCAACTGGCATGGAAGATACCACCAGGGTTCAAAGGGTTAATATTGGTAGGACATGATAAATAAATAGTGATAGAGTCTTCTTTAACCCTTAAAGTTTTATGTTCAATTTTTCCGACCTCAGAACAGGTCCATTTAACCATCACGAGGAGTTCCTGTTGACAGTAGACATTAACTAGAAATCACTGCTAAGTCATTAGACGTACAGAGACTGTAGTATGGTGGGAATTCAATACACTTGTCCAGACCCTATAGGGTTAAGACCCTACGAAGCTTAACTAGAAATCACTGCTAAGCCATTAGACATATAGAGACTGTAGAATGGTGGGAATTCAATACACTTGTCCAAGCCCTTTAGGGTTAAGCCCCTACAAAGCTTAACTAGAAATCACTACTAAGCCATTAGACATATAGAGACTGTAGAATGGTGGGAATTCAATACACTTGTCCAGGCCCTATAGGGTTAAGACCCTACGAAGCTTAACTAGAAATCATTGCTAAGTCATTAAACGTACAGGGACTGTACAGTGGTGGGAATTCAATACACTTGTCCAGGCCCTATAGGGTAAGACCCTGAAGCTTAAGTAGAAATCATTGCTAAGCCATTAGACGTATAGAAACTGTAGAATGGTGGGAATTCAATACACTTGTCCAGGCCCTTTAGGGTTAAGACCATACAAAGCTTAACTAGAAATCACTGCTAAGCCATTAGACATATAGAGACTGTAGAATTGTGGGAATTCAATACACTTGTCCAGGCCCTTTAGGGTTAAGACCCTACAAAGCTTAACTAGAAATCACTGCTAAGTCATTAGACGAATAGAGACTGTAGAATGGTGGGAATTCAATACACTTGTCCAGGCCCTTTAGGGTTAAGACCATACAAAGCTTAACTAGAAATCACTGCTAAGCCATTAGACATATAGAGACTGTAGAATGGTGGGAATTCAATACACTTGTCCAGGCCCTTTAGGGTTAAGACCATACAAAGCTTAACTAGAAATCACTGCTAAGTCATTAGACATATAGAGACTGTAGAATGGTGGGAATTCAATACACTTGTCCAGGTCCTTTAGGGTTAAGACTCTACGAAGCTTAACTAGAAATCGCTGCTAGGTCATTTGACATAAAGAGACTGTAGAGTGGTGGGAATTCAGTACACTTGTCCAGAACCTTTAGGGTTAAGACCCTACGAAGCTTAACTAGAAATCACTGCTAAGCCATTAGACGTATAGAGACTGTAGAATGGTGGGAATTCAATACACTTGTCTACGCCCATTGGGGTTAAGACCCTACAAAGCTTAACTAAAAATCACTGCTAAGCAATTAGACGTATAGAGGCTGTAGAATGGTGGGAATTCAATACTCTTGTCTATGCCCATTTGGGTTAAGACCCTACGAAGCCTAACTAGAAATCACTGCTAAGTCATTAGACGAATAGAGACTGTAGAATGGTGGGAATTCAATACACTTGTCCAGGCCCTTTAGGGTTAGGAACCTACAAAGCTTAACTAGAAATCACTGCTAAGTCATTAGACATATAGAGACTGTAGAATGGTGGGAATGTAATACACTTGTCCAGTCCCTTTAGGGTTAAGACCCTACGAAGCTTAATTAAAAATCACTGCTAAGTCATTAGACATAGAGTGACTGTAGAATGGTGGGAATTCAATACACTTGTCCAGGCCCTTTAGGGTTAAGACTCTACGAAGCTTAACTAAAAATCACTGCTAAGTCATTAGACGTATAGTGACCGTAGAATGGTGGGAATTCAATACACTTGTCCAGGTCCTTTAGGGTTAAGACTCTACGAAGCTTAACTAGAAATCACAGCTAAGTCATTAGACGTATAGTGACCGTAGAATGGTGGAAATTCAATACACTTGTCCAGGTCCTTTAGGGTTAAGACTCTACGAAGCTTAACTAGAAATCACTGCTAAGTCATTAGATGTATAGTGACTGTAGAATGGTGGGAATTCAATATGCTCATCAAGGCCCTTTAGGGTTAAGACCCTACAAAGCTTAACTAAAAATCACTGCTAAGCCATTAGATGTATAGGGACTGTAGAATGGTGGGAATTCAATACACTTGTCCAGAACCTTTAGGGTTAATACCCTATGAAGCTTAACTAGAAATCACTGCTAAGCCATCAGACATATAGAGACCGTAGAATGGTGGGAATTCAATACACTTTTCAAGGCCCTTTAGGGTTAAGACCCTGCAAAGCTTAACCAGAAATCACTGGTAAGCCATTAGATGAATAGAGACTGTAGAATGGTGGGAATTCAATACACTTGTCCAGGCCCTTTAGGGTTAAGACCCTACAAAGCTTAACTAGAAATCACTGGTAAGCCATTAGAGGTATAGAGACTGTAGAATGGTGGGAATTCAATACACTTGTCCAGGTCCTTTAGAGTTAAGACTCTATGAAGCTTAACTAGAAATCACTGCTAAGCCAGTAGACGTATAGGGACTGTAGAATGGTGGGAATTCAATACACTTGTCCAGGACCTTTAGGGTTAAGACCCTATGAAGCTTAACTAGAAATCACTGCTAAGCCATTAGACATATAGAGACCGTAGAATGGTGGGAATTCAATACACTTGTCCAGGCCCTTTAGGGTTAAGACCATACAAAGCTTAACTAGAAATCACTGGTAAGCCATTAGACGTATAGAGACTGTAGAATGGTGGGAATTCAATACACTTGTCCAGGTCCTTTAGAGTTAAGACTCTATGAAGCTTAACTAGAAATCACTGCTAAGCCAGTAGACGTATAGGGACTGTAGAATGGTGGGAATTCAATACACTTGTCCAGGACCTTTAGGGTTAAGACCCTATGAAGCTTAACTAGAAATCACTGCTAAGCCATTAGACATATAGAGACCGTAGAATGGTGGGAATTCAATACACTTGTCCAGGCCCTTTAGGTTTAAGACCATACAAAGCTTAACTAGAAATAACTGCTAAGCCATTAGACGAATAGAGACTGTAGAATGGTGGGAATTCAATACACTTGTCCAGGCCCTTTAGGGTTAAGACCATACAAAGCTTAACTAGAAATCACTGCTAAGCCATTAGACGAATAGAGACTGTAGAATGGTGGGAATTCAATACACTTGTTCAGAACCTTTAGGGTTAAGACTCTATGAAGCTTAACTGGAAATCACTGCTAAGCCATCAGACATATAGAGACCATAGAATGGTGGGAATTCAATACACTTGTCCAGGACCTTTAGGGTTAAGACCCTATGAAGCTTAACTAGAAATCACTGCTAAGCCATTAGACATATAGAGACCGTAGAATGGTGGGAATTCAATACACTTGT
The DNA here is from genome assembly GCA_031216915.1 of Pictodentalium vernedei. Classification (NCBI taxonomy): domain Eukaryota; kingdom Metazoa; phylum Mollusca; class Scaphopoda; order Dentaliida; family Dentaliidae; genus Pictodentalium; species Pictodentalium vernedei. Next base: position 488,827,405 of record CM062291.1, on the reverse strand, counting down.
CCAGGACCTTTAGGGTTAAGACCCTATGAAGCTTAACTAGAAATCACTGTTAAGCCATTAGACGTATAGAGACCGTAGAATGTGGTGGGAATTCAATACACTTGTCCAGGCCCTTTAGGGTTAAGACCATACAAAGCTTAACTAGAAATCACTGCTAAGCCATTAGACGTATAGAGACTGTAGAATGGTGGGAATTCAATACACTTGCCCAGGCCCTTTAGAATTAAGACCCTATGAAGCTAAAGTAAAAGTCACTGTTGAGCCATTTGACACACATTAGATTGTGGAATGGTGGGTATTTAGGACCCTTGTCCTGGTCCTTAAAGGTTAAGAGTCCAAAACAAGCTACTTCTTGATGATTTTGGATTATGCATACAGACCTGAACAAATTTGTTGAATGGGTGACAGATTTTTCATCCACCTAGATTACTTGCCCTCTGGCAAATAGCCAAAAAGTTTAAACAGGTATATTCATTTGTTAACTCTAAAGAACCATGATCTATTTCATAAGTTGCTCTAATTTTGGTGAAGAAATGCTGTGATGTTATAGAATGGTGAGCCCCTTCCATCAATGTCTAACAATATCAAGCTCGACCTCTGACCTCCAGTCCAATTTTGTAAGGAATTTGATACTATTATGTATTTTTTTTTTGTTTACCCACTTTTTTGGAGTTTGCATGCAAACGAGCATTGATTTACTGTGATGTCCCTTTACTGACAAAGATATACAGATATTCTTCCATGCTCCCATTATTATAGATATTCCAACCCATTTGTATTTAGTTGACCATGAAGCCATCAAGATATTAACAACATCACAGGAACTATGAGGTGAAATCATGAAACTATATACTACCATAGTGTGTATTTATTCATAATGATAATGTCATCAAAATTCAATTAAATCAAGTCTTGATTAAGTTACCATTCTTGTGTTGTATTCATTCATAATGGTAATACAATGGAACGGCTCAACCCTGTTAATTGAATAGCCACTTTGCCAATGGAAATTATTCAATTAACAGGAGTATTTAATTAACAGGGATTGTGTCACTTTCCTGTATTGTACAGATAAACTTAGCATTTATTCTGTTATATCTTGTTTGACAGAGCTCTATGAGCTCTGTCAAACAAGCTATGAAAGATTAAATGCCTATATTGGATGTACTGAGGTCAAGTAGGTCTATAATCAAAGGAAAACTGGGGCGAGTCAGGGTAATTTCTTTGCAGGTTACAAGATATAATAGATTAAATGCATTTATTGAATATACTGAGGAGGGATGGGTCTTTTAACAAAGGAAAACTGGGGAGAGTCGGTAATTTCTCAACAGGTTACAAGATTTTTTATTCAGTTATTCAATTAACAGGAGTTTACTCCATAACCTATATTCAATTAGCAGGTTAAATTTGTACTGGAGGCATGGTAAATGTTTTGTGTTGGAAAATTATATTCAATTAACAGGGATATACAATTAAGAGATATCCAATTAAGTTGGTTCCACTGTATAATCAAAATTCAATTAAATCAAGTCTTGATTGAGAAATGATTCTTGTGTTGTATTCATTCATAATTGTAATGCTATAGAGGTGCCAGACTTGGAGTGTTTATGGGTCCAAATCTTTTACGAACATAGCACTTGTCTACTTGGTGCTTTGTACCGGCCACTAGACTCTAACAGCAAACTATGGAATTCAATGTCCACCTCGGGGGCGCGGTGGCATTGCGGTAACCGGTTCTCGTCAGATCACCGAAGTTAAGCAACGTCGAGCATGGTTACTAGTTGAATGGATGACCATTTCAGCGACTGATTCTTGCTCCCGTGTTGTGTCCTTGGGCAAGACACTTCACCCCGATTGCCTACATGGGGGCACGATGACGCTGTGTACTAAGGCGTACTGCACGTCAGTGGTGTGCATGTCTTCAACCAATCTAACCCTGCCTGTGCCGAGGTACAGAGTTACGATGTTGGAGAGCTGACAGCTGCTCGTCGTTGCTCAGTGGTTCTCTCCGAGTACTCCGGCTTCCTGCACCTGTAAAACTGTCACCGACATGATATGACCTTGGCTGTTAAAGTGTCGTTAAACTCTAATAAATAAATAAATTGCCACCTCTTTTGAACTTTTGGACACTCACATCAAGGATATGATCATAACTGTTCGAATCCCACCTACGGCAACCGCGTTGTGTCCTTGGGCAAGACACTTCACCCCGATTGCCTACATGGGGGCACGATGATGCTGTGTACTAAGGCGTACTGCACGTCAGTGGTGTGCATATCTTCAACCAATCTAACCCTGCCTGTGCCAAGGTACAGAGTTACGATGTTGGAGAGCTGACAGCTGCTCGTCGTTGCTCAGTGGTTCTCTCCGAGTACTCCGGCTTCCTGCACCTGTAAAACTGTCACCGACATGATATGACCTTGGCTGTTAAAGTGTCGTTAAACTCTAATAAATAAATAAATTTCCACCTCTTTTGAAAATTTTTAACAAAATCATATCATGTGACCCCTCTTTGGAACGAGCTCGGTGAGCTCGTTCCAAAGAGAGGTCACATGATATGCTATTGTTGAAATGTTTTCGAAAAATAATATTTTTTTCAGCTGCTGAATTTGCATATTATGCGGACGGATGCGAGCGATTTGTTGGGTAAAGGGTTAAACAAATAATAATCCAACCTACCTTTTTGTAGAAATATCATCCACATTACATAACCTGATAATCATCAGCAACCCCTTGTTTATCAAAAGTCAAGGTGTTTGTGATTCATGTTATGGTGATCTAACCCAATACCAGTGTTTGCCAAACTCTCCTATACAGAATAGTGCCGTATTAATTTCAAGAGCAAGAAATGACTCTTTAAACAAGCATACTTTGTGACCTTCGATAGGTTCCTAATAGATATCAACTGAGAAGGTCGGTTCTCAGACTTTGTGGCCTTCGATAGGTTCCTAATAGATATCAACTGAGAAGGTCGGTTCTCAGACTTTGTGACCTTCGATAGGTTTCTAATAGATATGAAATGAGAAGGTCGGTTCTCAGACTTTGTGACCTTTGATAGGTTCCTAATAGATATCAACTGAGAAGGTCAGTTCTCAGACTTTGTGACCTTCGATAGGTTTCTAATAGATATGAAATGAGAAGATCGGTTCTCTGATTGCAACACTTCATCTATTGTTGATCTCTTCCAATGAGTTCTCGATGACCTTGTTATGCCCTTGACCTCCAAAGGAGGATTCGGGAGTATCTAGTGATGTCCTCCATCCTTCTTTCTGTCCATCATCCATCTGTCTGCCTGTCTCTACAATTGTTTTATATTGTAACTTCAAAGCCATTGGTCGAAATTTGGATCTCCTTTGGTATGCTTATAGACATACATGGGGAAAAGATATGCACGAGGAATGGGTTCCATTCATTAACTCTTTCCATCTAAACAATTTTTTGTTTATCGACCTCTGTATTACATTCACTGCATGTTGGATTTGATTTATTCTTGGTGTTTCAAAAGAATATCCATAAGTAACAGGGTCTGTCCCTTTATTTTTCTAGAGTTATGGGCCTTTTTCGACATTGACACTTGCCCCATTATTATGCCCCTGACCTCCAAAGGAGGATTCGGGTGTATCTAGTGAAGCCCTCCATCTGTCTGTCTGTCCGTCCATCACATTTTGCATCATAACTTAGAAGTCACCAGTCAGATGTAGATTTCCTGTGGTACAGTTATATGCTGATAGACCCACATGGGGTTACGTCAAAGAAATTTCCCCAGAGTTATGGCCCTTCAAGCCCCTTTTTCACTCTTTCGACTTAGAAAATTGTTATCGATTTATTTCTGTATTGCATTCACAGCATGTTAGATTTGATTTATTCTTGGTGTGCTCATGGACCCACTTTACAAAAGAATATCCACAAGTAACGGGATCTGTCTCGTTGTTTTTCTAGAGTTATGGGTTAGACATGACAGGCTTATCATTTGATAGGTAGGTTGGACATGACAGGTTTATCACTCAATAGGTACGTTGGACTTGACAGGTCTATCACTCAATAGGTAGGTTGGACATGGCAGGCTTATCACTTGATAGGTAGGTTGGACTTGACAGGTCTATCACTCAATAGGTAGGTTGGACATGACAGGTTCATCACTCAATAGGTACGCTGGACTTGACAGGTCTATCACTCAACAGGTAGGTTGGACATGGCAGGTCTATCAATAGGTAGGTTGGACATGGCAGGTCTATCACTCAATAGGTATGTTGGACATGGCAGGTTTATCACTCAATAGGTAGATTACACTTGACAGGTCTATCACTCAATAGGTAGGTTGGACATGGCAGGTCTATCACTCAATAGGTAGATTACACTTGACAGGTCTATCACTTGATAGATAGGTTGGACATGACAAGTCTATCACTTGATAGGTAAGTTGGACATGGCAGGTCTATCACTTGATAGGTAGCTTGGACATGACAGGTCTATCACTTGATAGGTAGGCTAGAAATAACAGGTCTATCACTTTGCAGGTAGATTAGACTTGACAGGCCTGTGACTTGGTAGGCTGGTTAGATGTGACAGGTCTATCACTTGATAGGTAAGTTGGACACGACTGGTCTATCACTCAATAGGTAGATAAGACTTCAACAGGTCTATCACTTGATAGGTAGGCTAGACATGACAGGTCTATCACTTTACAGGTAGATTAGACTAGACAGGCATGTGACTTGATAGGCTGGTTAGACATCACAGGTCTATCACTTAATAGGTAGGTTGGACATGATAGGCCTATCACTTGATAGGTAGATTGGACATGACAGGTCTATGACTTAATGGTATATTACATTTGACAGATCTATTATTTAATAAGTAGGTTGGACATGACAGGTCTATCGCTTGATAGGTAGATTGGACATGACAGGTAGGTAGGACTTGACAGACCTCTCACCTTGATAGGCTGGATAGACATGACATGTCTCTCACTTGTTGGGCAGGTTATACATGATGGGTCTATCACGTGATAGGAAGGTTGGTCATGATAGGTCTATCACTTGATAGGTAGGTTGGACAAGATAGGTCTATTCCTTGATAGGCAGATTAGACTTGACAGGTCTATCACTTGATAGGTAGGCTGGACATGACAGGTCTCTCACTTTATAGGTAGATTAGACTTGACAGGCCTGTGACTTGATAGGTCCATCACTTGATAGGTAGGCTGGACATGACAGGTCTCTCACTTTATAGGTAGATTAGACTTGACAGGCCTGTGACTTGATAGGTCCATCACTTTATAGGTAGGCTGGACATGACAGATCTCTCACTTTATAGGTAGATTAGACTTGACAGGCCTGTGACTTGATAGGTTGGTTAGACTTCACAGTTCTATCACTTGATAGGTAGGTTGGACATGACAGGTCTCTCACTTTATAGGTAGATTAGACTTGACAGGCCTGTGACTTCATAGGTCTAGCACTTTATAGGTAGGCTGGACATGACAGATCTCTCACTTTATACGTAGGTTAGACTTGACAGGCCTGTGACTTGATAGGTCTATCACTTGATAGGTAGGCTGGACATGACAGGTCTCTCACTTTATAGGTAGATTAGACTTGACAGGCCTGTGACTTTATATGCTGGTTAGATATGGCATTTCTATCAGTTACTAGGCATGTTTGACATAACAGGTCCAGAGTTTCCGCTTGGGGAAAGGGAATGAGGCCGTTCGCTTGGCGACCGATGATCGTCGGTACCATAGTTCGGTCCGTGGTAGGAAAATTTTAAATTCTTGAATCCCAAAACCCCCATTTCCTTGCATCTGAGAGGATATTTTGCATCTTTTCACGAAGATATATCTGTCCGATTTTACACATTGACAGCCAGTAATGGTTGCTCAACCAAAACATAATTCATAGTATACCTGACTTTCTATTCGCCCAGGGCGATTCATCCCAATAAAACCATCAGGCCTTGACATTTTCATTGGGACTAAACGTCCAGGGCGAATAGAAAGTGTGAGTAGGAAGGGAAGATTCGCCCATAATTTAAAAATTCAATTAACGTGCATTGCACGTGCATGGTGCAAATTTTAACGTCTGCGGCCACTGTGAAAACAAATACTAAAGTAGACTTGGGTTTGGTAAATCTCTACTTTAGAAAAACATTGCGGGTAAAATAGCTAGGATCTTACCAATTTTTTCTGGCAAACACCCCAAATTTAAATCTGTGCAGAATTTCTGAATTCCTCAAGTCAAAAAAAGAAAGACAGGCTGGTCATCTTCTGTGTTCTCTGATTCCAGTTGGTTAATCCCGGTCACATGAGGCGTCAGAGTGGTGGAATTCATCTTCACAGCAGAAACAGGTTCCGGAGAGTTCTGGTTCACAGACTGTCTCTGATGATGTCACATGAGTGGAATTATATAGCAATTCTACAACAATACTCAATATTACTATTGTTTGATGTTGAAAAACCTCGTTGAAATCAATTACTCTCCAGGTGCTGCGACAGAACGGTGAAACGGACATGCATTTTGTTTTTAATGAAATATTTGTATGGAAATCATCAAAAGAAGTTTAGAAATGGCAATTCTACAAGCTAGGAACTACAGTTGAAACTAGAAGTCCTGTCATGAAATGCGCACAAATAGCACGTTGATATGCGCGTTAATATGCGCGTTATGGTCCAAGAAAAGCTTTCAAATTCTGTACATATGGCCTGTGCACAAGCAATGTTTCAGCCAATGGATCTCCGGGTAACCCGGAGGTCCATTGGCAGAAACATTGCATGTGTTTGCTCTGAGTAACCAGGAGAACCTGCCGTGGTTTGGATGCCATTCGATATGGCAATTGCGCACAATTCCAACGCGCTATTAAGCCTACACAAGCGCACTATTCGTGACAGGACTTCTAGTTTTAACTGTAACTGTATTCTCGGGGGAACGGGCAGATCAATGTGAATTTCAAAGATTCTGTTATGTCGGGAAGGTCACCTGGCGGGGAATGCGGCTGTTTGACGGACACTGTGCCGGTATAGCGGAAACCATGCAGGTCTATCACTTGATATGTAGGTTAGGCATGGCAGGTCTATCTCTTGATATGTAGGTTAGGCATGGCAGGTCTATCTCTTGATATGTAGGTTAGGCATGGCAGGTCTGTCTCTTGATATGTAGGTTAAGCATGGCAGGTCTATTACTTGAAATGTAGGTTAGGCATGACAGGTCTATCTCTTGATATGTAGGTTAGGCATGGCAGGTCTATCTCTTGATATGTAGGTTAAGCATGGCAGGTCTATCTCTTGATATGTAGGTTAGGCATGGCAGGTCTATCTCTCGATATGTAGGTTAAGCATGGCAGGTCTATTACTTGAAATGTAGGTTAGGCATGGCAGGTCTATCTCTTGATATGTAGGTTAGGCATGGCAGGTCTATCTCTTGATATGTAGGTTAGGCATGGCAGGTCTATCTCTTGATATGTAGGTTAAGCATGGCAGGTCTATTACTTGAAATGTAGGTTAGGCATGACAGGTCTATCTCTTGATATGTAGGTTAGGCATGGCAGGTCTATCTCTTGATATGTAGGTTAAGCATGGCAGGTCTATTACTTGAAATGTAGGTTAGGCATGACAGGTCTATCATTTGATATGTAGGTTAGGCATGGCAGGTCTTTCACTCAATAGGTAGGTTAGACATGGCAGGTCTATCACTCGATAGGTGGGTTAGGCACAATAACAGGTCTATCACTCGATAGGTGGGTTATGTACAATAACAGGTCTATCACTCGATAGGTGGGTTAGGCACAATTACAGGTCTATCACTTGACAGGTGGGTTAGACACAATTACAGGTTTATTATGTTTTGTGTACACAGGAATCTTATCGGATATACTAAGACAATTATTTGACAACAATTGAATCTTTCTTTCTTGGCATTACATGTACAAAAGATGAAAAGTATATAATAAATTGTACAATGTTTTTATTTTTTTCAATTTTAGAATTATATGGAGATAGCCAAAGACAAACACATGCTCTTTTTTATCTTTGGATTGTAACATTATTCATTAGTTCATGCTATACACTTACTTGGGATCTCAAGATGGACTGGGGCTTACTTGATAAAAATGCTCAGGATAACAGATTCTTAAGAGAAGAAATTGTCTATGCATATAAAGTAAGTATTTATTTCCTTCTAACCTACCACACCAGAACATGATACTCATATTTTCTTTAACTCTTAGCCTGCTGAGTATCTCAAGATATTTTTCATCGCATCTAGTCATGGCTGCTTTGAAGCAGCCATGACTAGATTTGATGAAAAATTAATCTAAATGTAACACAAGCAATCACTGATGAAAAGATCCATTCAGTTACAGAGGGAAAATATAAAATATGCCAAAATTATATGTAACTCGGTGACAAGAGAAACTATGTGCTGGGCAGGAATTAACGCCAACAGCATGCAAAGAGTTAATTGTATATACGTATATTTAACCCTTTGAACTCTAGTGGTATGTGAGGAGTGTTGTGGCTCAGTGGTAAACTGTTGGACTTCTATGCTAGAGTCAGGACGATCCCGCATTGTGTCCTTGGGCAAGGTACGTTATCCCAGTTGCCAACATGGGGGCACGATGATGCCGTGTACTAAGGCATACTGTACATCGATGGTGCACATGTTTTCAATCACTGTAATCCTTCTTGAGCGGCGCTTGAACAGAGTTAGAATGTTAAGGAGCCGACAGTTGCTCATCGATGCTCGGTGGTTCTCTCCAGGTTCTCCGGTTTCCTCCACCTGTAAGATTGTCACGGTCACGATTAGCCATTGTACATAAGTATGTGACCTTAACCCTTTACTCAATGCAGACGATATCAAAATTTATTATTTTAAATATCATTTTTTAAATTTTTTCAAAAATTTCAACAAAAACCATATCATGTGACCCCTCTTTGCAACGAGCTCAATGAGCTCGTTCCAAAGAGAGGTCACATGATATAGTTTTGTTGAAATTTGTCGGAAAATAATATTTTTTCAGCTGTTGAATTTGCATATTACACGGGCGGATGCGGGCGATTCGTTGGGTAAAGGGTTAACTAGTAACTTATACCATTAACCCTGATGTGAATAATCATCTAACCCTTTACCCCGGGGCGTAGCAGCTCAGTAGATAGAGGCGCAGACTGCAAGCCGAGAGGCCCTCATCAGTTGCTCATCGATGCTCGGTGGTTCTCTCCAGGTTCTCCGGCTTCCTCCACCCGTAAAATTGTCATGGTCACGATTAGCCATTGTACATAAGTATGTGACCTTAACCCTTTACTCAATGCAGACGATATCAAAATTTATTATTTTAAATATCATTTTTTTAATTTTTTTGAAAATTTTCAACAAAACCATATCATGTGACCCCCTCTTTGCAAAGAGCTCAACGAGCTCGTTCCAAAGAGGGGTCACATGATATGGTTTTGTTGAAATTTGTCGGAAAATAATATTTTTTCAGCTGTTGAATTTGCATATTACACAGGCAGATGCGGGCGATTCGTTGGATAAAGGGTTAAACAGCAGTAAATAATACGAGTAATCCAGCACTATCTTCCTTGTCAGTTTAATGGCAGCAATTAGAAGAATCCATATTCATTATTTGGGGGTAGACAATGCCTCAGGGCTGCACGTTGAAAATATTGATTGGTCTACCCCACACATATACTAAACAGCCATCCTGTTTAATGACGTTATGACCTATCATGTTCCTATACATCATAGTGGGGGCCACAGAATCAGTAGGTAGAGATGCAGGCTGCACGCCGAAAGGTCCTTGGTTTGAATCCCACCTGTGGCAACCAAGTTGTGTCCTTGAGCAAGACACTTAACCCTCATTGCCCACGTGGGGGCATGGTGGTGTTGTGCACTAAGGCATACTGCACGTTGATGGTGCACCTATCTTCAACCAATGCTAACCCTGCTTTTGTGGAATTAGTATGTCAGGGAGCTGACAGTTGCTCGCCATCTTATTTAATGACGTTATGAAAAGGGGTTCAAAGGATAAATGGAAAAAGACAGATATGTATAACATATACACATACATTTACTAATGCATCAGCCATATCAGCACATATAATTTACAAATTAAGCAGTTGGAAAAATATACTGTTAAATTTTTTTTACGAAAACCATGTCCTTTGACCCCTCATCGAAAAAAGGTAAATAACATTAGGCGGAGCACAATGGATAGAGTCGCAAATCTGATAATGATTTTTCATTTGTTCAGAGGAAAATTCCACTTTCTGATCCACCATGTCTTTTTGTTTTTTGTTTCTTTTTTTTTTTTTTTTTTTTTTTGGGGGGGGGGGTAAGAATCATGTTTGTTCAAATTGGGTCCCTGGTTTAATATTTGGGCTCTCTATTGGAACCCAAAGTTTAAATCTGTGCAATATGGGGTTGAAATTATATCTCAAAGAGTTGCTACTTCCCATAGGTTTGCGATTATGCCCCCAAAGAGTTGCTACTCCCCATGGGTTTGAGATTATACCCCCAAAGAGTTGCTACACCCCATGGGTTTGAGATTATACCCCCAAAGAGTTGCTACTCCCCATGGGTTTGAGATTATACCCCCAAAGAGTAGCTACACCTCCCTGTATATTGATATTGGACTGACCCATCTCACTGTAAGTATGTACAAAGGCGACACCATTCCATTGGCAGCCTGTGGAGGGTTACCATATGCATCACCTGATATGTTTATCCTCCCTGTATATTGATATTGGATTGACCCATCTCACTGTAAGTGTGTACAAAAGTGACACCATTCCATTGGCAGCCTGTGGAGGGTTACCATATGCATCACCTGATATGTCGTGTGTATCAAAGGTCATGTCACAGGCAGGTCTAGCAATGTGTAGCAACTAGTGCAGTAGAGCTATGTGGTTGTGAGCTTTGTGCAGTAGAGGTGTTCGGTTGTGGGCCTAATGCAGTAGAGCTGTTTGGTTGTGAGCCTAATGCAGTAGAGCTGTTTGGTTGTGAGCCTAGTGCAGTAGAGCTATGCGGTTGTGAGACTAATGTGTCCTGATAAATAAATTCAAGTTATCCATAGAGAGGCTAAGTTTATTTATATTTATTATAAGAGGTTTACACATGGGGCATTGATGATAAAATCATAACTGCAGTCTGCAGCCACATGGCTGCAGACTGCAGTTATTATTTTGTCCTCCCTGTAGACTATAGTTATTATTTTATCCTCCCTGTATATTGATATTGGACTGACCCATCTCACTGTAAGTGTGTACAAAGGTTGTACCATTCCACAGACTGACCCATCTCACTGTAAGTGTGTACAAAGGCGATACCATTCCACAGACTACAGTTATTATTTTATCCTCCCTGTATATTGATATTGGACTGACCCATCTCACTGTAAGTGTGTACAAAGGTTGTACCATTCCACAGACTGACCCATCTCACTGTAAGTGTATACAAAGGCGATACCATTCCACAGACTACAGTTATTATTTTATCCTCCCTGTATATTGATATTGGACTGACCCATCTCACTGTAAAGGCGATACCATTCCAAGAAACGAGGGTTCAAAGTGTTATGATTCCACAGTACAGAGGTTTGTTTCCTTTCCTCGGACTAGTAGAAACAATTGGCCAAGAAATTGTTTTGGGTTGTGTCATGGCAAATCAAAAAATTGCTTCTTCAATCTTGCTTCTAGTTAACCATTTCTGACTCACCTGAGCTTCTAGTTAACCATTTCTGACTCACTTGAGCTTCTAGTTAACCATTTCTGACTCACTTGAGCTTCTAGTTAACCATTTCTGACTCACTTGAGCTTCTAGGTAACCATTTCTGACTCACTTGAGCTTCTAGTTAACCATTGCAAAAGAAGTAGATGAGTTAAATATAGAATAAACGTCTCCTGTTTTCAAGTAAAGTAAAAGAAGGATTATGAATGAAACCGACGAGCCTCTGGAGAGTTGGTTTCATTCTTAATTCTATGAGTAGAATAAATTTTTTACTTCAAAACACTATAAGTTTATTTTGTTTATCCCATAAATCTTCTACAGGGCAGTCCCGGCAAAATCGTGCTTTAATTCTCCACAAAACACAGCAAGAAGTGAGGAACACATTGGTCCAATTCGATCGTCCAGCAAAATTGGAAAAAATAAACAAGGCACAGTAATACATTTCTGTCTAAAAATAATTCCCCTACAAACTTGAGCTAAGCTTGCAAAAATACTTTATTATATGAGCAGTGGGTTGTGTTTTCTACTGGCATTGTGTAATACTTTTAAAAAGATTTAAAGAAATCAACAATCAAACTAATAATTATGCTAGACAAATGTGGTAGAGGCCAGAGGTCAACAAGTCTGTCGCTACTAGTGGAATAAATTCTTTCAGTGTTAAACCTATGGGGAAAATTTATCACCCTACTAGGTGAATAAAGCAAAAATTTATCCAAGGCCTTTATTGTTCAAATAAACGTCTATTTATGGGGTAAATACAAAATTAAAATGAAAACAACGAAGTGAAATAAATGACAATAATAAATAGAGGATATGAAATGAGTGTTTTTCTCATGATAATAATATTTATGAAACGAGTCTAAGAATTTTCCGTTTTGGCGAGCCCAAACGGAAAATTTGAACGAGTTTCATAAATATTATATGAGGAAAATGCTCATTTAATTTTTAGCTCAACTTGACTAAGTCAAGCTGAGCTATTGCCATCACTTCTCATCCGTCGACGTACGTACGTTAGTACGTACATCCACAATTTCCTTTGGCACACCTCACAGGTCGCATTTATGATCAGATTACTTTGAAACTTGGTATGCTTGTTTGGGGTGCCCTCTAGATGGGAGCTATCGATTTTCTTCAATTTCCGTCAAAAAATGTTGCCGCGGCCAACGTTCTTAGAACTAAGTTTAGTCAAACCACAATATTTCCCTTTGGCACACCCTACAGGGCACATTTATGATTTGATTGCTTTGAAACCTGGTATGCTTATTTAGGGTGACCTCTAGATGGGAGCTATCGATTTTCTTCAATTTCCGGCAAAAAATGTTGCCACGGCCAACGTTCGTAGAACTTAGTTTAGTCAGACCTCAATATTTCCCTTTGGCACACCCTACAGGGCACATTTATGATCAGATTGCTTTGAAACCTTGTATTCTTGTTTGGGTAGACCTCTAGATGGGAGCTGTCGATTTTTTTCAATTTCTGTCAAAAAATGTTGCCGCGGCCAACGTTCTTAGAACTTAGTTTAGTCAGAAGACTCAATATTTCCCTTTGGCACACCCTACAAGGTACATTTATGATCAGATTGCTTTAAAACCTAACGTGCTTGTTTGGGGTGACGTCTAGATGGGAGCTATCGATTTTCTTCAATTTCCGTCAAAAAATGTTGCCGCGGCCAACGTTCTTAGAACTTAGTTTAGTCAAACCACAATATTTCCCTTTGGCACACCCTACAGGGCACATTTATGATTTGATTGCTTTGAAACCTGGTATGCTTATTTAGGGTGACCTCTAGATGGGAGCTATCGATTTTCTTCAATTTCTGGCAAAAAATGTTGCCACGGCCAACATTCGTAGAACTTAGTTTAGTCAGACCTCAATATTTCCCTTTGGCACACCCTACAGGGCACATTTATGATCAGATTGCTTTGAAACCTGGTATGCTTGTTTGGGTAGACCTCTAGATGGGAGCTATCGATTTTCTTCAATTTCTGTGAAAAAATGTTGCCGCGGCCAAAGTTCTTAGAAGTTAGTTTAGTCAGAAGACTCAATATTTCCCTTTGGCACACCCTACAGGGTACATTTATGATCAGATTGCTTTGAAACCTGGCATGCTTGTTTGGGGTGACCTCTAGATGGGAGCTATCGATTTTCTTCAATTTCTGTCTAAAAATGTTGCCGCGGCCAACGTTTTTAGAACTCAGTTTAGTCAGACCACAATATTTCCCTTTGGCACACCCTACAGGGCACATTTATGATTTGATTGCTTTGAAACCTGGTATGCTTGTTTGGGGAGACCTCTAAATGGGAGCTATCGATTTTCTACAATTTCCGTCAAAAAATGTTGCCACGGCCAACTTCTTAGAATTTAGTCGAGTCAGACCACAATATTTCCCTTTTGTACACCCTACAGGGCACATTTATGATCAGATTGCTTTGAAACCTGGCATGCTTGTTTGGGAAGGCCTCTAGATGGGAGCTATCGATTTTCTTCGGTTTCTGTCAAAAAATGTTGCCACTGGCCAAAACAAATGACACTGGTACCAAAGATCTTCAATTTTGCCATTTCATTTATAACTTACCAAGTTCAAGTTTGTCAAGTTGAGCTACAGTGTCATTGACACTTTCATCTACTTATCATATGACACGCACATGCACAAATTAGCCACTTAGTATGACTTTTTAACCCATCACCTAACTTGAGTTGCAGACGGCACTTGGAAAAAACATCCTCATATAACTAAAAAAATTTCATTTTTTGCTTCCAAAACATAGGTTATGACCCCTCATTGGAACGCACGCGACACGTTAGTTCCAATGAGCGGTCATAACCTATGTTTTGGAAGCAAAAAGTGAAAATATAAAAAAAAATGAAGGGCATTTTTCTTGTAGGTAAAAGATTAATACAATATCACCACCCCAAATAGAACAGATAACGTAAATTCAACCTTCGGAAATTATGCAAATGTTACCCAGTTGTATTTTGTTTAGCCAATCAAATTGTTCAGTTTTGAAATTGACCACTGAAAGCTCCCAACCATTATTATGCAAATTATGAAAATGTGGCCCAGTTGTATTTTGTTCAGCCAATCAAATTGTCTACTTTTGAAATTGACCAATGAAATTGACCAATGAAATTGACGGAAGGCTTTATTTATCACTGATTTATATGAAAACAAAATATCAAATGTTTTAAAGTGAACAAAATAGCGAGTCATATAATAAAATAAGATATTAACCTAATCGAGAAAATGTTTGTTACAGTCTTCAGAAATCGTAGAAAATTATGCATCCATCTTGATGCCTTGTTTACTGGGTTGAGCTCTTTCAAGAGACTTTGAGGAAGCTAATTTCAACTTTTGTGAGATCATTCCCCAATATATAGAGGTGTGGGCTGAGGCAGTCAAGTGTAGAATAAATTTCAGTGACAGACTGTCACGTGTCACTCAACTGAATAATGTTTTTCATCCTGAGATGTCCTGGGTTTAGGTTTCATGGCCCAATGCAGTAGAGCTGTTCGGTTGGGAGATATTGATGGTATAGTTTTCACAACCCAGTACAGTAGAGCTATTCAGTTGTGAGATGTTATATGTGAGATGTTGTGGGTTTAGTTTTCACAGCCCAGTGTAGTAGAGCTGTTCGGTTGTGAGATGTCATGGGTTTAGTTTTCACAACCTAGTGCAGTAGAGCTGTTCAGTTGTGAGATGTCCTGGGTTTGTTTCCTCAGCCCAGTGCAGTAGAGCTGTGTGTTTGTGAGATGTTGAGGGTTTAGTTTCCACAGCCCAGTGCAGTGGAGCTGTTCGGTTGTGAGATGTTGTTAGTTTAGTTTCCACAGCCCAGTGTAGTAGAGCTGTTCAGTTGTGAGCCTAGTGCAGTAGAGCTGTTTGGTTGTGAGCCTAGTGCAGTAGAGCTGTTCGGTTGTGAGCACAGTGCAGTAGAGCTGTTCAGTTGTGAGCCCAGTGCAGTAGAGCTGTTCGGTTGTGAGATGTTGTTGGTTTAGTTTCCACGGACCAGTGTAGTAGAGCTGTTTGGTTGTGAGCCTAGTGCAGTAGTGCTGTTTGGTTGTGAGATGTTGTTGGTTTAGTTTCCACAGCCCAGTGCAGTAGAGCTGTTGGGTTGTGGGCCTAGTGCAGTAGAGCTGTTCGGTTGTGAGCCTAGTGCAGTAGAGCTGTTTGGTTGTGAGCTCAGTGCATTAGAGATGTTTGGTTGTGGGCCTAGTGCAGTAGAGCTGTTTGGTTGTGAGCTCAGTGCATTAGAGCTGTTTGGTTGTGAACCCAGTGCAGTAGAGCTGTTTGGTTGTGAGCCCAGTGCAGTAGAGCTGTTTGGTTGTGAGCCTAGTGCAGTAGAGCTGTTTGGTTGTGAGCCTAGTGCAGTAGAGCTGTTTGGTTGTGAACCCAGTGCAGTAGAGCTGTTTGGTTGTGAGCCCAGTGCAGTAGAGCTGTTTGGTTGTGAGCCCAGTGCAGTAGAGCTGTTTGGTTGTGGGCCTAGTGCAGTAGAGCTGTTTGGTTGTGAGCCCAGTGCAGTAGAGCTGTTTGGTTGTGAACCCAGTGCAGTAGAGCTGTTTGGTTGTGAGCCTAGTGCAGTAGAGCTGTTTGGTTGTGAGCCTAGTGCAGTAGAGTGGTTTGGTTGTGAAATTTTGCCTCAGTTTCAGTGTCATTTGTGATAAAGATGTGAGTCTCAGTTTCGGCTTCAATTATAATTTCTTACAAACCAACTGATATGTTATGTACCATGGCAGTATACAGGTCAACGACATTCTCTAACAGTGTGAATCCCTGATATGTTATGTACCATGGTAGTATACAGGTCAACAACATTCTCTATAAAGTGTGTAGATGTACCCCCTGTCCTTATCCCACTCTTCTTTTTGTGTTCGGAAATGGCAACAGTAATGATCAATCTCAGTGTTTCTTTCCTGTGCTATGGAAATATTGATTCCAAAAATTCCTGATCAAAAGTACTGATGATAACACATGTTCTGAACATCTGAATGGGAATTACAACCTGCCCAGTGTTTACTGAAATTATTACATCTGAATGGGAATTACAACCTACCCAGTGTTTTCTGAAATTATTACATCTGAATGGGAATTACAACCTGCGCAGTGTTTACTGAAATTATTACATCTGAATGGGAATTACAACCTGCCCAGTGTTTACTGAAATTATTACATCTGAATGGGAATTACAACCTGCCCAGTGTTTACTGAAATTATTACATCTGAATGGGAATTACAACCTGTCCAGTGTTTACTGAAATTATTACATCTGAATGGAAATTACAACCTGCCCAGTGTTTACTGAAATTATTACATCTGAATGGGATTTACAACCTGCCCAGTGTTTACTGAAATTATTACATCTGAATGGAAATTACAACCTGCCCAGTGTTTACTGAAATTATTACATCTGAATGGGAATTACAACCTGCCCAGTGTTTACTGAAATTATTACATCTGAATGGGATTTACAACCTGCCCAGTGTTTACTGAAATTATTACATCTGAATGGGAATTACAACCTACCCAGTGTTTACTGAAATTATTACATCTGAATGGGAATTACAACCTGCCCAGTGTTTACTGAAATTATTACATCTGAATGGGAATTACAACCTGCCCAGTGTTTACTGAAATTATTACATCTGAATGGGAATTACAATCTGCCCAGTGTTTACTGAAATTATTACATCTGAATGGAAATTACAACCTGCCCAGTGTTTACTAAAATTATTACATCTGAATGGG
The DNA here is from genome assembly GCA_031216915.1 of Pictodentalium vernedei. Lineage (NCBI taxonomy): Eukaryota > Metazoa > Mollusca > Scaphopoda > Dentaliida > Dentaliidae > Pictodentalium > Pictodentalium vernedei. The sequence continues at coordinate 488,809,947 of CM062291.1, read as the reverse complement.
ATTTACAACCTGCCCAGTGTTTACTGAAATTATTACATCTGAATGGGAATTACAACCTACCCAGTGTTTACTGAAATTATTACATCTGAATGGGAATTACAACCTGCCCAGTGTTTACTGAAATTATTACATCTGAATGGTAATTACAACCTGCCCAGTGTTTACTGAAATTATTACATCTGAATGGGAATTACAATCTGCCCAGTGTTTACTGAAATTATTACATCTGAATGGAAATTACAACCTGCCCAGTGTTTACTAAAATTATTACATCTGAATGGGATTTACAACCTGCCCAGTGTTTACTGAAATTATTACATCTGAATGGGAATTACAACCTGCCCAGTGTTTACTGAAATTATTACATCTGAATGGGAATTACAATCTGCCCAGTGTTTACTGAAATTATTATATCTGAATGGAAATTACAACCTGCCCAGTGTTTACTGAAATTATTACATCTGAATAGAAAGTGCAACCTGCCCAGTGTTTACTGAAATTATTTCATCTGAATGGGAATTACAACCTGTGCAGTGTTTACTGAAATTATTATATCTGAATGGGAATTAGAACCTGCCCAATGTTTACTGAAATTATTGCAGGCAGGTAGGATTTGACAAAATCCTGTATTCACCTTCAGTCTGCTTTTTGAAGCCATCTTTGCTCCCAAACACTTGTTCCATAATCTGCTTACAGAGTTTACATGTTACATACTTGTCTTTCAGAGTTTACATGTTACATACTTGTCTTACAGAGTTTACATGTTACATACTTGTCTTACAGAGTTTACATGTTACATACTTGTCTTACAGAGTTTACATGTTACATACTTGTCTTATAGAGTTTACATGTTACATACTTGTCTTATAGAGTTTACATGTTACATACTTGTCTTATAGAGTTTACATGTTACATACTTGTCTTATAGAGTTTACATGTTACATACTTGTCTTACAGAGTTTACATGTTACATACTTGTCTTTCAGAGTTTACATACTTGTCTTATAGAGTTTACATGTTACATACTTGTCTTATAGAGTTTACATGTTACATACTTGTCTTATAGAGTTTACATGTTACATACTTGTCTTAAAGAGTTTACATGTTACATACTTGTCTTACAGAGTTTACATGTTACATACTTGTCTTTCAGAGTTTACATACTTGTCTTATAGAGTTTACATGTTACATACTTGTCTTATAGAGTTTACATGTTACATACTTGTCTTATAGAGTTTACATGTTACATACTTGTCTTATAGAGTTTACATGTTACATACTTGTCTTATAGAGTTTACATGTTACATACTTGTCTTATAGAGTTTACATGTTACATACTTGTCTTATAGAGTTTACATGTTACATACTTGTCTTATAGAGTTTACATGTTACATACTTGTCTTACAGAGTTTACATGTTACATACTTGTCTTTCAGAGTTTACATACTTGTCTTATAGAGTTTACATGTTACATACTTGTCTTATAGAGTTTACATGTTACATACTTGTCTTTCAGAGTTTACATACTTGTCTTATAGAGTTTACATGTTACATACTTGTCTTATAGAGTTTACATGTTACATACTTGTCTTACAGAGTTTACATGTTACATACTTGTCTTTCAGAGTTTACATACTTGTCTTATAGAGTTTACATGTTACATACTTGTCTTATAGAGTTTACATGTTACATACTTGTCTTATAGAGTTTACATGTTACATACTTGTCTTAAAGAGTTTACATGTTACATACTTGTCTTACAGAGTTTACATGTTACATACTTGTCTTTCAGAGTTTACATACTTGTCTTATAGAGTTTACATGTTACATACTTGTCTTTCAGAGTTTACATGTTACATACTTGTCTTATAGAGTTTACATGTTACATACTTGTCTTATAGAGTTTACATGTTACATACTTGTCTTACAGAGTTTACATGTTACATACTTGTCTTATAGAGTTTACATGTTACATACTTGTCTTATAGAGTTTACATGTTACATACTTGTCTTACAGAGTTTACATGTTACATACTTGTCTTATAGAGTTTACATGTTACATACTTGTCTTATAGAGTTTACATGTTACATAATTGTCTTTCAGAGTTTACATACTTGTCTTATAGAGATTACATGTTACATACTTGTCTTTCAGAGTTTACATGTTACATACTTGTCTTACAGAGTTTACATACTTGTCTTATAGAGATTACATGTTACATACTTGTCTTTCAGAGTTTACATGTTACATACTTGTCTTTCAGAGTTTACATGTTACATACTTGTCTTATAGAGTTTACATGTTACATACTTGTCTTTCAGAGTTTACATGTTACATACTTGTCTTATAGAGTTTACATGTTACATACTTGTCTTTCAGAGTTTACATGTTACATACTTGTCTTACAGAGTTTACATGTTACATACTTGTCTTATAGAGTTTACATGTTACATACTTGTCTTATAGAGTTTACATGTTACATACTTGTCTTATAGAGTTTACATGTTACATACTTGTCTTACAGAGATTACATGTTACATACTTGTCTTACAGAGTTTACATGTTACATACTTGTCTTATAGAGTTTACATGTTACATACTTGTCTTACAGAGTTTACATGTTACATACTTGTCTTACAGAGTTTACATGTTACATACTTGTCTTACAGAGTTTACATGTTACATACTTGTCTTATATAGTTTACATGTTACATACTTGTCTTATAGAGTTTACATGTTACATACTTGTCTTATAGAGTTTACATGTTACATACTTGTCTTATAGAGTTTACATGTTACATACTTGTCTTATAGAGTTTACATGTTACATACTCATCTTTCAGAGTTTACATGTTACATACTTGTCTTACAGAGTTTACATGTTACATACTTGTCTTATAGAGTTTACATGTTACATACTTGTCTTATAGAGTTTACATGTTACATACTTGTCTTACAGAGATTACATGTTACATACTTGTCTTACAGAGTTTACATGTTACATACTTGTCTTATAGAGTTTACATGTTACATACTTGTCTTTCAGAGTTTACATGTTACATACTTGTCTTACAGAGATTACATGTTACATACTTGTCTTACAGAGTTTACATGTTACATACTTGTCTTATAGAGTTTACATGTTACATACTTGTCTTACAGAGTTTACATGTTACATACTTGTCTTACAGAGTTTACATGTTACATACTTGTCTTACAGAGTTTACATACTTGTCTTATAGAGATTACATGTTACATACTTGTCTTTCAGAGTTTACATGTTACATACTTGTCTTTCAGAGTTTACATGTTACATACTTGTCTTATAGAGTTTACATGTTACATACTTGTCTTACAGAGTTTACATGTTACATACTTGTCTTACAGAGTTTACATGTTACATACTTGTCTTATAGAGTTTACATGTTACATACTTGTCTTACAGAGTTTACATGTTACATACTTGTCTTGCAGAGTTTACATGTTACATACTTGTCTTACAGAGTTTACATGTTACATACCGATACTCATCTTTTTAACTCTATTTTTTGAAGTCTAACAACACATGACTTATCATCCTTTCCAACCTGTTATATTTCATCAAGCTGTTGATACTTCCTATTTGGCAGTGAATGAAAATTGGGTACAAATACACAAATCGAAAGTATGTTTTTTATGTCCCCGTCACTACAGTAGGGCATATTGTTTTGCACCAGTCTGTCCATCTGTCTGTTTTTTTTCATTTGTCCATCCACATATAGAGTACAAGGTTTGTCTTCCTCTTTATGTCTCTTATAGTTTTCAAGCTACAGTACAGTTGTCATGGATTGGTCGTAATCCACACGTGGCATTGATATCCACACATGCGTTTACCAGATTATAAAAATCTTCTGCAGAAAACTTTTAATTAGTGAAGCACCAGGTTGTACCGGGTTGTGCCGGGTTGTACCCGGTGATTCATTAATTAACCCTTTACCTAACGTAACAGCCAAAATCGGCCAGCGCTATTCTCAAAAATTGCCAATTAATTTTCATTATTTTTTTCATTTTTTGTCTCAAAAACATAGGTTATGACCGCTCATTGGAACGAGCTCGATGAGCTCGTTCCAACGAGGGGTCATAACCTATGTTTTTAAGACAAAAAATGAAAAAAATTAGTTATTCAAGAATTATTTTTGCAAGTGCCGTCTGCTTTTCAGGTTAGGTAAAGGGTTAAAATGTTATTCCTATAATTAGTATTTGCGGTCTTATATTATTGCGTCCGTGGAAATATTGCCCACACGCGGGAAGTGACCAATTCAAGGTGGCAGTACTGTAAAACCCTTGTGGAAATATTGCCCACACGCGGGAAGTGACCAGTCCAATTTGGCAGTACTGTAAAACCCTTGTGGAAGTATTGCCCACCCGCGGGAAATGACCAATCCAAGGTGGCAGTACTGTAAAACCCTTATATTATTGCGTCCGTGGAAATATTGCCCACCCGTGGCAAGTGACCAGTCCAAGGTGGCAGTACTGTAAAACCCTTGTGGAAATATTGCCCACCCACGGGAAGTGACCAATCCAAGGTGGCAGTACTGTAAAACCCTTGTGGAAATATTGCCCACCCACAGGAAGTGACCAATCCAAGGTGGCAGTACTGTAAAACCCTTGTGGAAATATTGCCCACCCGCGGGAAGTGATCAGTCCAATTTGGCAGTACTGTAAAACCCTTGTGGAAGTATTGCCCACCCGCGGGAAATGACCAATCCAAGGTGGCAGTACTGTAAAACCCTTATATTATTGCGTCCGTGGAAATATTGCCCACTCACGGGAAGTGACCAGTCCAAGGTGGCAGTACTGTAAAACACTTGTGGAAATATTGCCCACCCGCAGGAAGTGACCAATCCAAGGTGGCAGTACTGTAAAACCCTTGTGGAAATATTGCCCACCCACGGGAAGTGACCAATCCAAGGTGGCAGTTCTGTAAAACCCTTGTGGAAATATTGCCCACCCGCAGGAAGTGACCAATCCAAGGGGGCAGTACTGTAAAACACTTTTATTATTGCGTCCGTGGAAATATTGCACACCCGTGAGAAGTGACCAATCCAAGGTGGCAGTACTGTAAAACACTTGTATTATTGCATCCATGGAAATATTGCCCACCCATGAGAAGTGACCAATCCAAGGTGGCAGTACTGTAAAACACTTTTATTATTGCGTCCATGGAAATATTGCCCACCCGCGGGAAGTGACCAATCCAAGGTGGCAGTACTGTAAAACACTTTTATTATTGCGTCCATGGAAATAGTGCCCACCCACAGGAAGTGACCAATCCAAGGCGGCAGTACTGTAAAACACTTTTATTATTGTGTCCGTGGAAATATTGCCCACCCATGAGAAGTGACCAATCCAAGGTGGCAGTACTGTAAAACACTTTTATTATTGCGTCCGTGGAAATATTGCCCACCCGCGGGAAGTGACCAATCCAAGGTGGCAGTACTGTAAAACACTTTTATTATTGCGTCCATGGAAATATTGCCCACCCGCGGGAAGTGACTAATCCAAGGTGGCAGTACTGTAAAACACTTTTATTATTGCATCCGTGGAAATATTGCCCACCCGCGGGAAGTGACTAATCCAAGGTGGCAGTACTGTAAAACACTTTTATTATTGCGTCCGTGGAAATATTGCCCACCCGCGGGAAGTGACCAATCCAAGGTGGCAGTACTGTAAAACACTTTTATTATTGCGTCCGTGGAAATATTGCACACCCGCGGGAAGTGACCAATCCAAGGTGGCAGTACTGTAAAACACATATTATTGCGTCCGTGGAAATATTGCACACCAGTGAGAAGTGACCAATCCAAGGTGGCAGTACTGTTAAACACTTATATTATTGCGTCCGTGGAAATATTGCCCACCACACGGGAAGTGACCAATCCAAGGTGGCAGTACTGTAAAACACTTTTATTATTGCGTCCGTGGAAATATTGCACACCCACGGGAAGTGACCAATCCAAGGTGGCAGTACTGTAAAACACTTATATTATTGCGTCCGTGGAAATATTGCACACCCGTGAGAAGTGACCAATCCAAGGTGGCAGTACTGTAAAACCCTTTTATTTTACAGAGTATTTGTACATATGCTAAAGATGTATGATTTGCTAGAAATTTGATTTTGTTCAATTTTTCACAAAATTACCGGTTGTTGAACTTGATAAATTTTTGGGAATTTTGCAATATACAGTTAAAACTAGAAGTCCTGTCATGAAATGCGCACAAATAGCACGTTGATATGCGCGTTAATGTATGCGTTATGACCCAAGTAAAGCTATCAAATTCTGTAGATATGGCCTGTGTACAAGCAATGTTTCAGCCAACAATGGACCTCCGGATAACCCGGAGGTCCATTGGCAGAAACATTGAATGTGTTTGCTATGAGTAACCAGGAGAACCTGCCGTGCTGTGGATGCCATTCGATTTGGCAATTGCACGCAATTCCAACGCGCAATTAAGCCTAGATAAGCACACTATTCGTGACAGGACTTCTAGTTTTAACTGTAGGGTACATGTTTTATATAGGAAACTCCTCCCACATTACATTTGTAAGTTAAAGTACATCGTACAACTTGTAGGAGCATCATATGTGTCTTACAGACACAGCCCATGTACAAGTAACAAATCAATGTTTACGCTTCAACCTCCTGTGTCCATGTACTGTGTAGGGGGCATGCTTCAATCTATTTTGCTCTTCAACCTCCTGTATCCATTTGCTGTGGGGTTGGGGGGTGGGGGGCATGCTTCAGTTTAATTTGAGACATGCACAGATTTGACTTTCAACAACCGACACTAAGTAAGTTTTTCAGTTAACAGGACAGCTCTACAGTTGAATATATAATAAAACTATCACATGTCACTCAATTAGATAATGTTTTTCATCTTGAGATGTCGTGGGTTTAATTTTCACAGCACAGTTAGAATAGAATACTTTATTGCATTACCTTAATACATAGAAAAGGTATAGCATCATATAAAATAAAAGAAAAAAACTATCACTACTGCACATACAGTTAAAACTAGAAGTCCTGTCACGAATAGTGCGCTTATCTAGGCTTAATTGCGCGTTGGAATTGCGCGCAATTGCCATATCGAATGGCATCCAAAGCACGACAGGTTCTCCTGGTTACTCATAGCAAACACAAGCAATATTTCTGCCAATGGACCTCCGGGTAACCCGGAGGTCCATTGGCTGAAACATTGCCTGTGCACAGGCCATATGTACAGAATATGACAGCTTTAATTGGGTCATAACGCGCACATTAACACGCATATCAACGTGTTATTTGTGCGCATTTCATTTCAGTTTTAACTGTACGGCCATTAAATGAGCCATTAAATTGTGCCATTAAAAATACCATTAAATATTCCCATTAATTTGGTCGCTTTAATGGGCATTAAATTAAACTTGAAGACTTTATTACAAATGTTAATGGGCATCAAAAGTTAATGGATATGAACTACATTTTCATGGGCATTATTACCAATTTCTTAGTGAATGTAATGGCCATTAAAGTGACCAAATTAATGGGAAATTTGTTTTGTCAAAATCTAATGGCCATTAACTGTTATTGTAAGCAACAATTTGATGGGCATTAATTACAAACCAGTAGCCAGATTTTGATGGCCATTAAAAGGAACCAAAATTAATGGTTACATTTTGTGCATGCTAATAAGTAATGGGCATTAAAACTTATACCATTTAGCCATTTTAATGGCCATTACAAAATCCAGTCAGTCGTTTCTTTAATGCCCATTAAAGGGGTAGAGGCACTGTTCATCCGTAGGTTTTTAATGCCCATCAAACCTATATATACTATACTCTCCCACAAATTGTAACAAGGCAAAGACATGTATATTATATATATATGTGGCCAAAAAAGATAAATGATCTGTTTCTCAGACAATTTTTTTTTAGATTCAATGAGGGAGGGAGGACTTTATTTTTATTTTTTTATTTCTGACAATGAGGGATCTGATTATATAATTCCAGCCTGAGTCCCCCAACTCCACCCACCCACCCTTCCCAGTGCCAGATTTGACATGCAAGAGCACTATTTTGTGTTCTTAAATCAGTTTATTATATAATAAACTAGCAGGATACCCGACTTCATTCGGGGTCAATGAAGGAGAGAAAAGTGAGTAAAAAAAAAAAAAAGAGGGTTGCGTACCCAACTCACTCAGCCCCGACCTTCTGGCAGGGCTTTCAACCTCGTGACCCCCGCTGTCCTCTAAGTTAGGTCACAATATAGCACCATGCCAAATTTCAGCCTTCTTTGTGCCCCGGTGCGTCCGTGCAGACACACACACACACACACAGAATCTCTTCTTTATATATAAGATTTAAAAATAAAACTTTCCTCTAAAAACAAACTGTAGGTACTTCAAAGGCTATGTATTCTTTTGATGCTCTTCATTATCTTTGAAGCAAAAATTATTCAATCTGTGGGGATTTGCCACATTACAATTTATGGGAGAGTGCCTATAGGCACTCTCCCATAAATTTTAATGAGGCAAATCCCCATATACAGAGGCCAACATATTGCAGACACAAATAAATAAATATCCATCAGTCAAAAAGCCTAAATAATTTTGAGTCTCCAGCTGGGTTTGTACTAATATTGGAAGACAGTGAAAGGCAATAAAAATGTCTAATGAGCTCGAGTGGGTTTAAATTCAATGAGAGATTGTCTGAGAAACAAAACACTATTTTTTAGCCTATATATCTTGCCTGTATCAAGCAGGAATACAGCTTGCAAATAATATTTTTTGTGTCAGGCACCAACAATTTTCTGCTGATCATCCCAAACTTGGTACCTGTTGAGGGGTCGGGGTTTACATACAGATTTTCACTTTCTGTTAATAAATTTCACGGGTTATTAATTCTTTAGCATTTTATTAGTTCAAAGCATCATGGAGATGTGTGTTAACAGAGAGCTTTCCAATAAATGATCATATATAAAGAATTTAGTTATGTTGAAGCATACAGAAATTGAACAGGCTTATATCCAGTTCTAATATAAGAAATTGCACTGGTCATTATATGACAGGCACAACTGAATCAGTGTCTGTCAATCATTCAAGTTGAGTCAGTCAGTGACCATGACAGGCTGCCTTATTTGCAGGCTTGCAGGAATACCACAACGAATGGTCATGGGCCATTTTGAGCTCAGTTGATATTATTCTGTGCCAGAGACCTGTGATCGGCCCCCCACCGGGTAGGCTTCAGAAAATTTAGAATTTTCAGGCCTAGTACTGTTCCTTGTGGTGGATCCTCTAGCCCTAACTGTTCTCCACCATGCCAACTGAGCTAACATCAATTTGGGATTGTCGTTAGCCAAGTTTGTGTGGTGGAAAAACATTTAGGGCCAGCTACTAACTATTGGCAGCCGCAATTCGGTGTTTTAGCCCTGGGCTGATCCCTGTCGGGACCTGGGGCGACTTCAAAAAACTTCTGAGTTTTCAATTTAGTCTTACGACCTTATTTATTTATTTATTGGTGTTTAAGGTCACATAATTATGTGGCTAATCGTGACCGCAACATGGAGATAAAGTCAAGTTTAGTCCATCATTTATAACCATGTTGTCCATTTTAGAGGACAAACTCAAATGTTTAATAAAACGAAACAAATTGTGTGAATATTTATTAATTTCACATCGCACAAATATTGCACAGAATGTAATTTATTTTCACTTTATATATAATTACCAATCTTTGTGGAGCCAAAAATCATGGTGCACAAAGATAACCCTTTGTCTAACATGGTAGAAACAAAATTCCAGAAATTTAACCAATGTAAGACTAACCCAGCCTGAAATATCTGAATGTTCTCAATAAAATCCTACTAATTTAAATATGGATATTATTGGAATTGACTCAACAAGCTGGTTTCAATGATATCCATATTTATATCTTCTTTAATTTATCAAAAAACAGTAACACCAATTTGCAAATTAAATTTCTTTTTTTTTAAAAAAAAAAAAAGGTACCGTACTGACCCGTGTTGAAGCCCATATTCATGATTAAGCCCCCCCCCCCCCCCCCCTGCTTTTTCAGAATTGTGAACCAGGGTGCCCTACTCGAGTCAAAGCCCACCCCCCAAGTTTCAAATTGGACGAAAGTTGTTTGAGACAAGACGTCAAATTTACAGGCATCAAAATTCAAATGGAAAAACAGTTGACTTGTTGCAACACTGTACTTACCAAATAGAACTGTAATACTGTATTATGTATATTTTTTTTGAGTTGAGGTTTTTGTGTTGTTAAATTCGTCTTTTGTGTAACACATTATGTCTGTGTTCAGTGGAATAAGTCTTTATTAAAAAATTATATATCCCAAGCAAAATTGTCTTGTTTATTTTTTTGTCGACCTCGTTTTTGGAAGCTGTCACTTGTTTCAAATGAGTGTGCAGGCTGCTGTCAATAGTTGTCTGAAACACGCCCACAACATATAGTTTTCACAGTGGTTGAATATCATCAGAAAGATACTGATTGAACACTGCCACTTTCGAGCGGTGCACAACTCATTGTAAAAGAACACTGCCACTTTCGAGCATGCACAACTCACTGTGAAAACCGGTGTTCAGAAATTAATGAGAAAGTGGTAATTAAAAATAAAAAATAATTACAACTCTGGTATTTGAGAATTATATAACAATATAACCAGGGATATGATTTATGACTTATTGGTTCAATAAAACATGCTCATTTATCATTTCATCATGCTCTGCAACATGTGAAGTTATGACTTTCAGTGTAAAATAAATTTTTTGAATTTTGACAAGGGAGGCAACTATTTTGTTATTCATATTCCGCTGTGTAAATTTTTATCTGGTCTTCATATTATGATTTTTTTTATTGATTTTGTGTGAAGCTATAGTTTGTTTTATTCGTAATAAATGTACATATTTTAAAAAAACAGCTATTTTTAAACAGTCTATGTTTGTCTGTTTTCAAGGGGGTGGTTTGCAGTGTTGATTGACATACTTACGTCCATTTCTGGCTTCGAGAGCAACCTGTACAAAAAATGAAAACAATACCGCATGGTTTTCTGTTTGTTTTATTCATTAAATTGAGGATTAAAACCCCAAATCTGAAAATGAAATGTATGTACAAGATAATTATGAGAATTTTGAGAGCACATTCTATAAAATTGGTGGGCGGTTTCCAAAGAAACGTAACATACCCATTGGATAATTGTCTTATATCCCCAATTTCCGACGCATCCCAACTATTACATTACTCGTCCCGAAGCCCCCCCCCCCCCCTCCCCCACACACACTTTGCAATTTATCCACTTCAAGCACCCCCTGAGCTTCGACACGGGTCAGTACGGTATGTTAGGTATATGGTGTCAATAACTGGAACACCTCATGATCAAAAGATAGGAAAAAACATTTTGAAGATCAAAGGCAGCATTTAACGTTAATTTATTTACACTGGTTGTGTAATAATAGAACCAGGTCCATCATTTCTTGCAAAGCTGTTTTGGAGAACTTTGTTTCATTAAACATGGTACCAGGACCTGGATTTATTAACTGGCAGAGTACTAAATTATATTTGGGCATCAAAATTTGTTTATGTGCCTTTGCCTTGTAAGAATTCATGGGAGAGTACCCAACTGCTCATAGGCACTCTCCAATATGAATTGTTACAAAGAAAATCTATACAGACTAAGTAATGTCACTTAAAAAAAGGTAATTTGGAGAAAATAAGAAGCATTTAAAATGTGAGTCATGCAATTAGGCTCAAATAAGAACTTCCTGCACTTTACCCATTAACACAGGAAGAACAGAATAGAACGATTTTGTCTTGATCCCTTTACATTATTTCAGATGGAACACAATACCAGGGACATAAACAAAACAAGAGGCTCCAAGGGGCCTGAGGCACTCACCTGACACAGGACAATGGGTTTTTAAATATTTATTTATTGATTGGTGTTTAAGGTCACATATTTATGCACAATGGCTAATCATGACCGCAACCGTTTATACCCATGTTGGCAATTTTAGAGGACTTCCACCCTAAGCATTGGTGACTGGGTCCTATTTTACCAGTAATACAGAACTTGTTGACCATAGTAAACAAGCACTGCCTCACTTCCCGGGGTTCCCACAGGTTTCTTTTTTTCTCACAAATAGATTTGGCCTACTTAAAACTAATTAATGAACATGGTTTCATCAAAATTGTCACATTGAACTGACATGGAAAAAAGATCAGACTCTCAGAGATATAATACAAAGTGAAGAGATCACACTACTGTGCAAGCGACCGTTCCATGAATATCCTTGGTCCGAGGTGAGACAAAAGTATTAAACCCACCCAATATTACGCGGACAATGAATGCAATAATTAAAAATTGGACAAGACATTTGGAGTGAAAGAGATTAACTCCAGAGAGCGTAATCTTGGCATTTATTGTGAAAATAGATTAGACCAAATACATGTAAACTGTTGCATGTTGATGTCACAGAATGTCAGAATGATACAGTATGTGGAGAGTGTATTATCGCTAAATCACCCACAGAGTGGAGATTCCACCCAAGCAATAATTGCAAATTTCATGCAAAGCATAACAAACACATGCAAAGTTTCAGCCAATTGACCTCCGGGTTAATCCCGGAGGTCCATTGGCTGAAACATTGCTCGTGTTTTTAATTGATATATATGTGTACAAAATTTGAAAGTTACCGTCTGGGTGATAACTCCACTCCACGGGTGATTTAGTTGCAATCCACTCTCCACGTACTGTACATGCAACAGGTCATCAATAATTTTCCGGATCAAATTTATGTACGTTTGTGTCGGAATGTTGCATTTGTCGGAATTTAAAAAAAATATCCTGATTAAAAACGTAAATATTTTATGAATGTTGGTAAAGGAAAGGCCAACGTCATATTTCGACAAGTTGAGTTACACATTTATTTCAAGCACAAAATTGTGAGAGTCGTGCAAAATACGACAATAAGTACATCCTTTTCAAAATTAATTACAGCTCTACATGTACATGTAATCTGTGACAGTGAGTCACGACGATTTTAATATCGTGTCGGACATCTTCTTCTACAGCAATGATTGGCGTAGACAAATTTTGAGGGGTGTAATGAATATAAAAATTCCTAAGAGGCAAGTTTGTAGTACATGAACATTTAAATTTAGCATTTGATTCCATTTCTGGGTATACATTGCACTTTCCAAGCAATAATATATAAGTTAGGGTATTATTGTAACAAAATCAAAGGAATATTGTGATTGCTGAACATTTATTTACAACCAAATATGCTAGTACTTGTAGGTTGTGAATAGATGATGTACATGGGGAAATGTATTTATTTCAGTACTGGTACTTTTTATGAAAGAGAATTCCAATAAATTGTCAAATCGATATGATAAACCTTTAAACATTGGTTATTCATATGGTCATTGAAAGATCTACAATATTTTAATGCCCCTGAATTTTTCTACCTCACTGGAGCTACAATTTAATGGCCATTAAAAACCATTCTGGGTGATTTCTTTTATTTAAAATGGTTTAATGGCCATTAATTCTTTTGAAATCTATGATTGTCAACATGGGTTTGCTTAATTCCCATTAACAATGCTTTATGACAGTATGATGGGCATTAATTTAATCTAATTTTATTTAATGGCCATGAGTTTAAAACCCAATCATGGCCATTAAACAAAGTCATTACAGATTTTAATGGGTGTTAATGGGCATGAAAATTATGAAGACCATATTTAATGGCAAATTTAATGGCCAAACATGAAAATGATCATTAAATTGAGCAATTTTAATGGTTTCATTACCCAGCCATTACTTTTTTCATTACAAGAATTAATGGGTAAAAACAATGGTTTTTGGTGTTTTAAAGGGTTTTTAATGGGTTTTAATGGCATTTTAATGGGTTGCTTGTCCAGTAGTGTATATAAAAAGACATGCATGTAAAAAAGATGACTAGGATAAAATATGGTTAACACTATCATTTCTGTACACACTCGTGGCAACCTGTACTGTCAATGCAATCAAATGTATCCACAGTTTTGGGGGTTTTTTTGATTAAATTGAGGTGTTTGAAAAATGATTTTTTAGCTTAACTTGACAAAGTCAAGATAAGCTTTTGCCATCACACGTGCGGATGTCTGTCAGTCTGTTCATATTTTCTTTCAGCAATGTAATGTTAAGTTATTATTTTTTTTACAGTGGTATTATTATTTTGCTATAAGTGGGGTACTACTATATTATATTGTAATGTTATTAAAGTTATTATTTTTTTACAGTGGTATTATTATTTAGCTATAAGTGGGGTACTACTATATTATATTGTAATGTTAAGTTATTATTTTTTTACAGTGGTATTATTATTTAGCTATAAGTGGGGTACTACTATATTATATTGTAATGTTAAGTTATTATTTTTTTTACAGTGGTATTATTATTTTGCTATAAGTGGGGTACTACTATATTATATTGTAATGTTATTAAAGTTATTATTTTTTTACAGTGGTATTATTATTTAGCTATAAGTGGGGTACTACTATATTATATTGTAATGTTAAGTTATTATTTTTTTACAGTGGTATTATTATTTAGCTATAAGTGGGGTACTACTATATTATATTGTAATGTTAAGTTATTATTTTTTTACAGTGGTATTATTATTTAGCTATAAGTGGGGTACTACTATATTATATTGTAATGTTAAGTTATTATTTTTTTTTTACAGTGGTATTATTATTTAGCTATAAGTGGGGTACTACTATATTATATTGTAATGTGGGATACACTATATTATATTGTAATGTTAAGTTATTATTTTTTTTTTACAGTGGTATTATTATTTAGCTATAAGTGGGATACACTATATTATATTGTAATGTTAAGTTATTATTTTTTTTTTACAGTGGTATTATTATTTTGCTATAAGTGGGATACACTATATTATATTGTAATGTGGGATACACTATATTATATTGTAATGTTAAGTTATTATTTTTTTTACAGTGGTATTATTATTTTGCTATAAGTGGGATACACTATATTATATTGTAATGTGGGATACACTATATTATATTGTAATGTGGGATACACTATATTATATTGTAATGTTAAGTTATTATTTTTTTTTCACAGTGGTATTATTATTTTGCTATAAGTGGGATACACTATATTATATTGTAATGTGGGATACACTATATTATATTGTAATGTGGGATACACTATATTATATTGTAATGTTAAGTTATTATTTTTTTACAGTGGTATTATTATTTAGCTATAAGTGGGATACACTATATTATATTGTAATGTGGGATACACTATATTATATTGTAATGTTAAGTTATTATTTTTTTTTCACAGTGGTATTATTATTTTGCTATAAGTGGGATACACTATATTATATTGTAAAGTTAAGTTATTATTTTTTTTACAGTGGTATTATTATTTAGCTATAAGTGGGGTACTACTATATTATATTGTAAAGTTAAGTTATTATTTTTTTTACAGTGGTATTATTATTTTGCTATAAGTGGGATACACTATATTATATTGTAATGTGGGATACACTATATTATATTGTAATGTGGGATACACTATATTATATTGTAATGTTAAGTTATTATTTTTTTTACAGTGGTATTATTATTTTGCTATAAGTGGGATACACTATATTATATTGTAATGTGGGATACACTATATTATATTGTAATGTGGGATACACTATATTATATTGTAATGTTAAGTTATTATTTTTTTTTCACAGTGGTATTATTATTTTGCTATAAGTGGGATACACTATATTATATTGTAATGTGGGATACACTATATTATATTGTAATGTGGGATACACTATATTATATTGTAATGTTAAGTTATTATTTTTTTACAGTGGTATTATTATTTAGCTATAAGTGGGATACACTATATTATATTGTAATGTGGGATACACTATATTATATTGTAATGTTAAGTTATTATTTTTTTTTCACAGTGGTATTATTATTTTGCTATAAGTGGGATACACTATATTATATTGTAATGTGGGATACACTATATTATATTGTAATGTGGGATACACTATATTATATTGTAATGTTAAATTATTATTTTTTTTACAGTGGTATTATTATTTTGCTATAAGTGGGATACACTATATTATATTGTAAAGTTAAGTTATTATTTTTTTACAGTGGTATTATTATTTAGCTATAAGTGGGATACACTATATTATATTGTAAAGTTAAGTTATTATTTTTTTTACAGTGGTATTATTATTTAGCTATAAGTGGGGTACTACTATATTATATTGTAAAGTTAAGTTATTATTTTTTTTTTACAGTGGTATTATTATTTAGCTATAAGTGGGGTACTACTATATTATATTGTAATGTCAAGTTATTATTTTTTTTTACAGTGGTATTATTATTTTGCTATAAGTGGGATACACTCTATTATATTGTAATGTGGGATACACTATATTATATTGTAATGTTAAGTTATTATTTTTTTTACAGTGGTATTATTATTTTGCTATAAGTGGGATACACTATATTATATTGTAATATTAAGTTATTATTTTTTTTTTACAGTGGTATTATTATTTTGCTGTGGTAGATGATGCAATAATAAGGTTTCTCTGGACATTAGATGTGTCAATAGGACAAAAGTTGCTGTTGCCAGGAGAGGTATTAACAACCATTCGATCGTCATTAGAGGTGTGGAGGTAGGTAAATATGGTGCCAGTCATACCCTCCCATCATTAGAGATGTGGAGGTATATGAATATGGTACCAATCATACCCTCCCATCATTAGAGGTGTGGAGGTATGTAAATATGGTGTGTCATACCCTCCCATCATCATAAGGGATATGGGGGTAGGTAAATACAGTGCCAGTCATGCCCTCCTATCATTATAAGGTGTATGGATGTAGGTAAATACAGTGCCAGTCATACCCTCCTATCATCATAAGGGATATGGAGGTAGGTAAATACAGTGCCAGTCATACCCTCCTATCATCATAAGGTGTATGGAGGTAGGTAAATACAGTGCCAGTCATACCCTCCTATCATCATAAGGGGTGTGGAGGTAGGTAAATACAGTGCCAGTCATACCCTCCTATCATCATAAGGTGTATGGAGGTAGGTAAATACAGTGCCAGTCATGCCCTCCTATCATCATAAGTTGTATGGAGGTAGGTAAATACAGTGCCAGTCATACCCTCCTATCATCATAAGGGATATGGAGGTAGGTAAATACAGTGCCAGTCATACCCTCCTATCATCATAAGGTGTATGGAGGTAGGTAAATACAGTGCCAGTCATACCCTCCTATCATCATAAGGTGTATGGAGGTAGGTAAATACAGTGCCAGTCATACCCTCCTATCATCATAAGGTGTATGGAGGTAGGTAAATACAGTGCCAGTCATACCCTCCTATCATCATAAGGTGTATGGAGGTAGGTAAATACAGTGCCAGTCATACCCTCCTATCATCATAAGGTGTATGGAGGTAGGTAAATACAGTGCCAGTCATACCCTCCTATCATCATAAGGGATATGGAGGTAGGTAAATACAGTGTCAGTCATACCCTCCTATCATCATAAGGTGTATGGAGGTAGGTAAATACAGTGCCAGTCATACCCTCCTATCATCATAAGGTGTATGGAGGTAGGTAAATACAGTGCCAGTCATGCCCTCCTATCATCATAAGGTGTATGGAGGTAGGTAAATACAGTGCCAGTCATACCCTCCTATCACCATAAGGTGTATGGAGGTAGGTAAATACAGTGTCTGTCATACCCTCCTATCATCATAAGGGATATGGAGGTAGGTAAATACAGTGCCAGTCATACCCTCCTATCATCATAAGGTGTATGGAGGTAGGTAAATACAGTGCCATTCATACCCTTCTATCATCATAAGGTGTATGGAGGTAGGTAAATACAGTGCCAGTCATACCCTTCTATCATCATAAGGTGTATGGAGGTAGGTAAATACAGTGTCAGTCATACCCTCCTATCATCATAAGGTGTATGGAGGTAGGTAAATACAGTACCAGTCATACCCTCCTATCATCATATGGGGTGTGGAGGTAGGTAAATACAGTGCCAGTCATACCCTCCTATCATCATAAGGGGTGTGGAGGTAGGTAAATACAGTGCCAGTCATACCCTCCTATCATCATAAGGGATATGGAGGTAGGTAAATACAGTGTCAGTCATACCCTCCTATCATCATAAGGTGTATGGAGGTAGGTAAATACAGTGCCAGTCATACCCTCCTATCATCATAAGGTGTATGGAGGTAGGTAAATACAGTACCAGTCATACCCCCCTATCATCATAAGGGGTGTGGAGGTAGGTAAATACAGTGCCAGTCATATCCTCCTATCATCATAAGGTGTATGGAGGTAGGTAAATACAGTGCCAGTCATACCCTCCTATCATCATAAGGTGTATGGAGGTAGGTAAATACAGTGCCAGTCATACCCTCCTATCATCATAAGGGGTGTGGAGGTAGGTAAATAC
Organism: Pictodentalium vernedei; assembly: GCA_031216915.1. NCBI lineage: Eukaryota > Metazoa > Mollusca > Scaphopoda > Dentaliida > Dentaliidae > Pictodentalium > Pictodentalium vernedei. Next base: position 488,791,377 of record CM062291.1, on the reverse strand, counting down.
AGTGCCAGTCATACCCTCCTATCATCATAAGGTGTATGGAGGTAGGTAAATACAGTGCCAGTCATACCCTCCTATCATCATAAGGGGTGTGGAGGTAGGTAAATACAGTGCCAGTCATACCCTCCTATCATTATAAGGGATATGGAGGTAGGTAAATACAGTGCCAGTCATACCCTCCTATCATCATAAGGGGTATGGAGGTAGGTAAATACAGTGTCAGTCATACCCTCCTATCATAAGGGATATGGAGGTAGGTAAATACAGTGTCATTCATACCCTCCTATCATCATAAGGTGTATGGAGGTAGGTAAATACAGTGCCAGTCATACCCTCCTATCATCATAAGGTGTATGGAGGTAGGTAAATACAGTGCCAGTCATACCCTCCTATCATCATAAGGTGTATGGAGGTAGGTAAATACAGTGCCAGTCATACCCTCCTATCATCATAAGGGATATGGGGGTAGGTAAATACAGTGCCAGTCATACCCTCCTATCATCATAAGGGGTATGGGGGTAGGTAAATACAGTGCCAGTCATACCCTCCTATCATTATAAGGGGTATGGAGGTAGGTAAATACAGTGTCAGTCATACCCTCCTATCATCATAAGGGGTATGGAGGTAGGTAAATACAGTGCCAGTCATACCCTCCTATCATCATAAGGTGTATGGAGGTAGGTAAATACAGTGCCAGTCATACCCTCCTATCATCATAAGGGATATGGGGGTAGGTAAATACAGTGCCAGTCATACCCTCCTATCATCATAAGGTGTATGGAGGTAGGTAAATACAGTGTCAGTCATACCCTCCTATCATCATAAGGTGTATGGAGGTAGGTAAATACAGTGTCAGTCATACCCTCCTATCATCATAAGGTGTATGGAGGTAGGTAAATACAGTGTCAGTCATACCCTCCTATCATCATAAGGTGTATGGAGGTAGGTAAATACAGTGTCAGTGATACCCTCCTATCATCATAAGGGATATGGAGGTAGGTAAATACAGTGTCAGTCATACCCTCCTATCATCATAAGGTGTATGGAGGTAGGTAAATACAGTGTCAGTCATACCCTCCTATCATCATAAGGTGTATGGAGGTAGGTAAATATATTGTCAGTGATACCCTCCTATCATCATAAGGGATATGGAGGTAGGTAAATACAGTGTCAGTCATACCCTCCTATCATCATAAGGTGTATGGAGGTAGGTAAATACAGTGTCGGTCATACCCTCCTATCATCATAAGGTGTATGGAGGTAGGTAAATACAGTGTCAGTCATACCCTCCTATCATCATAAGGTGTATGGAGGTAGGTAAATACAGTGTCAGTCATACCCTCCTATCATCATAAGGTGTATGGAGGTAGGTAAATACAGTGTCAGTCATACCCTCCTATCATCATAAGGGGTATGGAGGTAGGTGAATACAGTGCCAGTCATACCCTCCTATCATCATAAGGTGTATGGAGGTAGGTAAATACAGTGCCAGTCATACCCTCCTATCATCATAAGGGGTATGGAGGTAGGTAAATACAGTGCCAGTCATACCCTCCTATCATCATAAGGGGTATGGAGGTAGGTAAATACAGTGCCAGTCATACCCTCCTATCATCATAAGGGATATGGAGGTAGGTAAATACAGTGCCAATCATACCCTCCTATCATCATAAGGTGTATGGAGGTAGGTAAATACAGTGTCAGTCATACTCTCCTATCATCATAAGGTGTATGGAGGTAGGTAAATACAGTGCCAGTCATACCCTCCTATCATCATAAGGTGTATGGAGGTAGGTAAATACAGTGCCAATCATGCCCTCCTATCATCATAAGGTGTATGGAGGTAGGTAAATACAGTGTCAGTCATACCCTCCTATCATCATAAGGTGTATGGAGGTAGGTAAATACAGTGCCAGTCATGCCCTCCTATCATCATAAGGTGTATGGAGTCAGGTAAATACAGTGCCAGTCATACCCTCCTATCATCATAAGGTGTATGGAGGTAGGTAAATACAGCGCCAGTCATACCCTCCTATCATCATAAGGTGTATGGAGGTAGGTAAATACAGTGTCAGTCATACCCTCCTATCATCATAAGGGATATGGAGGTAGGTAAATACAGTGTCAGTCATACCCTCCTATCATCATAAGGTGTATGGAGGTAGGTAAATACAGTGTCAGTCATACCCTCCTATCATCATAAGGGATATGGAGGTAGGTAAATACAGTGTCAGTCATACCCTCCTATCATCATAAGGTGTATGGAGGTAGGTAAATACAGTGTCAGTCATACCCTCCTATCATCATAAGGTGTATGGAGGTAGGTAAATACAGTGTCAGTCATACCCTCCTATCATCATAAGGTGTATGGAGGTAGGTAAATACAGTGTCAGTGATACCCTCCTATCATCATAAGGGATATGGAGGTAGGTAAATACAGTGTCAGTCATACCCTCCTATCATCATAAGGTGCATGGAGGTAGGTAAATACAGTGTCAGTCATACCCTCCTATCATCATAAGGTGTATGGAGGTAGGTAAATACAGTGTCAGTCATACCCTCCTATCATCATAAGGTGTATGGAGGTAGGTAAATACATTGTCAGTGATACCCTCCTATCATCATAAGGGATATGGAGGTAGGTAAATACAGTGTCAGTCATACCCTCCTATCATCATAAGGTGTATGGAGGTAGGTAAATACAGTGTCAGTCATACCCTCCTATCATCATAAGGTGTATGGAGGTAGGTAAATACAGTGTCAGTCATACCCTCCTATCATCATAAGGTGTATGGAGGTAGGTAAATACAGTGTCAGTCATACCCTCCTATCATCATAAGGTGTATGGAGGTAGGTAAATACAGTGTCAGTCATACCCTCCTATCATCATAAGGGGTATGGAGGTAGGTGAATACAGTGCCAGTCATACCCTCCTATCATCATAAGGTGTATGGAGGTAGGTAAATACAGTGCCAGTCATACCCTCCTATCATCATAAGGGGTATGGAGGTAGGTAAATACAGTGCCAGTCATACCCTCCTATCATCATAAGGGGTATGGAGGTAGGTAAATACAGTGCCAGTCATACCCTCCTATCATCATAAGGGATATGGAGGTAGGTAAATACAGTGCCAATCATACCCTCCTATCATCATAAGGTGTATGGAGGTAGGTAAATACAGTGTCAGTCATACTCTCCTATCATCATAAGGTGTATGGAGGTAGGTAAATACAGTGCCAGTCATACCCTCCTATCATCATAAGGTGTATGGAGGTAGGTAAATACAGTGCCAATCATGCCCTCCTATCATCATAAGGTGTATGGAGGTAGGTAAATACAGTGTCAGTCATACCCTCCTATCATCATAAGGTGTATGGAGGTAGGTAAATACAGTGCCAGTCATGCCCTCCTATCATCATAAGGTGTATGGAGTCAGGTAAATACAGTGCCAGTCATACCCTCCTATCATCATAAGGTGTATGGAGGTAGGTAAATACAGCGCCAGTCATACCCTCCTATCATCATAAGGTGTATGGAGGTAGGTAAATACAGTGTCATACCCTCCTATCATCATAAGGGATATGGAGGTAGGTAAATACAGTGTCAGTCATACCCTCCTATCATCATAAGGTGTATGGAGGTAGGTAAATACAGTGTCAGTCATACCCTCCTATCATCATAAGGGATATGGAGGTAGGTAAATACAGTGCCAGTCATGCCCTCCTATCATCATAAGGTGTATGGAGGTAGGTAAATACAGTGCCAGTCATACCCTCCTATCATCATAAGGGGTATGGAGGTAGGTAAATACAGTGCCAGTCATACCCTCCTATCATCATAAGGGGTATGGAGGTAGGTAAATACAGTGTCAGTCATACCCTCCTATCATCATAAGGGATATGGAGGTAGGTAAATACAGTGCCAGTCATGCCCTCCTATCATCATAAGGTGTATGGAGGTAGGTAAATACAGTGCCAGTCATACCCTCCTATCATCATAAGGGGTATGGAGGTAGGTAAATACAGTGCCAGTCATACCCTCCTATCATCATAAGGGGTATGGAGGTAGGTAAATACAGTGTCAGTCATGCCCTCCTATCATCATAAGGGGTATGGAGGTAGGTAAATACAGTGTCAGTCATACCCTCCTATCATCATAAGGGATATGGAGGTAGGTAAATACAGTGCCAGTCATACCCTCCTATCATCATAAGGGATATGGAGGTAGGTAAATACAGTGCCAGTCATGCCCTCCTATCATCATAAGGGATATGGAGGTAGGTAAATACAGTGTCAGTCATACCCTCCTATCATCATAAGGGGTGTGGAAGTAGGTAAATCTGGCAATGTCACTTGTTGTTCGCATTGATGACTCGTAGATTTTTAATAAAACTAAGCTGGTGTGCAAGAATCGAACTGAAAGTCTGTGCCTCATGATAAAGGTGTGAAAATTGCGGAGGATTCCACACATTTGTTGAAAACACAACAGCCTACCATACATTTTGCAGCACACATGATTGGCCTTTTATTCGCCTGCTTTCAGGGCATCTCGACTACCATCAGTTAGAATGGAACAAAAACAAAGAACACACAAGGCATACAATCATGGTATGATACTTTCTCACACGCCTCGCTCTCAGGTTAATTGGTGGGTACATAATACACAAAAATGCAATGGTTCATCAATCAGGGAGTCAAGCCCTAATGTTTTCCTTGAGACGGATGTTTTTTTTTTACAGGTTGGGTTGCTGTAATAGGAAACTCTTCAGCTAATGGCCAATGGAATAAACATTGAAGTGTTACTGTATCAATATTTTGAACTTCTCTCAGTTAAGAAGGACTTACAACTATACATTTATTTGCACATTATCCAACGCACACATCAAAATTTATTATTTTAAATATCATTTTTTTCAATTTTTCAGAAAATTTCAACAAAACCATATCATGTGACCCCTCATTGGAACGAGTTCGTTCAATGTGCTCATTCCAAAGAGTGGTCACATGATATGGTTTTGTTGAAATGTTTTGAAAAAAAAAAAAATTTCAGCTACTGAATTTGCATATTACGCGGGTAGAATGTGATTGATTCTTTGGGTAGAGGGTTAACAAACAGTTTCCAACCTATGCATCCTAGAACCCTGACAAAAATATGCCCTCAAAACAAATACTTTTTTCTTTTTTGTGGACTCAGCATTTACAATACATTTTTCACCTTTCACTCTTCTGAATCGAATTTTGATCAAGATAAGAGGTCAAGTGAATTGGCAATATTGGTGGTACAGTAGAATCCTCTTAATTGAATATCCATTTTGCCTCCCCATGGGAACCCCGGGAAGTAAGCAGCACTTGTTTACTGTGGTAAACCAGTTCCGCTTTACTAGTAAAATAGGACCCAGTCACCAATGCTTGGGGTGAAAGTCCTCTAAAATGGGCAACATGGGGTATCAACGATTGACTAACCTTGACTTTATCTCCATGTTTTGTCACGATTAGCCATGGTGCATAAATGTGTGACGTTAACCACCAACAAACAAACAATCCATTTTGCCAGTGAAAATTATTCAATTAACAGGAGTATACAATTAACAGGGATTTGGTCAGTTTCCTGTGTTCTGGAGGTAAACTGAGCATTTATTCTATTATATCTTGTTTGACAGAGCTCTATGAGCTCTGTCAAACAAGATATAATAGAATAAATGCCTGTATTGGATGTAGTGAGGCCAAAAAGGTTGATAAATGAGGGGTATTTGGTGCGTGTCACAGTAATTTTTTCGACATATTCGAAAAATTTATATACAATTAACCCTTTACCCAACAGAGACGATTTCAAAATTCATTATTTTAAATATTTTATTTTTTTTTTAAATTTAAGCAAAAAAATATCATGTGACCTCTCTTTGGTACGAGCTCGACGAGCTCGTTCCAAAGAGGGGTCACATGATATGGTTTTGTTGAAATTTTTCGAAAAATATTTTTTCAGCAGCTGTATTTGCATATTACGTGGGCGGATGCGGGCGATTCGTTAGGTAAAGAGTTAACAGGAGTTTACTCTACAACCCATATGCAATTAACAGATCAAATTTGTACTGAAGGTATGGTAAATGGTTTTGTGTTTGAAAATTATATTCAATTAACAGGGATATACAATTAAGAGATATCCAATTAAGAGGTCTCCACTGTACCATTTTGGACAACTCAGAGTTGGTTTCCAACACTCCTTGCCTCCCATTCACAACTTGCTCACTTATCTAGTAAGCACCCCCGTGGGAACCCCGGGAAGTGAAGCAGTGCTTGTTTACTGTGGTAAACAAGCTCTGTTTCACTGGTAAAATAAGACCCAGTCACTAATGCTTGGGGTGCAAGTCCTCTAAAATAGGCAACATGGGGTATAAACAATTGACTGACCTTGACTTTATCTCCATGTTGTGGTCATGATTAGCCATTGTGCAGAAGTATGTGACCTTAAACAACAATAAATAAATAAATAAATAAATATATCTAGTAAGCAGAGAATCTGCTTCACAAAAATATTCATGATCTTTTTTTTTATCAGAACACACCTCACAGGTAAAGGGTTTTCTACATCAATAGCAAAAATTATCACTCACTCATCCACAAATGCACAATAGAATTATGCTCGGCGGAGCTGGCATTTTCGGTATCACAAGAGGAATTCCAAGTCTCTTCAGGCGACTGAATTACATATAATTAAATATCTTTCAGTATTACAAACCAAAAGAAAATCTTACAGTGTTCTGAATACACATAAATCTATGCAGAACCAAACCATGCTTCTTGTAGGACATAATCATTTGCAGCCCACTCCAATCCTTAACTGGTAGAGTGCTAAATTATTTTTGGCCATAAAATCTTGTACACATGCCTTTACCTTGTTACAATTTATGGGATAGTGCCTATGGGCACTCTCCCATAAATTGAAATAAGGCAAACCCTTACAAAGTAAACTTCAAAGATAATACAAAGCACATCCCCTGAATATGAGCCTTCACGTTGTGGTACCTGCACTTCAGAATAAAGCCCAAATATGGGCTTCCAGCACTCTACCCTTTACCCAACATAATGGCCAAAACCGGCCAGCGCTATTCTCAAAAATCGTCAGTTAATTTTCATTATTTTTTCATTTTTTTGTCTCAAAAACATAGGTTATGACCCCTCATTGGAACGAGCTCGTCGAGCTCGTTCCAATGAGGGATCATAACCTATGTTTTTGAGACAAAAAATGAAAAAAATTAGTTGTTCAAGAATTTTTTTTGCAAGTGTCGTCTGCTTTTCATGTTAGGTAAAGGGTTAATAGATTCATGAAAGGGGCCTCAAACCCGAATCCCAAAACTGAGGTATAAAGAAACATGGGATGTGGCTCAGGTTTTGAAGTATTTATCAACTCTTCATCCCATTGGCAGCATATTCCGTAAAGTGCTGACCAAAATATTATCTTGTCATGTGACATTGGTATCAGCTCAAAGAAGCAAGACACCTATATAATTAATTGAAATATGATTATTACACCAAATAAACTTAGTTTTACCACTAGCACATCAAAAAACACACCTAGGAGAAAGAAATTTAACTGTGTACTGTAGTTTTTCCATTCAAAAACAATAAAAATTGTGTCTTCAGCACACTAAAAGAGTACAGTAAAATGGTAATCGGAAAAAAAGTAACAGGAAAAAAAGTAACAGGAAAAAAAGTAACAGATTTGGGTAGGAAAAAAAGAAACAGGAAAAAAAGTAACACTTTCTTATTTTTATAAGGTAAAAAAGTAACAGGAAAAAAAGTAACAGATTTGGGTAGGAAAAAAAAAAACAGGAAAAAGAGTCACACTTTCTTATTTTTATTTCATAAAAGTGATAGATTACTTAATTATGATTTAGTTATATTATTGAAACTAGTTAGATTATTACATATCAGTATAAGTACTACATAGTACATAGTTATAAAATAATTTAACAAACTTAATTATGATTTAGTTAGATTATTACATATCACACCTTGTGTAATCTAATATTCTGGCCAATGCCAGTAAGAAAAGCTGAAATAGTAAGTGAACCTTGGGAATATAAACCACACAGATTTTTCAGTTTTCTATTCAGGGATTCAGCTGACTTCTGTTTGCGGATAACAGGCAGCAAACCAACTGACACCTGTTGAATAATTGTATTGGTCAGAGCTTGCTCTTTTTGAAACCATTGGATAGTTTTCCAGACTGATGGGTGCTGGTGGCCAACAAGATTGTAGAACTTGTTGTTCCAGCCTTCACATGCATTATTTGTACGAGATTCACCATCCAGCGTAGCACTATTAACATTCCATGTAGCTGGAGGATAGGCTGGAGGAGTTAATCTAAGTCGTAATGGTGCCAACACATCTGAAGGTGTGGCGCGAGGTTGCCTGTATCTACCAGTGACATAATTTTCATCAAAATACCTCAACAGTTCCTCGTCTTCTTCTGGAACAATGTCTTTGAGGTGATTCATACCATCACGCACATCTGAAACTGGCAAGAATGCAAGTGCATCCAGTTTCCCACAAAACAGTCTGAAGTCTGCATCATCCCGATACAACTGCACTAAACCTAAACTCTGCACTCTGCGCCAAGTGCTTTGTGTCAGATGGTAGAAACAACCTCTACTCTGTACATGTCTACCAAACACAGCATTCACAGCTCGTAACACACCATCTTCAAAATCAGTCACAACAGTATTTACATTCAAGTCAATATTTAGCTCAGTCAGTTTATCTACAACAGCTTGAAACAGAGTCTCATAGGAAGTATGTGTCTTCCTCTGTAATATAGCGTATACACAGGATAAAAAACTGTCATGAAACTTAACCCTAACAACATAAATTTGCTGAAATAGTGGAGGAGCCATTGCAAAATTACCATCCATAAATAAAGTACTTGCACTGCCAAGATAATTGAGTCCACTATTTGTTGCAAATGCAACCACACGCTCACTTGCATCAGGTCCATTATCAAAGAAAAGGAATTGTTCAGAGTCTGATATTTTCTGAAACTCTTCTGGAATGGTCAGCTCAGACAGACTTTTGGGGACAGGAGGACTTCTTCTGTGGTATCTCAGACTCCGTTTGGCATTATCTAAGTCTGGCAGCATCAACTTGACTTCACTTTCAGCATTTGAAACAGCTGTTGCGAGGATCTGTGATGGCTTATCTAAGGAAGAAGCTGCTTGTTTTCGCATTTCATTTCTCAATTTGGTATATGCGATACTGACATTTTCTGGAGGATGGTTGTGTTGTCTAACTATTTCTGGGTTGTTGAAATCTGTAGTAGTACAGAGACTTGCATGGCAGTCTGATTTAGCACGTTTAGTGCATTTCCACCAGACCTTGTTCTTCCTTCTTACAGATACAGTGTACATGAAACCTTCATGACAAAGTTTTTTGCCCCTCTTATTACTCTCAATGACTTCCATGATGACTCAAGAACATTTAATGACTAATTCAAACTGCTGTCCAATATATAGTTTGCTGTGTGTTTATTTTTTCAAGAACATTGTTGTACATCAAAGAAGAGAATACTTGAAAGTAACCACACTTGCTGTGTGTTTATTACAATGTGTGTTCATTTGTTTCAAGAACATTGTTGTACATCAAAGAAAGCATGATGGATATCCTTGTAACAACATTGTTATAGCACACATGATCTCCAATTACAAAATAATTAAAAAAATAAAAAATAAAATTATTATTATAATTATTATAATGAAAAATGAAATAATGAAAAAACACTGTTACTTTTTTTCCTGTTGTATTATTATAATTGTTACTTTTTTTCCTGTTTCTTTTTTTCTGTTTCTTTTTTTCCTGTTACTTTTTTTCCTGTTACTTTTTTTCCTACATTCCAGTAAAACCTGTCTTGAGAGACCACTGTCTTGAGAGACCACCTGTCTTGAGAGACCACATCTGCCAGGCACCGATTGGTTTTACTTTATAATGGACCTGCTATGGGAGACCACCTGTCTTGTGAGACCACCTGTCTTGAGAGACCACTGTGACCTGGTACCAACTTGTATTTTTATGCCATAATGGACCTGTCTTGAGAGACCGCCCCTTTGAAGACTGAAACCATGTCAAAAGCTTTTTACCTGTTCTGGAATTGGAAAATCCATTGTTGTTATATTAACATAATTAAAAGTATTAAAAGCTCTTAACTGGGTTTCAATTGCTAACTCATTAAAGTTTGAGATGTTTTTATATGACCCCTGTGAAAAGATTAGGATTATTGCTGAATAAACTATTTCATACATACCTGAAATGTGACAGAGAGAAATAAAAATAAATTTGTGTTAAAAATCTTTTTGTAACAAATTGAAATGGACTGTTATAAAAATTACAAAAATAAATTAGTGTTGAAAATCTTCAATGAAGATTTTCAACACTAATTTATTTTTATAACAGTCCATTTCAATTTTCTACAAAAACTTCATAAAAAAGAACAACTACAAAGTAATTACAAAAATCCATTCTTCTCTATTTCTGAATTTTGTGGTTGGTTATTCACTGACTTGAGAAAACCTGAAACCTGTTATGAGAGACCACCTGTCTTGAGAGACCACTTTTGAGTGGCCCAAAGGGCGGTCTCTCAAGACAGGTTCTACTGTACCTGAAAACAACAGAATCAGTTCATAAATATACATATCTTTTTATTAGCTCATCTTGTCAGAGTCAAGCTGAGCTAATCTCATCGCTCTCTGTCCGTCGTCCGTCAACACAATGGTTTGGTCTTCTCAAAAACCACTGGGCTAATTTAAGTAAAAGTTTGTGTGAGTGATGGTTCTGAAGGGGCATTGCATGTTTGTTTAACTCAACATGTCCAGCACCATTGGTAGAAGTGGGGGAAAATACTCCAAAATATTTTTAAAATCTTCTTTTCATGAACCAGTGGGTACAGTGACTTGATATTTGTTATGAAGCTTCCTTTTGAGGTGTAGAATCAGGTTTGTTCAAACGAAGTTTGTGAAGCAATATTTGGATTTGTAATGGCAGGGGTCAGATATTTGGCCCGCCCAAAATTTATATTTTCTGAACCGATGGTCCGATTTGAACCAAGTTTGGTATGTGGTATTATTGGGTCACCATAAGTACTTGTCTCTTGCATCCTTAGGACCAGTAGAATTGAATGGTAAAAAAAATTGCCATTGGTTATGTTAGGGCGTTCTGTTGTGGGCATCGGAAAAAATTCCGAAAAATGCTGAGTAAGTGCATATTTGCAAAAAAATTTTAAAATCTTTCCTCCAGAATCATCAAAATCTTTTGATATTTGGTATACAGCATTCATAGGGGGCAAATACAAGTTTGTTAAAATAAAGCCCATTGGTTCATATTTGGGCTCAATACAGCAGCCCAAAATTTTAACTTGGGGTAATATGGGGAATATTCTTTAAAAATCTTCTTCTCTAGGACCACCAGTAAGAATCTTTTAATGTTTGGTATACATCATTGTTATGAGGGTCAGATTCAAGATTGTTCAAACCAAGTCCCTAGGTTGATATTTGGGCTTCTTATGGAAGCTAAAATTTTAACTTAGTTCAATATGGGGGATAATTTTTAATAATTATCCTCTTCAGATCCACCGGTCAGAATGCTTTCATATTTGGTATGCAACATCTCTAGTGGGGTCAGATTCAAGTTTGTTCAAATCGGATCCCTAGGTATTTATTTGGGCTCGCTATGGTAGCCCAAAGTTTAACTTAGTGCAATATGGGGAAATTCCTTTAAAAATCTTCTTCAGATCCACTAGTCGGAATGCTTTCATATTTGGTATACAACATCTCTAGGGGGGGCAGGGGGGGGCGCAGATTCAACAGATTCAAGTTTGTTCAATTCGAGTGCCTGGGTTAATATTTGGGCTCCATATGGAAACCTGAAATTTAACTTAGTACAATATGAGGGAATTTCTTCAAAAATCTTCTTCAGATCTACTAGTCAGAATGCTTTCATATTTGGTACACAACATCTCTATGGAAGTCAGATTCAACTTTGTTTAATTTGAGAGCCTGGGTTAATATTTGGGCTCCTTATGGGAGCCGGAATTGGCCATGTAGCTGAAGAATTAGAAATTTTGTTTTCAGTACCTTCCAGAGGTGTGTAACTAAGATTAATTCACATAGGTTGTATCAAGGGGCTTCATAGGATAGGCTTAACATTTTACAGTAAGATCAACTGAAGAAAAGGCATGATGCCCGGATTATTTTTTTTCACTCCTAAGGGACTCAAGGATTGACAGTGTATCTTATGGAGATGGATTGCTTAATGTGGACTCATTCTTGGACTCTGTTTATAATGTGTTCTTTTCAAGATGAGCGCTTCAGGGGCCTCTTGTTTCATTTAAAACTAAAAACTCTGTCAAGACCTCTGCCATCACTCAATAGATCTCACAGATTCTAGATAACTCTCGAATTGATATGAACTACTGGAGTACTATACAAGCCAGAAAATAAGTTGTCAGACGTGGACAATGTCCAGTGGAAAATAGCCAATGTCCAATGGACATTTAAAATCAATGGTCAAAAAATACTAAATTCCCCAAAATTTTGTATTGTGTGTACAACGAAAATACTGACATTAACTTAACCCTTTACCCAACAAATCGCCCGCATCCGCCCGCGTAATATGCATATTCAGTAGTTGAAAAAATATTATTTAAAAAAAAATTTCAACAAAACCATATCATGTGACCCCTCGTTGGAACGAGCTCATCGAGCTCATTCCAATGAGGGGTCACATGATATGGTTTTGTTGAAATTTCTTTTTAAATTTCAAAAAATTATATTTAAAATAATAAATTTTGATATCGTCTGCATTGGGTAAAGGGTTAAGCATATTTATAAGTTGAAAAACGAGGCTGAATCCAATCTGTGTGCACTCGTCAATAGAGGAATGCTTTCCCGAGTTGGATTCATGGATCTCCAACCATGCTGATAATTTCAGATGAGTCGACCACCAGTCACCACATTTTCAACACTGGAAATTTCGGCCAGGAGGCAAAAATATTTTTTCAGGTTGATTCAAAATAATTGAAGATTTAAATGATGAAATGGGTTTAATTTAGTCATGAGTATATCTCTTTGCAACATATAATCTTTTCCACAATAATTTTCACACTATAGTAGTCCTTATCTGTAAATGTACAGTGACATATTATAGTCTCTCGTTTAGATGAGAATGACGCAGTGTGCATTTCTTAGGGTTGGAAGATGGGTGAAGTACAAGAAACGGATTGAAGCGATGGAAGGTGGGATTGTTTTGGCAAATGTTGCTTAGATTTGCAAATAATATATTTCAGGAATGCGTCTATATTGATGTGTTCGCGGGTGCCCGCTTTAAATCATTGCTTAACTACGCAACATGTCTGTGGAAAAAGTACAGGGCACGTATCCCCCGTGTTCCCCTGGTTCTGCTGCCTCAGCCAAGTTGCCAGCAGTCTCACCAACTATCAAGAATTCTGTTTCTTCAGTCTTCTTATTTATCCCCATAGTCATTAGCGGTCTCGCCAACAGCAAAAGGTTTTGTATCCTTGAGTCAAAGCATTCTATGTCCTTACAGTGGTCAACAGTGGTCTCGCAAAGACAGTGTTCTCAAATTCCACATTTGTTGCCAAGCTGTCTACTACCCAATCAGGTGATTTTTGGTCGTCAAGTGAAAGGGATCAGGGACTACCCACACCAGAGAAAGCCCACCCCAGACCTATTTTTGGGGTAGGTTATCTTGGTTTTTAGCACAACATTGACCTGGTAAAATTTGAGGTTAGGTCATAGCCCTCAGCCCATCTGTCCGTCTGTCCATCCATCAGCAATTCAATATGGCTCGGGTACGGCTTGGGCTGGAGGTCATATTTATGAACCAATCTTTACAAAACTTCTTGGGTACCTTTGTTATCACCGTTGGACGAAAACAAGTGTTTTGGGTGTGGTCCAAAATTCAAGATGGCCATCACAGCCATTTTGTACTGAAATTAGTGCAATAAGTTTTTTTGTATAGAACTTCTGTATGAAACTTCTGATTTGAATAAATTTTTGTATGATTGTTTAGTAACATGGAATACATAACATATAATACAAGGTTTTTTCTCGTGCAGAAATTATGCAAATTAGATGAACTTTAATTTATTCAGTACAACTTATACACAGTTAGTGCATGTGTCACAAAACTTCTTGGGTACCTTTGTTATCACCTTGGGATGAGAATGAGTGTTTTTTGGATGCAGTCCGAAATTCAAGATGGATGTTGGCAGCCATTCTGTACCGAAATTAGGTACAATCAGTTTTTTGTACAGAACTTCTATATGAAGGTTCTGATTTGAATAAATGTTTGATTGAATGTTTTGTAACCTGGAATACATCACATATAATACAGTTTTTTTTCTCATGCATAAATTATGCAAATTAGGTGAACTTTGATTTATTCTGTTCTACTTATACACAGTTAGTACACATGTCAATATGACTCGGGCTAGAGTCTGTATTTATGAACCGATCTTCACAAAACTTCTTGGGTACCTTTGGTATCACCTTGGGATGAGAACGAGTGTTTTGGGTGCAGTCCAAAATTTCAAGATGGCCACCGGCGGCCAATTAGACAAACTTTGATTTATTCAGTGCTACTTTAACACAGTAAGAGCACATTTCAATACGGCTCTGGCTAGAGGCATCTAACTGTCACACACCTTTACAATACTTTTCCTGTACATTACAGGCTACGGTCAGTATTTGTGTACAGACCTTACAATAATTTACATGTACCCTTGTTTCAGGTCATTACCTGAATGTGTGTCATTGTCACATACTATACATGTACATGTCTTATACAAGTTGAGCTACAGTGTCATTGACACTTTCATTTTTAGCTCAACTTTGGCGAAGCCAAATTTGAGCTTATGCCATGGCCAGTCGTCCGTCTGTCCGTCAACAATTCAATACGGCTCGGGCTAGAGGCCGTATTTATGAACCGATCTTTACGAAACTTCTTGGGTATCTTTTTTATGACTGTGGGACGAGAACGAGTGTTTTGGGGTCCGGTCTGAAATTCAAGATGGCTGCCAGCCACCAATTTGTACCGACGATGCAGAAATCTGTTTTTTGCACAGAACTTCCATATGAAAGCGCTGATTTGAATAATTTTTTGTATGAATGTTTAGTACCATGGGATACATCACATATAATACAGGTTTTTTTCTCGTACGTAAATGATGCAAATTAGACTAACTTTGATGTATTTAGTGTTACTTTCAGCACTGTCAGTGCAAATGCCAATACGGCTCGGGCTAGAGACCGCATTTATGAACCGATCTTTACGAAACTTCTTGGATACCTTTGGTATCACTGTGGGACGAGAACGAGTGTTTTTGGGTGCGGTCTGAAATTCAAGGTGGCCGTTGGCAGCCATTTTGTTCAAAATTAGGGGCAATCAGATTTTTGCGCAGAACTTCCACATGAAAGCTCTGATTTGAATAATTTTTTGTGTGAATGTTTAGTACCATGGGATACATCACATATAATACAGGTTTTTTTCTCGTGCAGAAATTATGCAAATTAGATGAACTTTGAATTTTTCAGTGCTACTTACAGTAAGTACACATGTCAATACGGCTCGGGCTAGAGACTGTATTTATCAACCAAACTTCACGAAACTTCTTGGGTACCTCTGCTATCACCTTGGGACAAGAACGAGTGTTTCTGAGTGCGGTCCAAAATTCAAGATGGCTGCCAGTGGCCATTTTGTACCGAAATTAGGTCCAATCAGTTTTTTGTCACAACTTCTATACAGCTCGTATTTATGAACTGATCTTCACGAAACTTTTTGGGTACCTTTGTTTACACCTTGGGACAGGAATGAGTGTGTTTTGGGGTGCCTTTGTTATCACTGTGCTATGAGAACAAATATTTTCTGGTTCAGTCAGACCCACTCTGGGACTCAAAGATTTCTTTTCTAGTTTAGCATCTGACTGTCACCCACCTTTACAATACTTTACCTATACATTTGTTACAGGCTACGGTCAGTATTTATGTACAGGCCGTTACAATACTTTATAAGTACCTTTGTTATCAGGTCATTACCTAGATGTTTGTCATTGCTGTGTCACGTACTATACATGTGCATGTCTTGACAAGTTGAGCTACAGTGATTTCATTTTGATTTTTAAAGAAAATGTTTTGGGGGGTAGTATTAAATAAAAAAAACGTTGACTCACTTTTTTTATCGAACATTATCCATTTTTATCGAAACTTATCCATAATCCTTATTGATCCAATTAACCCATCCCAGAATGACTGAATCAAACTAATAATAGTTTTATAATGAATTGGTAGCATGTGGAGATCTGTCAGAAGTGGCGTGTAGTTTTAGTCAAGCTGTTTCAGTCGCCTACCCTCTAACAGGAATGATATTTTTTTGATGTGCATAAATCAAATGACAAGACATGTTATTTTAGCGTGATAAGGATTCATCACAGCATTGATCTCTTTTACTTCATTTGAAATAATCTGAAATAAAACCTGAAGCAGCAAAGCTGAAATAAAACCTAAAGCAGCAAAGCTGAAATAAAACCTAAAGCAGCAAAGCTGAAATAAAACCTAAAGCAGCAAAGCTGAAATAAAACCTAAAGCAGCAAAGCTGAAATAAAACCTAAAGCAGCAAAGCTGAAATAAAACCTAAAGCAGCAAATCTGAAATAAAACCTGAAATAAAACCTGAAGCAGCAAAGCTGAAATAAAACCTGAAATAAAACCTGAAGCAGCAAAGCTGAAATAAAACCTAAAGCAGCAAATCTGAAATAAAACCTAAAGCAGCAAAGCTGAAATAAAACCTAAAGCAGCAAATCTGAAATAAAACCTAAAGCAGCAAAGCTGAAATAAAACCTAAAGCAGCAAAGCTGAAATAAAACCTAAAGCAGCAAAGCTGAAATAAAACCTAAAGCAGCAAAGCTGAAATAAAACCTGAAATAAAACCTGAAGCAGCAAAGCTGAAATAAAACCTGAAATAAAACCTGAATCAGCAAAGTTGAAATAAAACCTGAAGCAGCAAAGCTGAAATAAAACCTGAAGCAGCAAAGCTGAAATAAAACCTGAATCAGCTAAGCTGAAATAAAACCTGAAGCAACAAACGTGCTAAAGGTTTTATTTCAGAAATCACACAAACTCGGGTACTATCGACCAATAGAACATGAAAAGAAAAGTTCTAACTATTTTATTATGCCGAACAAACAATAGCTTTCATCACATGCCATCAATCTTGTAACAATGTAGTCAAATCCAGAAACATTCTTTTTAGTGACATCATTTCGAATGAATGACATCTCTTTAGGAATTTCCAGATCACCAAATTCGAAAATAACTTGTTACTAGTGCCTTTCCTTTGGAAGTTTCTGTATCACCAAATGTCAGTGTTTACAACTGCATCATGTTATAATTTATTATTAATGCTTGTGTGATAAGTGGTATAATGGAATATAAATTCATGTTTCTTGGACGACGACAGTTGTCAGAATTAAGCGGAGTGAAACAGTTTATTTTGAACTTGAGGTGGAGACTTAGTGAGGTCAGGGACGGAGGAGTAATAAACTAGTGGAAATATAAATTATAATTGATTGAAGTCACATTCATGATTCACTGAAGGGTTGAACAAAACGTGAGTTTTTAATATTTTTGATTCTTTTGATTTCATTGTTTGCAGTTAAAATTGAAAACGCACCCACTGAAGATGACATATTTGTTGATAAGTTTGTGTCTATTGGTGACGAAAAATGTTAAACAAACAGGGTTTGGTGTTGAGAAATTCCAATCAGAGCGTGCATAATCAACACTGATCAATGGAAGTGGAGCTTACATTTTCTTCGTTCTCATGTCTCCAGGGAAGAGTGATCCGATAGTACCCGTGTTTTGTCCAGAAACTTTAGTACTATGACTTTCAGAATGTGTCAAATTAACCAGTCACGGCTGATGTCACAGACATGAGGCATATAATGTTTATTATTACACCCTACAAACATAAATCCATTGTCAAATGGCGGGTTGTCCATGATGTCCTTGTGCGTAGTTATTGTTATGATCATACTATAAGTAATAACAGCTGAATAGCTCATTCGGACTTATTCATATTTTATTATTCATAACACCATCATAGTCAAATGGTGGGCCATTATGATAACTGCGGCGCGTGAAAACTTGGGGCAGGTTGTTCTGGGGTGAGTTTGTCCCAGTTGGTTTGGGGCGGGTTGTCTCGTTCCCAGTAACTTGACCACCAGTTCTGTGATTGATGGTTCTCTTCATTTTAACCTTATAAATACGTTTTGGGGCAATTCCATGGTGTTTTGGGACAATACCATGGCTTAATGGTTAACCCTTTGATACTTTTGTATGTCTTATGACGTACGAAATCAAACAGCGCGTTAATACATTGTGATCATTTGTTTGGTTATTATTTTTCGATTTTTTAAAGCTTTCAACCTCAATTCCTATTTTGTCCCGAATAGTGCTCAGTGACAACCGTTGAGCCATATGTTATCGCAGCTTAAAATACATATATAATCCTGCAGTCAAGACTTCTTTATTGGTTTTGTGCTAGAAGCCACTATCAGGACTTTCAAAAAAATGACAATACCAGAGCAAAAGCCATCACTTGCTTATATTTCATATTCATTCAAACACAAATAATATTTTGTTTATATAAATTTGTTTTATTACAAATTATTGGAGAGTGCCTGTGGGCACTCTCCAATAATTTGTAATAAAACAAGTTTTGAATGACAAATTACGACCACCAAAAATAAATAATCTAGCCCTCAAACAGATAATCACTAATGTGAGAAATATCTTGCTATTTGTTCTTTCCGACGTTTGACGTCGCATTTTGAAAAACGTTGAAAAAACGGAATTCCCCGTGACGTTTGAATGGCAGGATAATTTAAGTCTCAAAGGGTTAATCAGCGTACTTCTTTTAGGATAGATGCCCAGTCACACAATAAAATTATCTGTAGGACATACTGACCAGAACTAATGTTATTTGACTGAATCTTTTCATAATTATTACCCGAAAAGTACTGAAATAATTATTTAAATCAATATGTTCAGTTTCTTATTCTAGTAATACATTAACCCTTTACCTAACATGAAAAGCAGACGACACTTGCAAAGAAAATTCTTGAATAACTAATTTTTTTCATTTTTTGTCTCAAAAACATAGGTTATGACCCCTCGTCGGAACGAGCTCGACGAGCTCGTTCCAACGAGGGGTCATAACCTATGTTTTTGAGACAAAAAAATGAAAATATTTTGAAAATTAATTGGCGATTTTTGAGAATAGCGCTGGCCGGTTTTGGCCGTTACGTTGGGTAAAGGGTTAATATAAGATGTTGAAACCATTGTTTTAAATCATTCAGTTATACACACACATTGCATAATGTGGTACACGTCAATGTCCATATTCTACACTCTCCCAGAGTATACTCCAGATTCACAAGTAGATCCCAAAAAAATATCTTCCTTACAACCTCTGTGGCTGCAATTGAATATGACCGCTTTTGTACTGGAGGTCTTGTAAATGGTTTTATGTTTGGAAATTATATTCAGTTAAACAGGGTTATTCAGTTAAGAGATATCCAATTAAGTGGGCTCAACTGTACTAAGTGTTATACATTTACTGTGTATTTTAGGAGGTTTGTATGGAACTTTTTTCGACTTGAGAATGAACATTTAAATAACTGTGGACAGTTCCGTGCTGTGAGAGATATATCAATCGCTCCAATAGATTCCAATGATCAGCAGTTATTAATGGATATGATGGATGATATTGATGGTGCAGATACGAGAAAAAGTGAAAAGAGACGATTGTTAGGCACCAGGTAACGGGAACTATCAATTTTATTTCAATTCCATTTAGATAGATAAATGAACTATAAATTTTATCTCAGTTGACTTTGGAGAGGTAAATGGTACGAAAAATTTTTTATCTCAGTTGACTTTAGAGAGGTAAATGGTACTATAAATTTTATCTCAGTTGACTTTAGAGAGGTAACTGGTTCTATAAATTTTATCTCTGTTGACTTTAGAGAGGTAAATGGTACTATAAATTTTATCTCAGTTGACTTTAGAGAGGTAACTGGAACTATAAATTTTATCTCAGTCAGTTGACTTTAGAGAGGTAAATGGAACTATAAATCTTATCTCTGTTCCCTTTAGAGAGGTAAATGGAACTATAAATTTTATCTCAGTTGACTTTAGAGAGGTGAATGGAAATATAAATTTTATCTCTATTGACTTTAGAGAGGTAAATGGAACTATAAATTTTATCTCTGTTGACTTTAGAGAGGTAAATGGAACTATAAATTTTATCTCAGTTGACTTTAGAGAGGTAAATGGTACTATAAATTTTATCTCAGTTGACTTTAGAGAGGTAAATGGAACTATAAATTTTATCTCAATTGACTTTAGAGAGGTAAATGGAACTATAAATTTTATCTCTGTTGACTTTAGAGAGGTAAATGGAACTATAAATTTTATCTCAATTGACTTTAGAGAGGTAAATGGAACTATAAATTTTATCTCAGTTGACTTTAGAGAGGTAAATGGAACTATAAATTTTATCTCTGTTGACTTTAGAGAGGTAAATGGAACTATAAATTTTATCTCTGTTGACTTTAGAGAGGTAAATGGAACTATAAATTTTATCTCAATTGACTTTAGAGAGGTAAATGGAACTATAAATTTTATCTCAGTTGACTTTAGAGAGGTAAATGGAACTATAAATTTTATCTCAATTGACTTTAGAGAGGTAAATGGAACTATAAATTTTATCTCAGTTGACTTTAGAGAGGTAAATGGAACTATAAATTTTATCTCTGTTGACTTTAGAGAGGTAAATGGAACTATAAATTTTATCTCTGTTGACTTTAGAGAGGTAAATGGAACTATAAATTTTATCTCTGTTGACTTTAGAGAGGTAAATGGAACTATAAATTTTATCTCTGTTGACTTTAGAGAGGTAAATGGAACTATAAATTTTATCTCAGTTGACTTTAGAGAGGTAAATGGAACTATAAATTTTATCTCAGTTGACTTTAGAGAGGTAACTGGAACTATAAATTTTATCTCAGTTGACTTTAGAGAGGTAAATGGAACTATAAATTTTATCTCAATTGACTTTAGAGAGGTAAATGGAACTATAAATTTTATCTCAGTTGACTTTAGAGAGGTAAATGGAACTATAAATTTTATCTCTGTTGACTTTAGAGAGGTAAATGGAACTATAAATTTTATCTCTGTTGACTTTAGAGAGGTAAATGGAACTATAAATTTTATCTCTGTTGACTTTAGAGAGGTAAATGGAACTATAAATTTTATCTCTGTTGACTTTAGAGAGGTAAATGGAACTATAAATTTTATCTCAGTTGACTTTAGAGAGGTAAATGGAACTATAAATTTTATCTCAGTTGACTTTAGAGAGGTAACTGGAACTATAAATTTTATCTCAGTTGACTTTAGAGAGGTAAATGGAACTATAAATTTTATCTCAGTTGACTTTAGAGAGGTAAATGGTTCTATAAATTTTATCTCTGTTCCCTTTAGAGATGTAAATGGAACTATAAATTTTATCTCAGTCAGTTGACTTTAGAGAGGTAAATGGAACTATAAATTTTATCTCTGTTGAGAGGTAAATGGAACTATAAATTTTATCTCTGTTGACTTTAGAGAGGTAAATGGAACTATAAATTTTATCTCTGTTGAGAGGTAAATGGAACTATAAATTTTATCTCTGTTGACTTTAGAGAAGTAAATGGAACTATAAATTTTATCTCTGTTGAGAGGTAAATGGAACTATAAATTTTATCTCTGTTGACTTTAGAGAGGTAAATGGAACTATAAATTTTATCTCTGTTGACTTTAGAGAGGTAACTGGAACTATAAATTTTATCTCTATTGACTTTAGAGAAGTGAATGGAACTATAAATTTTATCTCTGTTGAGAGGTAAATGGAACTATAAATTTTATCTCTGTTGAGAGGTAAATAGAACTATAAATTTTATCTCTGTTGACTTTAGAGAGGTAAATGGAACTATAAATTTTATCTCTGTTGACTTTAGAGAGGTAAATGGTACTATAAATTTTATCTCTGTTGACTTTAGAGAGGTAAATAGAACTATAAATTTTATCTCAGTCAGTTGACTTTAGAGAGGTAAATGGAACTATAAATTTTATCTCAGTTGAGAGGTAAATGGAACTATAAATTTTATCTCTGTTGACTTTAGAGAAGTAAATGGAACTATAAATTTTATCTCTGTTGACTTTAGAGAGGTAAATGGTACTATAAATTTTATCTCTGTTGACTTTAGAGAGGTAAATAGAACTATAAATTTTATCTCAGTCAGTTGACTTTAGAGAGGTAAATAGAACTATAAATTTTATCTCAGTCAGTTGACTTTAGAGAGATAAATGGAACTATAAATTTTATCTCTGTTGAGAGGTAAATGGAACTATAAATTTTATCTCTGTTGACTTTAGAGAAGTAAATGGAACTATAAATTTTATCTCTGTTGAGAGGTAAATGGAACTATAAATTTTATCTCTGTTGACTTTAGAGAGGTAAATGGAACTATAAATTTTATCTCAGTTGACTTTAGAGAGGTAACTGGAACTATAAATTTTATCTCTGTTGACTTTAGAGAGGTAAATGGAACTATAAATTTTATCTCAGTTGACTTTAGAGAGGTAAATGGTTCTATAAATTTTATCTCTGTTCCCTTTAGAGATGTAAATGGAACTATAAATTTTATCTCAGTCAGTTGACTTTAGAGAGGTAAATGGAACTATAAATTTTATATCAATTGACTTTAACGAGGTAAATGAACTATAAATTTTATCTCTGTTGACTTTAGAGAGGTAAATGGAACTATAAATTTTATCTCAGTTGACTTTAGAGAGGTAAATGGAACTATAAATTTTATCTCAGTTGACTTTAGAGAGGCAAATGGTACTATAAATTTTATCTCAGTTGACTTTAGAGAGGTGAATGGAACTATAAATTTTATCTCACTTGACTTTAGAGAGGTAAATGGATCTATAAATTTATCTCAATTGAGTTTCGAGAGGTAAATGGTACTATAAATCTTATCTCAGTCAGTTGACTTTAGAGAGGTAAATGGAACTATAAATTTTATCTCTGTTGACTTTAGAGAGGTAAATAGAACTATAAATTTTATCTCAATTGACTTTAGAAAATTTTATCTCAGTTGACTTTAGAGAGGTAAATGGAACTATAAATTTTATCTCAGTTGACTTTAGAGAGGTAAATGGAACTATAAATTTTATCTCAATTGACTTTAGAGAGGTAAATGGAACTATAAATTTTATCTCAGTTGAATTTAGAGAAGTAACTGGAGCTATAAATTTTATCTCTGTTGAATTTAGAGAGGTAAATAGAACTATAAATTTTATCTCAGTTGACTTTAGAGAGGTAAATGGAACTATAAATTTTATCTCAATTGACTTTAGAGAGGTAAATGGAACTATAAATTTTATCTCAGTTGAATTTAGAGAAGTAACTGGAGCTATAAATTTTATCTCTGTTGAATTTAGAGAGGTAAATAGAACTATAAATTTTATCTCAGTTGACTTTAGAAAATTTTATCTCAGTTAACTTTAGAGAGGTAAATGGAACTATAAATTTTATCTCAGTTGACTTTAGAGAGGTAAATGGAACTATAAATTTTATCTCAGTTGACTTTAGAGAGGTAAATGGAACTATAAATTTTATCTCAGTTGACTTTAGAGAGGTAAATGGAACTATAAATTTTATCTCAGTTGACTTTAGAGAGGTAACTGGAACTATAAATTTTATCTCAGTTGACTTTAGAGAGGTAAATGGAACTATAAATTTTATCTCAGTCAGTTGACTTTAGAGAGGTAAATGGAACTATAAATTTTATCTCAGTTGACTTTAGAGAGGTAAATGGAACTATAAATTTTATCTCAGTTGACTTTAGAGAGGTAACTGGAACTATAAATTTTATCTCAGTTGACTTTAGAGAGGTAAATGGAACTATAAATTTTATCTCAGTCAGTTGACTTTAGAGAGGTAAATGGAACTATAAATTTTATCTCTGTTGACTTTAGAGAGGTAAATAGAACTATAAATTTTATCTCAATTGACTTTAGAAAATTTTATCTCAGTTGACTTTAGAGAGGTAAATGGAACTATAAATTTTATCTCAGTTGACTTTAGAGAGGTAAATGGAACTATAAATTTTATCTCAATTGACTTTAGAGAGGTAAATGGAACTATAAATTTTATCTCAGTTGAATTTAGAGAAGTAACTGGAGCTATAAATTTTATCTCTGTTGAATTTAGAGAGGTAAATAGAACTATAAATTTTATCTCAGTTGACTTTAGAGAGGTAAATGGAACTATAAATTTTATCTCAATTGACTTTAGAGAGGTAAATGGAACTATAAATTTTATCTCAGTTGAATTTAGAGAAGTAACTGGAGCTATAAATTTTATCTCTGTTGAATTTAGAGAGGTAAATAGAACTATAAATTTTATCTCAGTTGACTTTAGAAAATTTTATCTCAGTTAACTTTAGAGAGGTAAATGGAACTATAAATTTTATCTCAATTGACTTTAGAGAGGTAAATGGAACTATAAATTTTATCTCAGTTGACTTTAGAGAGGTAAATGGTACTATAAATTTTATCTCTGTTGACTTTAGAGAGGTAAATGGAACTATAAATTTTATCTCTGTTGACTTTAGAGAGGTAAATGGAACTATAAATTTTATCTCTGTTGACTTTAGAGAGGTAAATGGAACTATAAATTTTATCTCAGTTGACTTTAGAGAGGTAAATGGAACTATAAATTTTATCTCTGTTGACTTTAGAGAGGTAAATGGAACTATAAATTTTATCTCTGTTGACTTTAGAGAGGTAAATGGAACTATAAATTTTATCTCTGTTGACTTTAGAGAGGTAAATGGAACTATAAATTTTATCTCAGTCAGTTGACTTTAGAGAGGTAAATGGTACTATAAATTTTATCTCTGTTGACTTTAGAGAGGTAAATGGAACTATAAATTTTATCTCTGTTGACTTTAGAGAGGTAAATGGAACTATAAATTTTATCTCAGTCAGTTGACTTTAGAGAGGTAAATGGAACTATAAATTTTATCTCAGTCAGTTGACTTTAGAGAGGTAAATGGTACTATAAATTTTATCTCAGTTGACTTTAGAGAGGTAAATGGAACTATAAATTTTATCTCAGTTGACTTTAGAGAGGTAAATGGTACTATAAATTTTATCTCAATTGAGTTTCGAGGGGTAAATAGAACTATAAATTTTATCTCAGTTGACTTTAGAGAGGTAAATAGAACTATAAATTTTATCTCAGTTGACTTTAGAGAGGTAAATAGAACTATAAATTTTATCTCAGTTGACTTTAGAGAGGTAAATGGAACTATAAATTTTATCTCAGTTGAATTTAGAGAAGTAACTGGAGCTATAAATTTTATCTCAATTGACTTTAGAGAGGTAACTGGAACTATAAATTTTATCTCAATTGACTTTAGAGAGGTAACTGGAACTATAAATTTTATCTCAGTTGACTTTAGAGAGGTAAATGGAACTATAAATTTTATCTCAATTGAGTTTCGAGAGGTAACTGGAGCTATAAATTTTATCTCAGTTGACTTTAGAGAGGTAACTGGAACTATAAATTTTATCTCAGTTGACTTTAGAGAGGTAAATGGAACTATAAATTTTATCTCAGTTGAATTTAGAGAAGTAACTGGAGCTATAAATTTTATCTCAATTGACTTTAGAGAGGTAACTGGAACTATAAATTTTATCTCAATTGACTTTAGAGAGGTAACTGGAACTATAAATTTTATCTCAGTTGACTTTAGAGAGGTAAATGGAACTATAAATTTTATCTCAATTGAGTTTCGAGAGGTAACTGGAGCTATAAATTTTATCTCAGTTGACTTTAGAGAGGTAACTGGAACTATAAATTTTATCTCAGTTGACTTTAGAGAGGTAAATGGTACTATAAATTTTATCTCAATTGAGTTTCGAGGGGTAAATAGAACTATAAATTTTATCTCAGTTGACTTTAGAGAGGTAAATAGAACTATAAATTTTATCTCACTTGACTTTAGAGAGGTAAATGGTACTATAAATTTTATCTCAGTTGAATTTAGAAAAGTAACTGGAGCTATAAATTTTATCTCTGTTGAATTTAGAGAGGTAAATAGAACTATAAATTTTATCTCAGTTGACTTTAGAGAGGTAAATAGAACTATAAATTTTATCTCAGTTGACTTTAGAGAGGTAAATAGAACTATAAATTTTATCTCAGTTGACTTTAGAGAGGTAAATGGAACTATAAATTTTATCTCAGTTGAATTTAGAGAAGTAACTGGAGCTATAAATTTTATCTCAATTGACTTTAGAGAGGTAACTGGAACTATAAATTTTATCTCAATTGACTTTAGAGAGGTAACTGGAACTATAAATTTTATCTCAGTTGACTTTAGAGAGGTAAATGGAACTATAAATTTTATCTCAATTGAGTTTCGAGAGGTAACTGGAGCTATAAATTTTATCTCAGTTGACTTTAGAGAGGTAACTGGAACTATAAATTTTATCTCAGTTGACTTTAGAGAGGTAACTGGAACTATAAATTTTATCTCAGTTGACTTTAGAGAGGTAAATGGTACTATAAATTTTATCTCAATTGAGTTTCGAGAGGTAACTGGAACTATAAATTTTATCTCAGTTGACTTTAGAGAGGTAACTGGAACTATAAATTTTATCTCAGTTGACTTTAGAGAGGTAAATAGAACTATAAATTTTATCTCAGTTGACTTTAGAGAGGTAAATGGTACTATAAATTTTATCTCAATTGAGTTTCGAGAGGTAACTGGAACTATAAATTTTTATCTCAGTTGACTTTAGAGAGGATTGTAAAGGCATGTTGATTTTATGTACACTTCAAGAGTAGCAAAGGGTTCACTAACCAGAAAGCACTTGTCCTCCCATCCTTGTATATATGTTTTTCAGGAGTAATAGAGGGTTCTCTAACTAGAAAACACTTGTCCTCCCATCTTTGTATGTATATGCTTCAGGAGTAACAGAGAGTTCTCTAACTGGAAAACACTTGGTCTCCCATCCCTGTATATATATGCTTCAGGAGCTACAGAGGGTTCTCTAACTTGAAAGCACTTGCCCTCCCACCCTTGCATATATATGCTTCAGGAGCAACAGAGGGTTCTCTAACATGAAAGCATTTTTCCTCCTACCCTTGCATATATATACTTCAGGAGCAACAGAGGGTTCTTGAACTAGAAAGCACTTGTCCTCCCATCTTTGTATATATATATATGCTTCAGGAGTAACAGTGGGTTCTCTAAATAGAAAGCACTTGTGCTCCCATCCTTGTATATATATGCTTCAGGAATAACAGGATTCTCTAACTTGAAAGCACTTGTCCTCCTGTCCTTGTTTATTTAGGCTTAAGGAGTTGCAGAGGGTTCACTAACTTGAAAGTACTTGTCCTCCTATTCTTGTATATATACACCTGGATGTTATTTAAGCAAGAAATATTTCATGACAGTGAAATTGCTGTTTCTGATTATTATGTTATAATAATTGCTATGTGTTACAGTGCATTTCATCTCGTGAAACATGATGTGTTTGGTTGATAGCATACCACAAACACATCCCCTCATCTATGTGAAGCATGCTTCCCACAAATGTCACAAAAAAACACTATTATCCACATGCAATATCTGAGTATAAAACAAGAAGATTTGTCATATCTTTTATCAGTAAAAGTTGACATGGCAAGGAGGAGATTGTCAGAGGCATGCAACAGGCATGTCATTCAAATCTGTCATCAGCAGACTTGTCTGAAAACATCAATAAACCAATAGTGTTAAGGACCGACCAAGGCCTGGGCAGCCCCAAAAGACCTCTCCTCTGGAAGATTGGAGTCTAGCACTCCTAGATAGGCATGATCCCTTTGTTTCAAGTGGGATTTTGAAATGATTTTTTTCCCCAACAGGCATTTGTGCAACAGAACTGTCCGAAACCATCTCAAAGCACTGGGTATAAAGTCCATAATAGTCGTAAAGTGTCCAGCTCTGTCGGATCAGCATCAAAGATAACATTTGGAGTGGTGTATGGAACAACAACATTATAATCTCAGGTCGTGGAGGAGAGTCCATTGGTTAGACGAGAGTAGGTCCCTGCTTCACGTCACAGATGGTCGCATGAGAGTGTGGAGACATAGAAATACTGGTTACACAGGGTAGCCGCGGGTCCTTGAACACCTGGAATGTCCTTGAATTTGAAACGCTATTTTCAAGGCCTTGAAAGTCCTTGAAAACGAGGTATATCAGTAAAAGGTCCTTGAATGTCCTTGAATTTGATCGCCGATTTATCACAAGCATAATAGCGGTCCGAAAAGGAACGAATAAATTTGTTGACAAGTCCAAACAAGTAGGTGTTATTAATATTAATTAACTCTTAGCACTCGGTCGGCTCATGTTTATTAGTACAGAGGGGGGCTTCCCTGGTCGAATTATGTTTAACAACCAATGAAAACCTTTTGATTTCCACCGGAATCGTCATGAGTTTCTATATAAAGTAACGCACGTGTTCCAAAACTTTGTCCGACAGGGGGACAAAACGTCCCAGTTCGACTTTGTTTGGAAAATGGTGTCATCAATTGAAAATAATTTATCAACTTTCTATGACATTATTGAGGATTCGGATGAGGACGGTTTTCCTGGATATTCTTTCATAAGAAATATCAATGAAGACTCGTCAGACGAATTCGAGTTGTGTGAAAACAATTTGGAAGAAAATGTAAATACCGGCGAATCAGCTGATCAATCAAGCACATGTGTTCATGTTGACAAAACATTGAATTTGGGGGATTCGTTCCACCACCCATGGTTAAAAACATTTGACGAGCCCACGGGCATTCAGTTTTCTGTGGATGGCAACGAGCGTGAGTTGGACATTTTCAGTAAATTTTTTGACAATGATTTTATTGAACTGTGCACTTCGCAAACAAATTTATATGCCAAACAATACTTTGAAAAAAACCCAAACATGAACCCATTTGCACTTGCTCTATCTTGGGTGGATACAGATGCGACTGAAATGAGGGCTTTCATAGCAGATGAAACAGTTGCCACAGTGATGAAAACGTGCGCACCTGTTTGCTTGACAAACAATAAGTAGTAAATTTACCTTGGTTCACAAGTTGTGAACCGAGGTACAATTGACTACTTATTGTAAAGGGGATATTGCCATTGGGA
Source organism: Pictodentalium vernedei (assembly GCA_031216915.1). Lineage (NCBI taxonomy): Eukaryota > Metazoa > Mollusca > Scaphopoda > Dentaliida > Dentaliidae > Pictodentalium > Pictodentalium vernedei. Next base: position 488,762,025 of record CM062291.1, on the reverse strand, counting down.
CATTTCGGCCTTAGGACGTTTCAGCCTCGAGAAGGTCCTTGAATATCCTTGAATTTTCTTCAAAAAGGTCCTTGAAAGTCCTTGAATTTTGTTTTCAATATTCTGGGGGAACCCTGTTACATGCCCAGGAACATCAGACCTAGTGTTCCTTATGGTGGTGGATCAATAATGAACTGGGGATGCCTCTCTCATGATTGACCATTGAGCTTCCCACGTACAGTCACTATATCAAGATTACAATCATGAGAGAAACATCCCCAGATCATTACTGATCCTCCACCAAAAGGAACTGTAGGTCTGATGTTCCCGGGCACGTAAGCAGTATTTCTATGCCTCCAAACTCTCATGCAGCCATCTGTGATGTGAAGTAGGAACCTACTCTCATCTGACCAATGGACTCTCCTCCACGTCCTGAGATTCCAATGTTGTCGTGCCAAACACCACTCCAAATGTTGACTTTGATGCTGATCGGACAGAGCTGGACACTTGATGACCGTTCTGGACCTCATATCCAGTGCTTTGAGATGGGATTGGACAGTTCTGTTGTACAAACACCTGTTGGGTAGCCCGAGCCATTTCTAAACCCCATTTGAAGCACAAAGGGTTCATGCTCAATGAGGCATGCCAGACTCCGATCTTTCGAAGGAGAGGTCTTTTGGGGTTGTCCAGGCCATGGTCATGCTAGACTCTGATCTGTCCAAGGAGAGGCCTTTTGGGGTTGTCTAGGCCTTGGTTGATCCTTAACCCTTCACCCAATGCAGACGATATCAAAAAATTTTATTTGAAATATCATTTTTTAAATTTTTTCAAAAACTTTCAACAAAACCATATCATGTGACCCCTCTTTGGAACGAGCTTGACAAGCTCGTTCCAAAGGGGGGGTCACATGATATGGTTTTGTTGAAATGTTTTAGAAAAATAATATTTCTTCAGCTGCTGAATTTGCATATTACGCGGGCGGATGCGGGCGATTCGTTAGGTAAAGAGTTAATATCGTTGGTCTGTTGATGTTTTCGGACAAGTCTGCTGACGACAGAATGACTACAGCGAAGTTGCCTTCCAATAGCTTTGAATGACATGCCTGTTGCATGCGTACCAACGATTTGCCATCTTAGTGCTTTTGACAATCTCCTCCTTGCCATGTCAACATTTATTGATAAAAGAAGTGACAGCTTTTCTTGTTTTATACCCAGATATTGCATGTGGATGATAGTGTTCTTTTGCGACATTCATTGGAAGCATGCTTCACGTGGACAAGGGGATGTGTTTGGGGTACGCTATCAATCAGAAACATCATGTTTCACTTGATGAAATGTACTGCAAGACATAGCAATCATTGAAACATAATAATCAATAATATCAACTTCACTATCATGAAACATTTTAGGGGGTGCTTAATTAAGTTCCAGGTGTATATAAACAAGTATTTCAATTTCTATTTTTAGAACAGATGGGTTGATTTCAACCAAATTTGGTATGAATTATTATTGGATCATATATACTTGATTCATGCTAAAGGAAAATGGGAAAATTTTTATCTATTATTAGGCAATTAACTCTCTACGTTGTTTGATTTCTCTTGCTAAATAAATTAATGCATTAAACTTGAATTTAATTTTTTTTTTTCAGTGCAATAACTAGAAAGGAATCAAAAGTTTGGTTGGAAGATGAACCATGGAAGATTAAGAAAGTTTGAAACAAAGTCAGCCTACAGTTAAAACTAGAAGTCCTGTCACGAATAGTGCGCTTATCTAGGCTTAATTGCACGTTGGAATTGCTCGCAATTGCCATATCGAATGGCATTCAAAGCACGGCAGGCTCTCTTGGTTACTCAGAGCAAACACATGCAATGTTTCTGCCAATGGACCTCCGGGTTACCCGGAGGTCCATTGGCTGAAACATTGCTTGTGCACAGGCCATATGTACAGAATATGATAGCTTTAATTGGGTCATAACGCATACATTAACGTGCATATCAACGTGCTATTTGTGCGCATTTCATGACAGGACTTCTAGTTTTAACTGTATGCAAAGATAATTTCTCTGTATTTTGATGAATGGTAGAAGATATTTACATGCATTTAAAACAAAAGCTTCAAATTTATAAATCTGATATATATCCTATTGCAATGGAAAGAATCTCCTTAACCGTCAAGGGCGTAGATATTTTTGTGCATTTTCTACTTTTTCTTGACAGTCTACATCCAGAGGATTTACAGTTATTACCTGCGTCACCAGCGGCAGAGCAGGTCTAGTAACTGCTCGACTCCATCCATCAGTCCGTCATTCCATCATTCCGTCAGTCTGTCAGTCCGTCAGTCCATCCAAAACACTTTTTCCTTCAAAGTTTTCTTGGCTTCTATGAAAGGGAATGATTTTATATTTGTCCTGCTGCTTCATAATGATGAGTTGTATCGTGTAAGCAATTTTCAGATCTGCCGTGCAGCCACTTCCTGTTTGCCGATACTTTGAAATTTTACTGTACCCACTGAACATTGAAATTTTCCGTCAGGGTTTTCCCGGCTTCTATGCAAGGGATTGATTTTATATTCGGTCTGCTGCTTCATAATGATGAGTTGTATTGTGTAAGCAATTTTCAGATCTGCCGTGCAGCCACTTCCTGTTTACCGATACTTTGAAATTTTACTGTACCCACTGAACATGGAAAATTTCCGTCAAGGTTTTCTTGGCTTCTATGCAAGGGATTGATCTTATAATTGGTCTGCTGCTTCATAATGATGAGTTGTATTGTGTAAGCAATTTTCAGATCTACCGTGCAGCCACTTCCTGTTTGCCGATACTTTGAAATTTTACTGTACCCACTGAACATTGAAATTTTTCGTCAAACTTTTTTCAGCTTCTATGCAAGGGATTGATTTTATATTTCATCTGGAGCCTGATAATGATCAGTTGTATCGTGTATGCAATTTTCAGATCTGCCGTGCAGCCACTTCCTGTTTGCCGATTCAATTGCATGCAGCGACGCAGGTCCAGACTCAGTATTGGTCTTGGCTTGTTTTAGGTAAGTCATGACTGTCTTAAAAGGCAGCTAAGACTTACATAAAAACATCTGCTAGGATTTTTAGAATGTAACTTTTGAGTTTACTCAGACACTGAATGTTAGAGCATCTGTTTTGTTATTTTAAAACATTATCAGGGTTAGAATTTGGCTGTTAAGTATTAAATCTTACAAGAGAACAAACATTATCAGGGTTAGAATTTGGCTGTTAAGTATTAAATCTTACAAGAGAACAAACATTATCAGGGTTAGAATTTGGCTGTTAAATGTTAATTCTTATAAGAGAACAAACATTATCAGTGTTAGAATTTGGCTGTTAATTGTTAAATCTTATAAGAGAACAAACATTATCAGGGTTAGAATTTGGCTGTTAAGTATTAAATCTTATAAGAGAACAAACATTATCAGGGTTAGAATTTGGCTGTTAAGTATTAAATCTTACAAGAGAACAAACATTATCAGGGTTAGAATTTGGCTGTTAAGTATTAATCTTATAAGAGAACAAAAAACTTCTGTCAGATTCCATTAAGCTCCGTATCTAATGGTTTGTGCAGTTTCTTATAATAGGAATTCCACCAGGTCCTTTTAGATGCTTGAAAATCACACCTTCTTTAAATAGTAACAGAAAGGCCCTAATTGGTTGAGTGCTAAATTAATTTTCAAAGGTGATTTGAAATGCGAGTATTTTTTTTTAAAGATACCATGCAACCAACAAGGGAAGCCTTAGTTTTAACAAGATTTTGTTCATGAAAAATTGTTTTTGTCACAATTTATTGGAGAGTGCCTGTTGGCTGTCAGTTGGCTGCCTGTTGGCTGCCTGTTGGCACTCTCCAATAAATTGTAACAAAACAGTTTCATTAACATTTATTTTCTGCCAAGAAAACAACAAGTCTATGCAAAGAGTGTAAAGCCAGTAAAGTGGATTTTGGCACTTTTCAATAGAGCCATCATTGTGGCTTCTAGCACTAGGGAGGATGTGGGGCAAATTGTATTTTGTATTTTACGACAGTATCCGAAATTGCAGGTTGCTTGATCATTGCAACTTGTAGACTGTAAGCCTCTAGTGTGTCATATCAGAATGACAACATTAAGAAATGTCTATTATTTATATCTCTGCTGAACTTAGTATAAATAGTATGTTACTAAGAATGGTTTATAATGTACGAACTATTAAGTAACAATTTTAACTTATTCGTTTTAGCATTGGGTCCACGACCATTCAATTACAAGATGCCTTCCAAGACCACTAGAGGGTCAAAAGTTAAAAAGAAAGTTAAAAATCTGTTTCTCATGCCCTCCCGCATGGTCATGTAGGCTGTCGCATGTTCTCTTTGTATAACCAATGCAAACTTTAAAGAATGAGAATTGAATGGTTTATGTCGTCTGATATTTTCCCAGGTTAATAACAGGCTGTAGAGAATAAAGAAAAACTTTTGAGGCGAACCTGAAAGATCAGGGCAGGTGGTGATGAAAATCTTACAGTATATTTCAGTTATTGTTTGGATCCTTTTTTGTGAAAATGCATACTTGTAAGAGCTGATTTTTCAATTTCTTATTTACTGAAATGAAACCTGGATGTGACAACCTGCGGAAAGCTCTTGATTGTCCACTACCTGTAATGTTAGTTTGGAATATATTGAGCCTAATTCTTCCCAGTAGGAACCCTAACAAAGTGGATCATTGCTCATTGACTGATAAACAAGTTCTGTTTTTACTGAAAAGTAGGACCTTGTAAACAACGCCCAAGTACAACGCACAAGTATTAATGATTCACTATTCACTAAACTTGACTTAATACTATAGGTATTAACGATTCACTAAACTTGACTTAATACCATAGGTATTAACGATTCACTAAACTTGACTTAATACCATAGGTATTAACGATTCACTAAACTTGACTTGATACCATAGGTATTAACAATTCACTAAACTTGACTTGATACCATAGGTATTAACGATTCACTAAACTTGACTTGATACCATAGGTATTAACGATTCACTAAGCTTGACTTGATACCATAGGTATTAACGATTCACTAAACTTGACTTGATACCATAGGTATTAACGATTCACTAAACTTGACTTGATACCATAGGTATTAACGATTCACTAAACTTGACTTGATACCATAGGTATTAATGATTCACTAAACTTGACTTGATACCATAGGTATTAACGATTCACTAAACTTGACTTGATACCATAGGTATTAACGATTCACTAAACTTGACTTGATACCATAGGTATTAACGATTCACTAAACTTGACTTCATACCATAGGTATTAACGATTCACTAAACTTGACTTGATACCATAGGTATTAACGATTCACTAAACTTGACTTAATACCATAGGTATTAACGATTTACTAAACTTGACTTAATACCAATCTTATGGTATAGCTGTAGATGCAAATATAGAAGAATTGTTAATTGGTTTCTATAGAAACTGTCAGGATGATTGAACTAAAGACAAATAATACTACGAAAATCCCCAGAGTGCCGCAAACAGACCCTTTTATATTACACTGAAAAGGTTGTCCACAGCATACTCTTCCTTTACTCTCTACCAAATGAATTGGCCACATCCGCCCACATAATATGCAAATTTAGCAGCCGAAAAATATAATTTTTCAAAACATTTCAACAAAACCATATCATGTGACCCCTCTTTGGAACGAGCTCGTTGAGCTCGTTCCAATGAGGGGTCACATAATATGGTTTTGTTGAAATTTGGAGAACAATTTTAAATTATATTTAAATAATACATTCTGATATTGTCTGCATTGGGTAAAGGGTTAAAAACTTTACTGGTAGGCTACATGTATTTTGACAGAGTTTTTACATCATTGTTGGCTGCCTGTTTAGGGTTAAGGTTTAGGCAGTCAACAGTTATGTGGAAATGCTGTTGAAACACCTGCAGCTGTGTACATGCATATGCAGTAGTTATTAAGTTAAAATTGGGAGTTCGGTGGCTCGATGGTTACAGCATTGGACTTCAAACCAACGGGTCCACAGTTCATTGAATGTGTCCTTGGGCAAAACACTTAATCCTGATTGCCAGTGTCAGAGCACCATGTCACTGTGTACTAAGGCATACGGCACATCAATGGTGCACTTGTCTTAAACCAATGCTAACCCTGCTGGTGTGGAGTCAGTCCATTGAGGAGTCGGCCAGTTGCTCACCATTGCCTGGTGGTTCTCTGTGGGTACTCCAGCTTCCTCCACTCATAAAACTGTCTGACACGAAGTGACCCTGTCTGTCAAAAGTGTTGTTAAACCCAAATAAATAAATTTGTGTAAAATGTATCTGAGGACTCAAGGGTTAAGAATTTCCAAGAAAGGTTGTTGACTTTTCTGGAATATAGATCTTGGAAGGGTCTTCAAATCCTGAATCCTTCCCTGTTTTAGAAAATTCCACACCAACAGCTTTAAATTTAAGGTACAGTATTGGGATGATAAATAACTATTGAGTTACAGATGGTCAATACACTGAATCTCTGAAAAGAAATCACGAAACCAAAAACTAAACTTTCACTCATGAGCTATTGGGTTTTATACCATGATTACCTATTCTACTATATATGAAAAGCCTATGACATAAAGTTTAGCTTCATACACCAACCGTGGATAACATGCCAGCAATGGGATTTCAATAGTTAAAATTTACACCTACAGTGGAACTACATTCAAGTTGACCTTTGGTGACATCAACCTAAATGCAACTTGTCTAAATTTATCACACGTCGCCTCACGAAGTGTGAAATGAAAGTGACAATTATTTATTACGTTTTTAAATGAGTTTATCCCATAAGACACCAAAACTTTTAACAAACATGTATTGTCTCATGTTAATAAAGCATCCATAACTCGAAATGGTATGTTATGCTATTAAAATGAAAAAGGCCTGTTTCATTTTCCACTTCGTTTCGGCAATAAAATTGACAGCGGAAATACCGCCCAACGATGGTCATGTAAACAAAAACAGATTCGCAATTTTGTACATCTGGTGCTCAGTAAAATCGAGATAAAATAATAGCGACTCTTAATAATCTGTCAATCATGGTATAAATACAATATACGCATAGTAGTTTGGTTTAAAAAATGTTCACCACTTGTGGTGTTAACTGTTCTCCAAAGGCTCGCGGTTAACACCACTTCACCATGCGTGGTGAATATTTGATATACCAAGCTACTATGGGTATATTCTGTATGTACCTCTATAGTTTTAATTTGTTTCTTCTGTATAAAGATCCATCATATGTAATGATGAGCTCATTCCAGTTCAGCATAAAAACTGTTGTGCATGACACCTTGTGCAGGGTTGGTATCAGACCATCATATATGTCATATAGTGAGTGGGTGGATATCTTTCAAAGTGGAAATTCTGATAATATTGAAAGTATTAAATCTTTGTTACCAGCTTTATAACAAATTTAACTAATTCATTCAGTTTTTTGTTAAAATTGGTATGAAACGAATGAATGCAGAAACATAGCATTTCCATTGAATCACCATTTTATATGCAATTTCTCTAAAATCGATCTGAGCCGAGGTTTACCTCAGCCCAGATTAATTTTTGTGAAGCAAGATTCAGAAATTTAACCCTCTGCTCAGATCAAGTTTTGTGAATGATATTCAGAAATTTCATGTGACATCCTGATGAATTGAGATTTTTAGCTCACCTGACTGAAAGTCAGTGTGAGCTATTGCCATCACTTAGCATCCGTTGTACGTCTTCCGTCGTCCATCGTACGTTAGCTTTTACAAAACAATCTTCTCACAAACCAGTGGCTCAAATTGAAACATATATGGGCCACATCATCTTGGGGGTATTCTGTTTTAGTTTTGTTCAAATGGGGTCTCTGCCCTTTTTGGGCTTTGGCTTATGCCCACATATTGTGAAATTCATTAAAAATCATCTTCTCATGAAGTTCATAGGTCCATATTTGGGCTCTCCAAGGATGGGCTCACTTTTGAGCTCCCCTGAAAATTTCTGTTTCAAGAACCAATAGAGCGATTTGAATCAAATTTTATATATGGCATTAGTTGACCCTAAGTACTTTATTCATGCCCAATTTGTATTCAGTGGTTCCCTGTGGGAACCTATGGAGCTAAAAATAGTAACAAAATACAAATGCTTATATCCTCCAAACTACACTAACTAGAGATTTGCTAATTGGTATGAAATTTACTTGTGATGAGTTGAAACAGATGGATGAAAAAAAATCATGTCGATTCTGTCTTGTAACCGTTTTTTCGGGGCTTTGATGACTCAGCACTTTTTAACACTGAAGTCAATGGGAAAAACATTAACGTGTTTATTTTTCAGAAACCACTAGTTCTAAAACTCCCATGTTTGACATGGAACATCTGATGAAGGTCATTTCTGACGTGTGTTCTTACCAAGCTATTAGGTCCCCATTTAGGCTCACATATGGAGCCCAGATTTGTAACTTAATGCACTATCGTGAAAATCCATTAAACTTTTCTCTTTCTTATCCATTATTAAGAATCTTTTTACGTACGTTATCTTTTACAAAACAATCTTTTTTTGAAAAATGTTCTGTCCTTGGGCAAGACACTTCATCCCACTTGCACATGTGCAGGTACGGTGACGCTGTGTGCTAAGGCATACTGCATGTTGATGCTACACATGTTTTCAACCTCTGTAACCCTGTCTCTTGTTTGCAGAGAGAGCTCTACAGAGTCATGGGTTGTCACATTAAGGGCTAACATATGCCCACCATTGCGTGGTGATTCGCTCCGAATTCTACAGACTCTTCTTCCACCCATAAATCCGTCGCTGACACAATATGACCCAGCCTGTTAATGTGTCGTTAAACACCAATAAATAAAAGTTACCCTCAAATTTACAGACAGAGACGTATACCAGACTTAGTATTGCTCTTGTTGCAGAATGTGTCAATTTTACAACGGTTCTTGAAAATTGTTGAAATGTAAAATTTTTACTAAATTGCAGTCATCATTCTTTTAAATTTCAGGCGCCTGTTGTTATCCACAATTTCAGTAACAATTCATTTAAAAAAAAAATATTAATCATTGTTTATAAACGATAAAGAGTCTCATTGACAATGACAGTCAGCTACAACTTATTTTCATTCAGATTATATTTTCTCCATACCCATAACACTTAGAGTTCAGGATAACTTGGTCCAGGTGAGTGTTTTAGGCTCTCTTGAGCCTCTAGTCTTTTATCACATAATGTTGTAATTTAACCTTCTATGCAACATAAAAACTAAAAGTGCTATTCACAAAATTTTATTATTTTTTCAATTATTGCCTGAAAAACAGCTTATGGCTCATCAGAGCTCATCAAGCTCATTGCAATAAGGGGTCATAAACTAGGTTTTTAACCCCCTGCACACTGATGTCGAAATATCTAAAGTTCAGGGTGCAAATTTTTCCCATAATGCAACTAGAAATTTAACCAATTCAATCTTGTTTGACAGAGCTCAATGAGCTCTGTCAAACAAGAGTGAATTGGTTAAATTCCCAGTTGTGTTATGGAAAAAATGGCTACTTGAAATGTGGATATTTTGACATCAGCGCGCAGAGAGTTAAGACAAACTTGAATTTTTTTTCTGTTATTCAGGAAATGCCTGTTGTATCAGTAAACTGTTAATTAAATACATTGTGGATATCTACACTGTTTTAATGAATATCGGGAATTATCTCATGAGTGTCGACCTGAAAGTTTTATTTTTCACGAGCACTTGCGCAAGTGAAAAATAATACATTCAGGTTCACACGAATATTCACTAAAATAGCTTAGATTTTCTTTTTATTATATGCTACATGACATTTTACTGTGGAATATTCAGCCCAAATTGACTGCAATAACAAATATCTGTTCCTTCAATGCGACATCATGTGCCAAAGTGTGACGTGATTAGGAAGGTACTGAGGGATATTTCTCTATATCCATTGAGTCGATTTATACTGACAAATATCTTTTAGATAATTTGCGATAAGTCACAGGCTAGCATATAATAAAAAAACAGATTAATTCTATTCTATCTCTGAAACCTCATTAACAATGCTACAATGTTGATGTTGACTTCTGTCATCCACATGTTTAGAAACTCATTAACAATGGTATAATGTTGATGTTGGCTTCTGTCATCCACATGTTTAGAAACTCATTAACAATGCTACAATGTTGATGTCAGCTTCTGTCATCCACATGTTTAGAAACACATTAACAATGCTACAATGTTGATGTTGACTTCTGTCATCCACATGTTTAGAAACTCATTAACAATGCTACAATGTTGATGTTGACTTCTGTCATCCACATGTTTAGAAACTCATTAACAATGGTATAATGTGGAAGTTGACTTCTGTCATCCACATGTTTAGAAACTCATTAACAATGGTATAATGTTGATGTTGACTTCTGTCATCCACATGTTTAGAAACTCATTAACAATGGTACAATGTTGATGTTGACCTCTGTCATCCACATGTTTAGAAACTCATTAACAATGCTACAATGTTGATGTTGGCTTCTGTCATCCACATGTTTAGAAACTTATTAACAATGGTATAATGTGGAAGTTGACTTCTGTCATCCACATGTTTAGAAACTCATTAACAATGGTATAATGTTGATGTTGACTTCTGTCATCCACATGTTTAGAAACTCATTAACAATGGTACAATGTTGATGTTGACCTCTGTCATCCACATGTTTAGAAACTCATTAACAATGCTACAATGTTGATGTTGGCTTCTGTCATCCACATGTTTAGAAACTCATTAACAATGCTACAATGTTGATGTTGACTTCTGTCATCCACATGTTTAGAAACTCATGAACAATGCTACAATGTTGATGTTGGCTTCTGTCATCCACATGTTTAGAAACTCATTAACAATGCTACAATGTTGATGTTGGCTTCTGTCATCCACATGTTTAGAAACTCATTAACAATGGTATAATGTTGATGTTGACTTCTGTCATCCACATGTTTAGAAACTCATTAACAATGGTATAATGTTGATGTTGACTTCTGTCATCCACATGTTTGGAAACTCATTAACAATGCTACAATGTTGATGTTGACTTATGTCATCCACATGTTTAGAAACTCATTAACAATGCTACAATGTTGATGTTGATGTTGACTTATGTCATCCACATGTTTAGACGTATTGTCATAATATTTCCATAATGAAGCTTTTTTTGTTTTACAAGGATTGACAAGCAAGTTATGTAACTTATATTAATGCCTCTCCGTGGCCCAATTGCGTATGTGTAGCAACAACTTCATGGCCTCACTCTTCTCGAGTACTAAGAAGGGATCTTAAGTGTGTCTCTCTCCGCACAGAGGACAACCATACACAGAACGACACGCGTGTGTGAATGGGTTAATCGATATGGAACTTGTGCCATCGCAGAAGGTTAAAACTTGAGGCCGCAGGTCATTCTGTGTTTATTACACTCCTTTGCATCTATAAAACAATTATTAGAAGGACACTCAACAATTCATTTGATAATTATCACCAAAAACAACACATTTTGTCGCCAACCAAAGGGAGGGGAACCTGTGTTACTCTTTCGTCCTCTGAGTTCCATTGTGTTCTATGTGCCTACTGGCACATAGAACACATTGAAACTCAGGGGACGACTTTTAGCTATTGCTAGGGATTGAAATTGTTATTGCGGTACACGATTTGTAGAAAATTCCAGTGAAATTTTGCTTCCTTATAAAAATAGTCTGTCAACGATTTCCGTTACATGTGTGTATGTACATACACAATTTTCTTTGACACACCTTACAGGTTGCATTTATGATCAGATCACTTTGAAACTTGGTATACTTGTTTGGGGTGACCTCTAAATGGGAGCTATCGATTTTCTTCCATTTCCATCAAAACATGTTGCTGCTGACAACGTTCTTAGAACTTAGTTTAGTCAGACCTCAATATTTCCCTTTGGCACACCCTACAGGGCACATTTATGATCGGATTGCTTTGAAAGCTAGCATGCTTGTTTGGGGTGACCTCCAGATGGGAGCTAATGATTTTCATCCAGTTCCATAAAAAATGTTGCTGCTGGCAATGACCTTTGAACTCAGTTTAGTCAAGCATCAATCAATATATTCCTTTGGCACACCATACAGGGAACATTTGTGATCAGATCGGTTTGAAACTTGGTATGCTTGTTTGGGGTTACCTCTAGGTGGGAGCTATCGATTTTCTTTGATATCCACCGAGAAATGTTGCCGCTGGCAATGACCTTTGATGTCAAAATTTTCCTTTGGCACACCCTGCAGGGCACATTTATTATCGGATCCCGTTGAAACTTGGTAATCTTGTTTGGAATGACCTCTAGATGGGAGCTATCAATTTTCTTCCATTTCCGTCAAAAAAATGTTGCCGCTGGCAATGACCTTTGAACTTAGTTTAGTCAGCCATCAATATATTCCTTTGGCACGCCCTACAGGGCACATTTATGACCAGAATGGTTTGAAACTTGGTATGTTTGTTTGGGGTTACCTCTAGATGGGTGCTATTGATTTTATTCAATTTCTGTCGAAAAATGTTGCCGCTGGCAACGACCTTTGATGACCTTCATGCAATTATGCATCAATATTTCCATTTGGCACACCCTGCAGTCCACATTCATTTTTGACCAGATCGTTTTGAAACTTGCTGTGCTTGTTTGGGGTGACCTTTAGATGGGAGCTATCGATTTTCTTCCATTTCCGTCAAAAATAGTTGCTATTGGCAATGACCACTGATGAATGGGCGGTCATCGTAAACAATTGGTTTCTGGATGATAACTTGATAATGGTTCAACCCATGTTCCTGGAACTTCATAGGTAGGTTGGTATCGGTGAGACGAAGAACCCTATGTATTTTGGACTTGCTAGGTGAAATGTCAAGGTCACAGTGACCTTCAACATAGTAAATCATAAACAATTGGTTTCCGGATAATAACTTGATAATGGTTCCACCTACATTCATGAAACTTCATAGGTAGGTTGGCATTAGTGCAAGAAAGTGCCCTATTTATTTTGGAATCACTAGGTCAAAGGTCAAGGTCACAGTTACCCTTCACATAGTAAATCATAAACAATTGGTTTCTGGACGATAAGTTGATAATGATTAAACCCACTTTTGTGCTGTCACAACTCTACATTGGATCGGTGATCCTATCGGCATTTTTGAATTATGTATTGTTACTGTCTGGAGGAAGCTTCCTTTCAATGTTGTACCAGTCAGCTGAACCAAGATGGCTGCCAGTGGCCAATAACTGATGAATACTGACTCAAATCAATTTCATATTTTGGCTATCCATTATTGGTGTCTAGGGAAAGCTTCCTTTCGATTTTAGATAATATAACTGATTCAATATGGCCGTCATCTTGAATTTGGCTTCCATCCAATAACTTATGAATGCTGATTCAAATCCATTTTATTTTTTTGGTGATGCATTGTTGGTGTCTAGAGAAAGCTTCCTTTTTAATTATGCATTGTTGGTGTCTAGAGAAAGCTTCCTTTTTAATTATGCATTGTTGGTGTCTAGAGAAAGCTTCCTTTCGATTTCACACCAGTCAGCTGAACCAAGATGGCCACAGGTGGCCAATTCATTATGGTGGCTATTTTGAATTTGGTTTTGGCCCAATAGCTAATGAATACCGACTCAAATCAATTTCATTTTTTGGTTCTGTATTATTGGTCTCTAGAGGAAGCTTCCATTCAAGTTTGGATCAGCTAGCATATTCAACCAATTCAATATGGCCTCCATGGCAGCCATATTGAATTTGGTTTCCATCCAATAACTATTGAATCATTTTTATTTTTTAATTATGCATTGCTAGTGTCTAGAAGCTTCCTTTTGATTTTGGACCTTTCAGCTGACCCAAGATGGCCACCAGTGGTCAATTCATTATGGTGCCCAATAACTAATGAATACTGACGTGAATCAATTTAATTTTTTGGTTATGCATTATTAGTGTCAAGAGGAAGCTTCTTTTTGATTTTGGATCAGTCAATTCAACCATTTCAATATGGCTACCAAGGTGGCCATATTGAATTTGATATCCGTCCAATAACTTACGAATGCTGACTCGAATCATTTTTTATTTTTGAAGTATGCTTTGTTGATGTCTAGAGGAAGTTTCCTTTCAATGTTGTACCAGTCAGCTGAACCAAGATGGCTGCCAGTGGCCAATAACTGATGAATACTGACTCATATCAATTTCATTGTATATGAATTTCCTAGACCAATGGAATTGAATAGACAAACAAAAAATTGCAGTCATTTGTGTCAGCATTCTCCAGAAGCACTGTTCAGGATCTTTTGATATTTGATATACAACATTCTTAGACAGTCAGTTTCAAGTTTGTTCAGATCAAGTCCTTGGCTTCATATTTTTGCTGTGTGGAAGCCTGAATTTTAACTTAATGCAATATAAGGAAGATTTTTTAAAAATCTTTTTTCGGATCCATTAGTTAATTTTTTTATATATCTGTTTTAAGGGGTGGAGGGTCAGATTCATATTGGTTAAAACCAGTCTATATAGGAGCCCAAGTTTTAATGTGGTGCAATTGGAGGAATATTCTTTGAAAATCTCCTGATCGACCAATCTTTTGATGTTTAGTTTAGCCCAGATTTTAACTTTGCGCAATTTGACAAATATTTCAAACTTTTCTTTCTGATCCACCAGTTTAGATATTTTATGGGGGTGGGGGGCGGGGGGGGGTGGGGGGGGGGCAGATTAAAATTTGCTTCAATCCCATAGTCGGGCCTGAAAAAATAAGCAGTCTGACATTTACAAAATGAGGTCCCTAGGGGGTGAATTTGATGATGCTATCCCATGTAGTGGGCCAATTTATCCTCTGGGTACCTCTTTCTGTTCAGTTTTGAGACCCTAATTCAGACTGAGGCATAGCAGGGTAGCATCACTAAATTCACTCTCTGGGGACCTCATTTTGCAGATGACAATCTGCTTATTTTCTGGCTTGCCCATAGTTCATATTTGGACCCCTTATGAGAGCTCAGATTTTAACATAGTGCAATATAAAGAGAATTTTTAAAAAATCCTGTTCAGATCCATCAGCCCAAATCCTTTGATATTTGTTACCCAACATCCAGGGTTGGGGGATTCTGCAAATTGTTAAAATCAACTCCCTGAGTTAATTTTCAGCCTCTTCTTGGGAGTTGTATTTTATCTTTGTGCAATACAAGAAATTAAAATTTTCTTCTGATCCACCACCAGTCAAAATCATTTAAGATTTAGAATACAACATCCTTGTGGGAGTCAGATTCAAATTTGTTCAAATTTGTGCAATACAAGAAATTAAAATTTTCTTCTGATCCACCACCAGTCAAAATCATTTAAGATTTAGAATACAACATCCTTGTGGGGGTCAGATTCAAATTTGTTCAAATTAAATTCCTGGGCCCCCTCTGGGAGTCTGACATTTAACTTTGTGCAATATGAAGAAATTTTTAAACACCTTCGTCTGATCCACAAGCCAGTGTATATTAAATGAGATCAGTTTGAGGTTTGTTGAGATCAAGTTCTTACTACTTAGGTCTTCAATTATTTTAATCCTTTCAACTTTATTTCTCTGTATTCTGTGAAAATTAGTAATTTTCTGTTTCTGTAAAGTATTTATAATAATGTAATTTCGTTTTAGGAACTTTGAGATATTTGGAAATGCTTGTTCTCTCGAACAACTTGCTCATTCGGTGAAAATAAGTGATAAATATACATTATCATGACCAAATGCATGTAATTTGTATCAGATTCGAGGTCTTGTTTACAATCAGATCGCAACGAGCCCGTGAGGGTGAGTTGTGATCCGATTGTAAACACGACCGAGAATCTGATACAAATTACAGGACATGCATTTGATCGAGATAATACATTTATCTAACAATCCCGTTACATAAAGCCTGTTTTTCCACTTTTCAGTTTAAATTGGGTTGGAATTGATCAAAATTTTGAATTTCATATTTTAGTGCATAATAACAATGCATATAATGTTATTATTTGTCATAACACGGTGTTTACTGGAAGTTGAATCTATGTGACATGGAATCAGAATGAGTCGTCTATATGATACAGAATTGGAACACATTATGTGATATGTACCGTTTCTTGGGGTTTCAGGCCAAAATCTATATGATTGTTAGATAAACTGGTATTAATCCATTGGGGCCTAATTTCAGCTTTGATAACTTTTTAATACAAAGTAACAGGTGCCCCAACATTCATTGTTTGGATAAACTCAAAGCTTGTTTTCTAAATAACCTATCAGTTGTTTCTAGGCAAGTCTTGGCTGCCTCTGTAGACAGCCAAAACTTAACTAGAAGCATCTCAAAAGTCACTGGAGGTGGACTTTCAAAGTGGTGGCTCAGTAGAAGACTTCTATGCTAGAGGTCCCGAGTTCGATCCCTGTCTGGGACGACACGCGTTGTGTCCTTGGGCCAGTGGCGGATACAGGAATTCTCAAAGGGGGGGGGGGGGGCACGAGCTTTTGTAGGGGGGTCTGGGGGGAAATTTTTTAGAAATGAGCGACCAAATGGGGCATTCTGGTGGATTCTGAAGTGGAAATCCTCTTGAATTTTTGAACAGCTAATTAACACTTTTTAAACAGCATGTTTCAGAATTTCAAATTCTGTCATACGTTCAAGGCAGAATTAGAAAATTTGAAATATGCTCTTCAGATCCGTTTACCATAATACTGTATTTTGGACACACTGTTTAAAGTCATAACCGACTTAACCTCAGGAGAACATTGCGATCTGCCAGCGTTTGAAAGTTTTCAGCAGTCAGCCCTCTAGGCTTAGGTACGCCATGACTATGCCAATTAATATCCTGACCCATAACTGGCATAGCCAAGGGGTACCTGAGGCTAGGGGCATGTAACACCACAAAATCATGCTGTGTCAGTGACGCTATAAATGGAGGCGACCAGTAGATATATTTTGCATAATTTCAACGGTATATTTGCTTTCCATAGCGAATGGTGATGGAGGAAATAAATGTCGTTGTATGTTTTTACTTCAATTCATGTATTGTCCCCAAATGAAAATCCTGGCTACTCCCTACATGGGAGACAAACACGAGCTAAAGGAGGGGGGGCAGACCCCCCCCCCCCCACACACACACACACACACCCCTCCCCCACCCCTCTGTATCCGCCATTGCCTTGGGCAAGGCACTTTATACCAGTTGCCTCTATGGGGGCACAGTGTCACCATGTACTAAGGTGTACTGCACATCGATGGTGCACATGTCTTCAACTGCTGTAACCCTGCTTGAGCGGAGCTTGAACAGAGTTAGAATGTTGAAGAGCTGACAATTGCTTGTCGATGCTCAGTGGTTCTCTCTAGGTACTCATGCTTCCTCCACCCATAAAAATGTCATGGGTCACAATTTGCTATTGTGCATAAGTATGTGACCTTAAACAACAATACATAAATAAATACTTTCAAAGTATAGTGAAAATGTCTAAAAATCTCCAGACCCCTTAAGGGTTGAGAATCACTGTTTGTTTGTTTGTGTTCGTGTTTGGTTTGTTGTGTTCACTTTTCATGATTATTTTTTAATTGAAAGTTGTTTTTTTTAATTATCATTAATTGTTATATCCTAAGTTGTTAATTTCTGATTGATAACAAAGAACAGATATACCTCAAACTGGATTATGATATACATCAACAGCATTCTACTAACAAGGTGTTTGTTGTAATTGCCCATTTTGCCTATTAATTATGTTTGAGAAAAAAACTCAATTTTTTTCAGAAATTCACTTTTCAGAGCCTTTGGAATTTTTAGCCCTTTACCTAACCTGAAAAGCAGACGACACTTGCACAAAAAATTCTTGAATAACTAATTTTTTTCATTTTTTGTCTCAAAAACATAGGTTATGACCCCTCGTTGGAACGAGCTCAACGAGCTCGTTCCAACGAGGGGTCATAACCTATGTTTTTGAGACAAAAAATGAAAAAATAATGAAAAATTAATTGGCGATTTTTGAGAATAGCGCTGGCCGGTTTTGGCCGTTACATTGGGTAAAGGGTTAAGGCAGAAACCCTGACCTAGGGATCTGTGGTTAGACCTAGGGATCTGTGGTTACAGCATTGGACTTCAAACCAAAAGGTCCATGGTTCAATCCCCCCACCAGGGGTAACTGCATTGTGTCCTTGAGCAAGCACTTCATCCTGATTGCCCATGTAGGGGCACGGTGTACTAAGGCATACTGCATATCGATGGTGTACCTGTCTTTAAACAATGCTAACCCTGTTTGTTTGGAGTTAGTACACCGGGGGCGTGTTGGCATTGCGGTAACCGGTTCTCGTCAGATCACCAAAGTTAAACACCATTGAGCCCGGTTAATCTTTGAATGGGTGACCGTCTGAAAAGTCAGTTCGGACTCCCGCATTGTGTCTTTAGGCAAGGCCTAACCCTGATTGTCCACACGGGGGCATGATGACGCTGTGTACTAAGGCGTACTGCACGTCGATGGTACGCATGTCTTCAACCAATCTAACCTTGCCTGTGCTGCAGTGCGGAGTTACAATGTTGGGGAGCTGACAGCTGCTCGTCGTTGCTCGGTGGTTCACTCCGGGTACTCCGGCTTCCTCCACCCGTAAAACTGTCATGGTCATGATTAGCCATTGTGAATAAGTATATGACTAAACACCAATAAATAAATAAATAGTACACCGGGGAGTCTGAAAATTGCTTACAGATTATTACAACAGTTATTCCATACCAGTTATTCAAGTTGATGAGACGAGATCAAACAAAACACCAATAAATAAATTAATAAATAAATTCCATACCAGATAAGTTATTATGGCAGTTATTCAAGTTGATGAGACGAGATCAGTCAGTTAACCCTTTACCTAACATCAAAAGCAGACGACACTTGCAGACAAAATTCTTGAATAACTAATTTTTTTCATTTTTTGTCTCAAAAACATAGGTTATGACCCCTCATTGGACGAGCTCGTTCCAAAGAGGGGTCATAACCTATGTTTTTGAGACAAAAAATGAAAAAAATAATGAAAATTAATTGACGATTTTTGTCAATAGCGCTGGCCGGTTTTGGCCGTTACGTTGGGTAAAGGGTTAAATAAACATGCTCATCCTCTTTGATTTCGCGGATTTCATTGCATCAATGTGAGGAAATAAAATACAAAATAATAACTTGTTTATGACAGCGGATATTTGAAAACTAAATACAACACCCGATATATAAGTAAAAAATAAATATAGAATGTTTACATTAGGTATTCAGCACAATCATACTCACGTTTTAATTTCACATTTCAGAAAATTATCGTCAAGAAAATGTGCAATCACTGATGGCAAATAGGGTCCAGTGAATATTCAACATCCGATTCAGTATTGAATCTCTGTACTAAGTTCAATTTGTTACATTTCCAACAAAAATTGGATCAAGTTGACATTAGACAATTCATTCATGTAGACTCAATTCATATTTAATTGAGTAATTGACAGTGGTTAATTGTTAGGTAATAAGTTAATTTTTCCCAGAACATTATCCATAGTTTTTGTTTTTGAAGCTTGTTTCTATTCATGTTCTTAAGAGAATATTTATTTATTGGTGTTTAAGGTGTTGGTCAGTCTTGTAAGGGCCATCACAATGTACCGTAACTTGTCTATTGAGATTCAATTCAGTATCGATATCAGAGACACAATTCGAGATTCGATTAACCCTTTACCTAACCTGAAAAGTAGACGACACTTGCAAAAGTAATTCTTGAATAACTAATTTTTTTTCATTTTTTGTCTCAAAAACATAGGTTATGACCCCTCGTTGGAGCTTGTTGCAATGAGGGGTCATAACCTATGTTTTTGAGACAAAAAATGAAAAAAATAATGAAAATTAATTGGCGATTTTTTAGAACAGCGCTGGCTGGTTTCGGTCGTTACATTAGGTACAGTTAAAACTAGAAGTCCTGTCATGAATAGTGCGCTTATCTAGGCTTAATTGCGCGTTGGAATTGGGCGCAATTGCCATATCAAATGGCATCCAAAGCACGACAGGTTCTCTTAGTTACTCATAGCAAACACATGCAATGTTTCTGCCAGTGGACCTCCGGGTTACCCGGAGGTCCATTGGCTGAAACATTGCTTGTGCACAGGCCATATGTACAGAATTTGATAGCTTTACTTGGGCTATTACGCGTACATTAACGCGCATATCAACGTGCTATTTGTGCGCATTTCATGACAGGACTTCTAGTTTTAACTGTAAAGGGTTAAAAAAAAATTGTGTGATTCGCAGATCCCTAATGGCAGTATTGAAGAGTTATATATGTTAGGCCAAAAATAAAGTTTGTAAAATCCTGACTGAAAAAATAATAATTTCCCAAGCAGATGACTGAAGGATGGTGAGTTTAAATATACTTGCATAATGTTTATGTATGTACATACACACATTGTATCAGATTTATGTATATACACACATTGATTCATATTTACGTGTGTACATGCACACATTGTTTATTTTTATAGAATGTTATTATTACTTTATCGTGAATAAATATGTGTGATTTTTATGTTATAATTATGTGTTTATTTTCATTTTGGTGAATGTATTCTGCAACAGTGGTATACATAAATCACTTAACATTCGTCTACCATATTTTCTGCATATTTCTCAAATTGTAACATTATAACATTCCAAAAGTCTTTCAAAACTCCATACATTTATTTATTGGTGTTTAAGGTCACATACTTATGCACAATGGCTAATCGTGACCCCCCCCCCCCCCCCCTCACTGTGAAGATATAGAAATTTTCACTTTCATGATATCGATCAAAATGGCGGCTTTCATAGAATCACTTCAAGGTGAATTTGAGTCAAATTATCACTGGAAATGGTCAGTTTGTTCTAAAATGGATAATGAAAAGAAAATCTAGTGTTTTTGAGTGGATACCAATCATTTCCGGTGATAATTCAACACGTATTCACCTTGAATTGATGCATGAAACCCACCAGCTGAATCAGATCACAAGACGCTACCTGTTCTGAGTATCAAATCACTTCCACATATCAATGTGCATCAGCTGTTTACTTTCATGCATCGATTCAAGGTTGAAACGAGTGACACAAGCCCTGTTAATTGAATACTTCTGTTAACTGAATAATTTCCATTAGCAAAGTTGCTGTTCAGTTAGGAGAGTTCCACTGTATAATTATAACCACAGAATATAACAAAACAAGACAAACAGTGACCGCACAGCCTTGGATGCCCCCAAACTATGACCTTGAGCTGTGATCTTGACCTCCATTGAACAAAAAAAAATTTTGTTCTTGACACATCATCTCCCCGTAAGCAACATGTATGCCAAATTTCAACAAAATCCAAGAAGAGTTATGGAGTGGACCGGAAAATCTTCCTGACAGATGATTAGACAGACTGATGGATGGATGGACGGACGGACGGACAGAAATGACAAACACTATATACGGCCAAAAAAAATTTGGGGGTGGGGTGGCATAAAAAACAATCGATTATAATTTTTTGATTTTTACATCTTCATCCCTTGATTAATTTTTAAATTATTTTTAATCACTTCCATCCGTCCGCGTAATATGCAGATTCAGTAGCTAAAAAAATATTTTTCATAAAATTTCAACAAAACCACATCATGTGACCCCTCATCGAGCTCGTTCCAATGAGGGGTCACAAATGGTTTTGTTGAAATTTTTTCGCAAAACAATTAAAAATGATATTTTAATTAATAAATTTTGATATCGTCTGCGTTAGGTAAAGGGTTAAGCTCACCTGACTGAAAAGTCGGGGTGAGGTATTGTCATCACTTTTTGTGTGTCATCTGTTGGCATGTGTTAAGTTTTGTTGTTGTCCTCTCCACCAGAACCACTGGGCCAATTCAAGTGAAAGTTTGTGTGAGTGATGGTCCCGAAGGGCCATTACATTTTTGTTAAAGTCAACTTGCCCAGCCACATAGGAAAAAGGGGGAGGGAGAGGAAATGCTCCAACTTTTTTTTCCAAATCTTTTCATGAACCACTGGGTACAATGATATTTGGTATGGAGCTTTCTTTCGAGGGGTTGAATCAAGTTTGTTCAAACGAAGTTAGTGGAGCAACTGTGTAATGGGAGGGGCAAGATTTTTGGCCCTGCCCCAAATTTCTGTTTTCTGAACTGATGGTCCGATTTGAACGAAATTCGGTATGTGGTATTATTGGGTCATAAGTACTTATTCATGCTAATAAAAATTTCCCATGTTCCCTGTAGGAACCCCAGGAGCTAAAAATAGAAATATTTTCAAAAGCATATTTTTCCCAAACCACACAGAACAGAGAACCATTATTTGGTATGAAGCAACTCCTTTGGACCAGTAGAACTTATTGGTAAAAAAATTGCCATCAGTTGTGTCAGGGTGTTCTATGGGGGAGGGGGCATCAATCAAAAAATGCTGAGTCAGCTTATTTGGAATGAATGAACAAAAAACTTTCTCCAGAAACACTGATTAGATTCTTTTGATATTTGATATACAGCATCCATAGGGAGGTCAGATACAAGTTTGTTAAAATTAACTCTCTTGGTTTCTATTTGGGATCAATACAGGAGCCCAAACTGAGGGCACTATGGGGAATACTATTTAAAAATCTGTTTGTCAGAACCACTAGTCAGAATCTTTTAATGTTCGGTGAATGAGAGTCTCATTGTTATGAGAGTCAGATTCAAGATTGTTCAAATCAAGTTCCTCTGTTAATATTTGGACTTCCTATGGAGGCCCAAATTTTAACTTAGTGCAATATGGGGGGGGGGGGGGGGGGGGGATAATCTTTAAAATCTTCTTCAAATCCACCAGTCAGAATCCTCTCATATTTGATATACAACATCTCTTGGGGGGGGGGGGGGGGGTGGAGGGGGGCGGGGGCAGATTCAAATTTGTTCAAATCGAGTCCCTGGGTTAATATTTAAACTTCCTATGGTAGCCCAAATTTTAACTTAGTGCAATATGAGGACGTTTCTTTAAAAATCTTCTTCAGATCTACCAGTCAGAATCCTTTCATATTTGTATACAATATCTCTAGGGGGTCAGATTCAAATTTATTCAAATCGAGTTCAGGAGTTAATATTTGGGCTTCCTATGAGAGCCCAAATTTTAACTTAGTGCAATATGAGGGAATTTCTTTAAAAATATTCTTCAGATTCACCAGTGAGAATCCCTTCATATTTGATATACAACATCTCAAGGTAGGGTCAGAAATCTCTTCAAAAATCTTCTTCAGATCCACCAGTTAGAATGCTTTCATATTTGGTATGCAACCTCACAGGGACCGGGGGGGGGGGGGGGGGGGGGGGGGGGGGGGGGGGGGGGGAGTGGGAGATTTTAATTTGTTCAAATAAAGTCCCTGGGTTAATATTTGGGTCTTCTATTAGAGCCCAAATTTTAATTTAGTGCAATATGAGGGAATTTTTTTTTAAATCTTCAAATTGACCAGTTAGAATCCTTTTAAT
Source organism: Pictodentalium vernedei (assembly GCA_031216915.1). Classification (NCBI taxonomy): domain Eukaryota; kingdom Metazoa; phylum Mollusca; class Scaphopoda; order Dentaliida; family Dentaliidae; genus Pictodentalium; species Pictodentalium vernedei. The sequence continues at coordinate 488,738,487 of CM062291.1, read as the reverse complement.
TGGTATTCACAGATGGGGATGGGGGTGTGGGGGGGGAGTATTCGAGTTTGTTCAAATTGAGTCCCTAAGAGCCAGAATTTTAACTTAGTGCAATATGAGGGAATTCTTTTACAAAATTCTTCCCCTGAGCCATCTATTAGAATCTTTTGATATTTGGTATTTCCCAGGGTGTGGGGGGTGGGGGGGTGGGGGGAGTTGTATCAGATTTAAGTTTCTTCAAATTGAGTCACTGGGTTATATTGGAGCCCAGATTTTAATTTGGTGCAATATGAGAGAATGTCTTGAAACATCTGGTGTGTGTGTGTGTGGGGGGGGGGGAGGGGGGGTCAGATTCAAGTTTGTTCAAATCTGGTCTCTGGGTTAATATTTAATATTTCGGCCTTCTAATGAAGGGTGTATACAGTCATATAACAACCCTTGGAAGTTTGGAAGTGCCTGTCTACAGCTGATAGAATTGGAAGCAGTCAGGAAGACCTATGATAATAATCATCTGGCATGGACACTAGAGTTATGAATAATTTCATGACTTCATTCCTCAGTGTGTATTGTGAGCTACAGAGGAACGCCGTCATATCAGGTGTGTATTGTGAGCTACAGAGGAACACTGTCATATCAAGTGTGCATTGTGAGCTACAGAGGAACACCAGTCATCAAGTGTGCATTGTGAGCTACAGAGGAACACTCATATCAAGAATGAATTGTGATCTAGAGGAACACCAGTCATATCAAGTATGTATTGTGAGCTACCGAGGAACACCAGTCATCAAGTACGTATTGTGAGCTACAGAGGAACGCCAGTCATATCAAGTACGTATTGTGAGCTACAGAGGGACGCCAGTTATATCAAGTGAGTATTGTGAGCTACAGAGGAATGCCAGTCATATCAAGTATGTATTGTGAGCTACAGAGGAACGCCAGTCATATCAAGTGAGTATTGTGAGCTACAGCGGAACGCCAGTCATATCAAGTATGTATTGTGAGCTACAGAGGGACGCCAGTTATATCAAGTGAGTATTGTGAGCTACAGAGGAATGCCAGTCATACCAAGTACGTATTGTGAGCTACAGAGGAACGCCAGTCATATCAAGTGAGTATTGTGAGCTACAGAGGAACGCCAGTCATATCAAGTATGTATTGTGAGCTACAGAGGGACGCCAGTCATATCAAGTGAGTATTGTGAGCTACAGAGGAACACCAGTCATATCAAGTACGTATTGTGAGCTACAGAGGAATGCCAGTCATATCAATTGTGTATTGTGATCTACACGGGAACACTGGTCATATCCAGTGTGCATTGTGGCCCACAGTGGAACACTAGTCATATCTAGTGCGTAATGTGAGCCACAGAAGAACACCAGTCATATCAAGCGTGTATTGTGAGCTACAGAGGAACACTGTCATATCAAGTATGTATTTTGAGCTACAGAGGAACGCTGTCATATCAAGTGTGTATTGTGAGCTACAAGGGAACGCTGGTCATATCAAGTGTGCATTGTGACCCACAGTGGAACACTAGTCATATCTAGTGCATAATGTGAGCTACAGAAGAACACCAGTCATATCAAGCGTGTATTGTGAGTTTCAGAGGAACACTGCCATATCAAGTATGTAATGTGACTCACGGAGGGACACTGGATATATCAAGTGTGTATTGTGAGCGACAGATGAATGATGGGCAAGAGTGCATCGAGCGCCTCTGGGGAGCACACTGGTCATATCATGTGTGTAATGTGAGACACAGAGGCACACATACCATATCAACTGTGCATTGTGAGCCATAGAGGAACGCCTACCATATCAATGGTGTATTGTGATTCGCAAACACATCCCATATCAAGGGTGTATTGTGAGCAACAGGTATGCACACCTTATCAAGTGTGTATTTTTAGCCACAGAGGAACACCTACCATATCAAGAGTGTATTGTGAGCTACAGAGGAACACTTACCAAATCATGTGAACTGCAGAGGAACACAGAGGAACAACTACCAATATCAAAGGTGTATTGTGAGCCACTGAAGACCACTGGTCATATCCAGTGTGCATTGTGGGCCAGAGAGGAACATTATTCATATCCAGTGTGTGTTGTGATGCAGAGGAACGCCGGCCATATAAAGTGTGTATTGTGATCCATGAAGGAACACCAGTCATATCAAGTGTGTATTGAGAGCGTTCTTATTGTGATCGTGAGGAACACACTGGTGGCCATCTTGGATCAGCTAACTGATCCAAAATCGAAAGGAAGCTTCCTCTAGGCACCAACAATTGCATAATTAAAAAATAAAAATGATTTGAGTCAGCCATCACAAGTTATCGGATGGAAACCAAATTCAAGATGGTTGCCACGGCGGCCATATTGAACTGACTAGCTGGACCAAAAGCGAAAGGAAGCTTTGTCTCGTCATCCAGAAGTTACTCCTAAAATTATGATTCGGTCAAATGGGTGGTTCTTTAGTTATTTGATGGAAACCAAACCATGGGGTGGTCTAGAAACCGGACGATGGATGTCAGATGACAGATGACCGAACGGACATGGTGGAAACATAATGCTCCCGAGAGAAGCTCTCTGGGGCATAAAATACGACATCAGCAAAAACAAGTCAACAGTGTGTTGTTAATGTTTCTCTGCTGATGTATTTCATGGTCACACACGAAATGTGGCACAGATGTCTTGAGCAGCTATCAAGGGGGAAATCAGACCAATATATGAGATTAGACCAATCATGATCCCTGCCAATTATTGTGGCAGCTTATTAAGCTAATTACTGCTTGTATGAGATCGTGAATCAAACATAAATACAAACGATTTTGATCCCATGGTGTTCCATGTAACCATCGGCATGAACCGATGTTCAAACACTACGACCGATGGTCAACTGATGGCTTAAAAACGGCAGATTTCAGATGCGATTGCTGGACATTGGTTAATCACTGTTATCAAATAGTACATCATCATGTCATTGGTATCCTCAAATACAGAGATGAGTCAAAGTGTCGATTATGGAGTCACTCAGTTGAGCAATTGCACGTTGGTTCATTTGCTTGTTGCAATTCCAGACATCCGAGCACTGCCTGTTTGACTCACTACTTGATTTATTTATTTATTTATTTATTTATTGGTATTTAGCTGTTAGAGTGCTAAATTATTTTTGGTCATCCAAATTTGTCCATGTCTCTGACTTGTTACAATTTATGGGAGGGTGCCTTGTGGTACTCTTCCAGAAATTGTAAAAAGGCAAATTCTCACAGACTGAATAATTTCAATTCAAAAATAATATGAAGCACATCCACAGAATATGAAGCCATTAAGTTGCAGCACCTGCACTTCAGAATAAAGCTCAAATATGGGCTTCCAGCACTATACCAGTTACGGACACATACTTATGCACAATGGCTAATCATGACCATGGCAGTTTCACGGGTGGCGGTAGCCAGAGTTCCCGGAAAGAACCACTGAGCAACAACAAGCAGCTGCCAGCTCACAACATCATAACTCCACACTGCAGCACAGGCAGGGTTAGATTGGTTGAAGACATGCGCACCATTGACGTACAGTATGCCTTAGTACACGGCATCATTGTGCCCCCATGTGGACAATCAGGGTTGTGCTTTGCCCAAAGACACAACGCAGGAGTCCAAATTGATCGCTCAGATGGTCACCCATCCGAGGACTAATCGGGCTCAACATTGCTTAACTTCGGTGATCTGACAAGAGTCAGTTACCGCAACGCCACCGCACCCCCACTACTTGATAGTTCATTTGATGAATAAGATGCAAGTCATTTGAGCAATATATATCCCTGCTTGATTGTCTTTTAACGTCTGAGAATCATTGTAGTCAAAAAGCAGAACGATTCTGGTTCTTTGTGAGAACTAAGTATAATGTTACGTATAATTCAATTTGAACTGGTTCTTCATGAGAACTAAGTATAATGTTACGTATAATTCAATTTGAACTGGTTCTTTGTGAGAACTAAGTATAATGTTACGTATAATTCAGTTTGAACTGAGAACTAAGTATAATGTTACATATAATTCAATTTGAACTGGTTCTTTATGAGAACTAAGTATAATGTTACGTTTAATTCAATTTGAACTGGTTCTTTGTGAGAACTAAGTATAATGTTACGTATAATTCAATTTGAACTGGTTCTTTATGAGAACTAAGTATAATGTTACGTATAATTCAATTTGAACTGGTTCTTTATGAGAACTAAGTATAATGTTACGTATAATTCAATTTGAACTGGTTCTTCGTGAGAACTAAGTATAATGTTACGTATAATTCAGTTTGAACTGGTTCTTTATGAGAACTAAGTATAATGTTACGTATAATTCAATTTGAACTGGTTCTTTATGAGAACTAAGTATAATGTTATGTATAATTCAATTTGAACTGGTTCTTTGTGAGAACTAAGTATAATGTTACGTATAATTCAATTTGAACTGGTTCTTTGTGAGAACTAAGTATAATGTTACGTATAATTCAGTTTGAACTGGTTCTTTATGAGAACTAAGTATAATGTTACGTATAATTCAATTTGAACGGGTTCTTTATGAGAACTAAGTATAATGTTACGTATAATTCAATTTGAACTGGTTCTTTGTGAGAACTAAGTATAATGTTACGTATAATTCAATTTGAACTGGTTCTTTGTGAGAACTAAGTATAATGTTATGTATAATTCAATTTGAACTGGTTCTTTCTGAGAACTAAGTATAATGTTACATATAATTCAATTTGAACTGGTTCTTTGTGAGAACTAAGTATAATGTTACGTATAATTCATTTGAACTGGTTCTTTGTGAGAACTAAGTATAATGTTACGTATAATTCAGTTTGAACTGGTTCTTTATGAGAACTAAGTATAATGTTACGTATAATTCAATTTGAACTGGTTCTTTATGAGAACTAAGTATAATGTTACGTATAATTCAATTTGAACTGGTTCTTTATGAGAACTAAGTATAATGTTACGTATAATTCAATTTGAACTGGTTCTTTGTGAGAACTAAGTATAATGTTACGTATAATTCAGTTTGAACTGGTTCTTTGTGAGAACTAAGTATAATGTTACGTATAATTCAATTTGAACTGGTTCTTCATGAGAACTAAGTATAATGTTACGTATAATTCAATTTGAACTGGTTCTTTGTGAGAACTAAGTATAATGTTATGTATAATTCAGTTTGAACTGGTTCTTTATGAGAACTAAGTATAATGTTACGTATAATTCAATTTGAACTGGTTCTTTGTGAGAACTAAGTATAATGTTACGTATAATTCAATTTGAACTGGTTCTTCATGAGAACTAAGTATAATGTTACGTATAATTCAATTTGAACTGGTTCTTTGTGAGAACTAAGTATAATGTTATGTATAATTCAGTTTGAACTGGTTCTTTATGAGAACTAAGTATAATGTTACGTATAATTCAATTTGAACTGGTTCTTTATGAAAACTAAGAATAATGTTATGTATAATTCAATCATGTTATAAAACACTTCTGGTCACTGATGTATTTCTTAGATTAGTGTACACCATGTTTTCATTGCATCACTTGGCATCTGCTTTGATTTGTGTGAGGCCCATGTAGGGGACTGTAATTTCTTCCTTTACAACCAGGATGAGGAAAGATGAGAATCATGAGATGAAAATGATTGTTTGGTTCAGGTAATAAAAGGTGCTGGACGATAAACCCGTATTTCGATACGGTTCAATATAATTTTTGTAACCAGTAAAGTATCGCTTGTCTTGAAAAAATTACAGGAATATCGAATCTGTCGATGGGGGATCATGGGCTATGATATGCCAGGCTGAGTGTTTGTTGATGAGAAGGAACAAGCCTATTATACGAAATATAACCCTTTACCCTACTAATCAAAGAAAAAAAAATCTTATAATATGCCATCATTGAGCCCACTCCGATGGGGGATCATGGGTTATGATATGCCAGACTGAGTGTTTGTTGATGAGAAGGAACTAGCCTATTATACGAAATATATCCCTTTACCCTATTTATCAAAGAAAAAAAAATCTTGTAATATGAATCCTTGTCACTTTCTCCTAATTTATGATTCGCTTACAAACCGATGATTGCCAAATAGACTACCGAAATTCAATTTGTCAGATTACACCGACGTGTTTCACATTGAAATGAATTTTGTCGGAATGAGTCTGACATAGGACATAAGACTCCATACCCAACGAATTTTAGAAAAAAAAATATACCCCTTGTAGTCTGAATCATGTCTTTCACGACGAATTGGAGGGAAACGCCTTGTAATATGAATCCTTGTTACGTTCACATAATCTCTGACTTATGGCCTCTCATAGGAACAGGCTCATTGAGCCCGCATTGATGAGAGTCATGGATTGTGATTTGTCATGGTTGTGGTTTGCCAAATTGAGTATCCGCTGTTGAAATTCATTCAATCGGAATAAGACTAATATTCGAAATATGGCCGCATACCCAACAAATTTGGAAATTACCCCCAATGGAATGCATCAATTATTCTACTCCCAAGTTACGATTCGGGGCCCTAACTTATTGTTGAAATTCACCCTGTCTGAATACGCCTAAATATTCAAAATATGATCCCTTACTGGAGGTCTCAGTCTAAACTCGAAACATATCCCTTCACCCCAAATTTAGTAAAAAATATCTCTTGTAACTTTTTTTTAAACTTATGACTAAACACGAAACATATCCCTTCACCCCAAATTTAGTAAAAAATATCTCTTGTAACTTTTTTTTAAACTTATGATTCGGGATGATGGCTAGTTGCCCCTCATCGGGGCGAGCTCATCGAGCCCGTTCCGATGAGGGGTCATGAGGTGTGATTTGCCGAATCGATTGTTCCCTGTTGGATTTTGGAATTTACGAAAACATATCCCTAGTATTATATGAATCGTGTCTCTCAATTAACGACCTAGAGTTATAGCTTATGTATGACCCTTCGTTGGAGCGGGCTCACTGAGCCCATTCTCACTGCCCTGCTGTAAACCTATTATTGAATCAGAATATGTTTCAGATAGCCCAACCTTTCACAAACTCCTAAACTCCAAGTTGTAATACATTCGTCTTAGACGAAGGAACATGCCACCATATCAGTGTGGTCGTACTCGTACAGTACACTTTGCAGTCTTCACATCACTATTTATTTGCTCCTTCAATTAAAATTGCATACATTGTGTCAGACTGGCCCGCATAAACGTGCTTCTGAGTTTTTACTTTCTGAACCCAGATATCTAACAACACGTGTTGAGTTACGACAGGTAAACACAATCGATGTATATCTACATTCACACGGAGGACTTGGCGATTTCCGAATAGATGATGGTGGGTAATCTAACATTTGACGAGATTCGGACCGGGTCGGACTTTGATTTTTCACACCAATATAATGAGTTCTTGAAAAAAACAGACAGACGATGAAACTCCTTTGAGAATGGGGCGGAGAGAGGAATGTAGGTTCTATAACCCCAATGAGTTTCGTACCCTTAACCAGAACATAACCAAATCACTCGCATTATTCAGCATCAATTGTCAAAGTCTGTCAGCTCACTGGGATTCTTTTTGCGAATTGATAGCAACCATGCAGGACAAAGATAACCTTTTTGATATCATCGGTCTGACAGAAATTTTTAAAATACCGCTCAACAAGACATTTTCCTTAGATGGTTACCATCAACTTATCAAAGCCTCCCGTCCCGCAGACGATGATAGTCGTGGCGGTGTTGGTATGTACATTAGAGATTCGCCATGACTTATCAATCTTTATACCTCATGTAATAGAATCACTTTTTATTGAGATAACAAACAACAAATCAAAACGCATAGTAGGCATAATATACAGACCTAACACACCCCCAAGAGCGGATATTAATCTTTTTCAAATCCATCTAAATCTTATCACAGATATAATAAACCGCAAAAACAAACCAGCGTATATCATGGGTGATTTTAATATAGACCTTTTAAAATTCGAAACGCATGAAGAAACCGAAAACTACTTAAATCTGATATTCAGCCAGGGATTCCAACCATTTATAACAAAACCAACCAGAATAACAAATCATTCAGCTACTCTTATAGACCATATCATCTCAAACAACATGCTTACCAACTCAAAGTCTGGTATTATGATCACAGATGTCTCCGATCATTTCGGAACTTTTTACATAGAAACAACTTCTGAGAAAGGTAACAGTCCAGCCTTCATAGAGAAGCGTATTTTTTAATCAAAACAGTGTAGATCACTTCAGAACAATTCTTACACAGATTGACTTCTCGTCAGTCCTCAATCAAAATTGCCCTAAATAGCTTATAATACATTCTTAGAAATCTATATGGAGGCTTATGAGGCAGCATTTCCAATCCAACGTGTGCGTTTGAAATCAAAATTTATGAAACGACAGCCCTGGATAACAAAAGGCCTCTTTACTGCATCCAACAACAAGGCAAAATTCTATGAAAAGAAATTAAAATCCCAAACTCACGAAAGCATTCAAAATTACAAAAATTACTGCAAAATATTCGATAAAGTGAAAAAACAAAGTAAAGCCATGTACTATAAGAAAATACTCACTGAAAGTAAAAACAATATTCGTAAAACTTGGCAAATTTTAAATAATGTCATCCACAAAACTAAAGATATACCAACTCCTTCCCCATACTTTGTAGTAACAATACACGAGTTTATGATCAACATCAAATTTCGGAAGAGTTCAACAATTTTTTTGTAAACGTAGGTACAAATGCTTGCCAACAGATAGAAAGGTCAGACAAATCTTTCAGTGACTTTATGAACGATTATTTTCCAAATAACTTCTACCTTACTCCGACATCCCCAACAGAAGTTATAAACACAGTTAACTCAATGAAATCAAAATCAAGCAAAGACTCCACAGAAATAACCACTTGCCTTCTGAAACAGACTATAGATACTATACTATTACCATTAACCCATATAATCAACTGTTCGTTTTCAACTGGAATAGTGCCCTTTAAAATGAAAATCGCAAGAGTAATCCCAATATACAAGTCAGGCGACGAACACACCTATAATAATTATAGACCGATAAGTATCCTCCCAACATTCTCAAAAGTCTTGGAAAAAATTATTTCTAAAAAATTAATCAGTTTTCTTGAGAATTTTCAGATACTGAACTCCAATCAATATGGATTCAGACAAAAACACTGAACCATTCACCCCGTAATGCAACTTTTGAGAGAAATAGCCTTTGAAAACAACAACGATTCAAAAAATAATACCCTTGTAATTTTTATAGACTTTTCCAAAGCCGTTGACACCATAAATCATGACATCTTATTGAAAAAACGTGAACACTATGGTGTCAGGGGAACTGGTAATCTCCGGTTCAAGAGCTATCTCTCAAATAGATCACAATACGTATCGTTTAACACAGAAACATCTAACTTGGCGAAAATAACCTGCGGGGTTCCACAAGGATCATTCCTCGGTCCCATTCTATTTTTACTATATATCAATGACATTTACGATGTGAGTAAACTCCACCTCTTATCGTTTGCTAATGACACAACCGGCTCTTCAACAATGGCAGACAGAAACGGCTTGGTAGATTTTGCAAACCAGGAACTTAAAAAAATTCTAAATTGGTGCGGGGCTAACCAGCTACTTCTAAATTCTAGCAAAACCAAATATATGATCTTTCACCTAAATCAAAACAAATACACTTTCCCACCAGATGTGTCCAAATAAACGACCACAATATTTCGCAAGTTGGATCAAATGAACACGAGCAATCTTTAAAATTTCTAGGATTGAATATAGATGACCATTTGTCATATAAAACTCATGTATCACAGTTGTGTTCAAAGATAGCCCGGGCTAACTATATTCTAAATAAAGTAAAAACTATACTTCCACACGAAAGTTTAAGAATCCTGTATTTTACATTAATACAGAGCCACCTCACGTATGGCATTCATGCGTGGGGTAATTCCAAGCCAGTAAACAGACTTTTAAAAATGCACTGGCAAAAGCGCTCCTTGCGTATTATGAACAACAAAAGATATAACAGTCATACTGACCCCCTGTTTTTTAAGGACAGAATACTAAAAGTCACCGATCTGTTTAAACTTCACGCATTGCTATTCGTGTTTGATTGGAAGAAAGGCACGCTTCCACGAAACTTTACCAACTTCTTTAGTCAGAGGGATGACCCATCTAGCAGAAGAACCAGGACCACCGGTTTGCTACAAATTAATAGAACAAGGACAAAATTGCTGGATAAATACCCAATTTATAACTACCCAAAACTGTAGAACGACCTGCATCTAAGTGTAAGATCTATTGATAGTAGACAGATCTTCAAGAACGAAATTATTTGCCAAATCCTAAATTCTTATTTAAATGACCCATCATGTAATAACCCTTACTGCCCTGATTGTTCCGACTAAAAATGGTATACCTCCGCAGGTCCGATCTCGCCTATCTCATTTCCTTGGTGGTTACAACAAACTTCTCGAATGTTTAAATCATACTAAATTTGCTAATATCTACAGAATATATACTTAATATACTATATACTAATTAATTAGCCACCATGAAGGATGAGAAACCATTTTCTTCAGTCGCCGGGTCCACTCAACGCAATTTTTGTAAAATAGTGTTTGTTTGTTTGTTGTGCTTTTTTTACCAATCTGAATGCGGCTGCTAATAATGCGGGTCTAGTCAGAACACAATGTCGCAATTCAACTCTCTTGTATTGATTTGGGGGGGGGGGGGGGGGGAGACAGGTAGACAGCCAATCTGGCTATGTCACTTCCGGCGATGCACTTATTATTGTATTCATTATCTACATGTTATATACTTCAGTATTAATTTTTTGATGTATTTGTTATACTACTATGTATTTTCTATCTTAACGTGCATCGTGAATAAATAAATCAAATCAAATCAAGGGGTCGTTATTCATAATTTTGGACTTTCATTCACAAGCTGTCATGCCTGAGAATGTTAATAGAAATAATTATAATGGAAATATAATTAATCACATTACATTAGATGTAAACTGGTTCTTTACTTATTGATGGGTAATTATTGTTTTCCTCATCAAAATGCCACTGACATGTCTAACGAACTGACCAATCAAATTTTGTTTTTTAGAACCATGTGCTTTCAACACTTTGGGAGGATTTGGAAACACAAAACCCACAAATATTATGTTGTACAAGCCTTAAATAACGGCAATAATTGAAGAGTCCCATGAATAAATCCATATAATGCAGTATTGACCAAGGTCCATCAATAAATAAATCTATATAATGCAGTATTGACCAAGGACCATCAATAAATAAATCCATATAATGCAGTATTGACCAAGGAGCATCAATAAATAAATCTATATAATGCAGTATTGACCAAGGACCATCAATAAATAAATCTATATAATGCAGTATTGACCAAGGACCATCAATGGAACAGGGTAATTATTGATTCATATAAACACATTCACAGACACAGTGCAATAAACTGCAATAAAATTTCCTAAAATTAAAAATACATCGAATGACAATGAGGTCAGCACGCGTGACGTTTGTTGGCGGGTTTCACAAAAATTACCATTATCAAAGCCAATCGAAAACATTAAGTACAGGAGATACTGTAGAGAAGTTACTCACCATTATTTCAGTTTACCCTGGCACTTTCTTCATATTTTGGGGAGGGTGGGGGCACAGGTACTCGGTACAAGCTGAGAAAAAAAAGAAGATACCCAACAGCATGTTTGGATTGATGGTGACGTGCCCTCATTACGGTGTTTAACACTTTACCTAACCTGAAAAGCAGACGACACTTGCAAAAAAAATTCTTGAATAACTAATTTTTTTCATTTTTTGTCTCAAAAACATAGGTTATGACCCCTCGTTGGAACGAGCTCGACGAGCTCGTTCCAATGAGGGGTCATAACCTATGTTTTTGAGACAAAAAATGAAAATATTTTGAAAATTAATTGGCGATTTTTGAGAATAGCGCTGGCCGGTTTTGGCCGTTACGTTGGGTAAAGGGTTAACCCTTTACCCAATGCTGACAATATCAAAATTTATTATTTTAAATATCATTTTTATAAATTTTTCAAAGAATTTCAACAAAACCATATCATGTGACCACTCATTGGAACAAACTCAATGAGCTTGTTCCAATAAGGGGTCACATGATATGGTTTTGTTGAAATATTTTGTAAAATTAAATTTTTTCAACTGCTCAATTTACATATTATGCAGGCGGATGTGAACGATTCGTTAGGTAAAGGGTTAAATAAAAAAGTTAATAGTTATATACCATTATGGAGGCACGTCAGCATCGATCCAAAAAATGTTTTCTCCATTTCTCAGCTTTTGTCGAGTACCTGTGGGTGTGTGTGTGTGTGTGTGGGGGGGGGGGGGGGGGGGGTGGGGGGGGGGGCTGAATAGATTAATGGCTTTTTGATATTCGTATTTATGAAATACAGCAATTGCCAGTTGTGAAAACGTTGCGTTCCACATAATCTGGGGTACTGTGTGTGTGTGTGGGGGGGGGGGGGGTAAAATAATATGTACATGTATTCCAGTAGGTATTTGTCTTTCTAAATAATAGCAATTGGAAAAGTGGGAGTTGGTGCTAAATAAACCAAGAGGCTCAGGGGGCCTGAGGGAGGTAACCTGACATGGTACCCTAAATATAAACCCAGGGAATTGATTCCATTCTAAAAAGTTGCATCTGCCCTCCTAAGAAAAGTTTATACCAAATATCAAAAAGATTCTGACCAGTGGATTTAAAAAAAAGAAGATTTTTAAAGAATATTCCTCATATTGAACTAAGTAATAATTCGGCTCCGGCAGGGGGCCCAAATATGGACCCAGGGACTTGGCTTGAGCAAACTTGAATCTCACCTCCTTAAGGATGCTGTATACCAAATATAAGATTTTGACTAGTGGATGTAAAGAAGAAGATTTTTGAAGAATATTCCTCATATTGAACTAAGTTATAATTTGGGCTCCTCCCACATGGAGCCCAAATATGAACCCAGGGATTTGACTTGAACAAATTTGAATATCACCCCCTAAGGATGCCGCATATCAAACATCAAAACATTCCGACTGCTGGATCTGAAGAAGAAGATTTTTAAAGAAAATTCCTCAGTTTGAACTAAGTTACAGTTCGAGCTTCCACAGTGAGCCCAAATATGAGCCTAGGGACTTGGCTTGAACAAATTTGAATCTCACCCCCCAAATGATGATGCATACCAAATATCAAAACATTCCGACTGCTGGATGTGAAGAAGATTTTTAAAGAAAATTCCTCATACTGCACCAATTTAAACATTTGGGCTCCCATAAATAGCCCAAATATGGAACCAGGGATTTGATTTCAATAAGCCTGTTCAATAAGCCTGTGAAATAATCTACCAAAGATGTTATATGTGAAATTTGAAAGCTTTTGGAGCAGTTGTTGGGGAGAAAAGTAGTGTTAAATGTTTTTCTCATTACCCACAGTGTTAAAAAAATACCGACTCAGCAGTTTTTCAAAGTTCCCAAAAAAATACCCCATGATAAAACCGATTTTTTGGTCAATTCCATTATAGTTGGTCCTAAGGAAGATTCACACCAAATAAGAATTCTCAGTGCTGTGTAGTGATGGAGATATGGGCATTTTAATTTTTTTCTATTTTTAGCTCCTGCGGTTCCCATGGGGTAAAAGGAAACTTTTTTGGCATAAATTAAGTACTTATGACCCAATAAGCCGTCATATAAAATTAAAAACAGCCTCCCAGTTTGGAAAACAGAAATTTGGGTGGAGTAAAAATTCTTGCCCCTCCCATAACGAAGGCAAATATAGCTCCTTGAACTTCTCTTGAACAAATCTGAGTCAAAGCCGGTTCATGAGAATAAGATTTTTTAAGTATTACTCTCACTTTTTGGGCGTGACCCTACCGAGGGGCGAGGTAACTTGATTTGAACAAAATCAAAATGCGATGTCATAACAAACTATTATCTCAAATTTCAATTAAATTGGCTCAGCGGTTTTGGAGGAGAAGACGCAAAAACTATGTTCACGGATGATGGATGGTGAGTGATCATTATAGTTCTCCTGACTGAAAGTCAGACGAGCTAATAAACCTGTATGTTGTACGACTTGTGCAGCTTTCCACATGATGGTGGTGGGGGGAGGGGGGGGGGGGGGGGGGGGGCTTAATAAAATGATTTGTATAATACAAATCATTTAATTTTCTATTCCCCACCCCCATGTGAATAGCAGCATGCACTGTGCAGTGTACAGGTTTATTTTTAGCACCAACCCCCACCCTTCCGATTGCTTTTACTTAAAAAGATGTGTGCCACCCTGAAAGGGACTGTTGGTTGTGAAGTTGTTCCGTTTCTTGACTCTGAAGCAGAAATGTGGTCTTCCCTTCCAATGAAGGCCTGAGAACCAGAAACAAAGTAAGTGGCAGATTATACTTGCCTGAAAACCCTATACCCTATCACCCTCGGGGAGAGGTAGCCCCTTTGTCGAGAGGATCCCCTCTCACACTGGTCCTCACCAGGGCTAAAAATAAGCGGTGTCGCATCGCTTTTTGCAATGCAAAATTTGCAAAAAGCTACACAATGTTCAATTATGTATAGCATTTTGCGATACAAGATAATCAACTGCAGCCTATTTGGCTTCAGCTGATTATCTTGTATTGCAAAATGTAAATGAAAACTTGCAAACAAATTTGAAAACTAGTTCACTGATGCTTTACTTCTGATTGTGGAACATTCCAGGCATAACTCAGATTAACTCTCCATCAAGCATCATTAGCGACTTCATATGTAAGATGAATTCTATTGGTTTAAATTCTTCCTGTTTTTACAATATTTTGCATAAAATGTCCTTTAAAACCAAGACACTATTTGAAAATATCCAAGTCCATGCAACCCTTAAAGGCAGTTCAGTTAAAAAAAAAACATAGTAAATGTTTCAAGTGTTGCAGATCATTTGGAAATGCCCAGAAATGGATGGAAACTATTCTATCTGCGTAGAAGAATTCAATACAAAAGAGCATAACATAACTCTGGTATAGAAAAATAGCTATGTAATTTTTACAAAATGCTATTTTTTTTTTTGGAAATGTGTAGCATTTTGCTACGCAAAAAAAAGAAGAAGTTATTTTGAGCACTGGTCCTCACCCCAGGGAAGATAACTTCAAGCAGAACATAAACAACACCAAAGCATTCTTCAACAGCCATTCCTCCTCTAGTCATGACCTGCGTAAAATGTCAATCCAAAACTCAGAGAAGGGTCGAAAGGGGCTTACCTCAAACTGTTCCTGCACGCATTTGGCACTCGAAACCACTGATCATCTTATTTTGCAAAAACCATGCCGCAACTGTCAACCGGTTTAACATACATTTCAATACACCGGTGGCTGTTAATAGTCTGTTATTGACTGCAGTGTAGAGAAGCTGACTAGTGAGGACGCAGTGAATGTAAGAGTGGTGCTGAATAAGCGGAAACAAAAAAAAAACAGATTTTTGATTTAGGCCACATTTTCTCAAACGAAAAGTGAGGTGTAAGAATCCGATGTCGGAGAGAAATTATCGTATGAAATTCTCAATGAAGCTGATTTGCAAATAGCTAGTAAATTACAAGGAATGTATTGCAAATCTCAAATTATGGGAATCCGGTTAAATCAAGCCCTGGTAAGCATAATGTGTAGTTTTCTAAATATAGTGTAATGTAAGCATAATGTGTAGTTTCTCTAGGGGAGTATAGTGTGTGGTTTCACAAGGATGGTGTAACATAAGCATAATGTGTAGTTTCCCTACTATAGTGTAATGTAAGCATAGTTTCACTACCAGAATATAGCTTCACTATGGGAGTGTAATGTGTAGTTTCCCTTGGATAGTGTAATGTAGGCATAATGTGTAGTTTCACTATGGGAGTGTACTGTAAGCATGAGTAGTTTCACTATGGGAGTGTAATGTGTAGTTTCCCTAGGATAGTGTAATGTAGACATAATGTGTCACTATGGGAGTGTAATGTGTAGTTTCCCCAGGATAGTGTAATGTAGGCATAATGTGTAGTTTCACTATGGGAGTGTAATGTGTAGTTTCTATAGGGATAGAGAGTGTACTGTAAGCATGAGTAGTTTCACTATGGGAGTGTAATGTGTAGTTTCCCTAGGATAGTGTAATGTAGACATAATGTGTCACTATGGGAGTGTAATGTGTAGTTTCCCCAGGATAGTGTAATGTAGACATAATGTGTCACTATGGGACTGTAATGTGTAGTTTCCCAAGGATAGTGTAATGGAGACATACTGTGTCACTATGGGAGTGTAATGTCTAGTTTCCCTAGTATACTGCAATGTAAGCATAGTTTCACTACTAGAATATAGTTTCACTATGGGAGTGTAAGGTGTAGTTTCTATAGGGATAGGGAGTGTAATGAAAGCATGAGTAGTTTCACTATGGGAGTGTAGTGTGTAGTTTCTATAGGGATAGGGAGTGTAATGGAAGCATGAGTAGTTTCACTATGGGAGCATTATGTGTAGTTTCTATAGGGATAGGGAGTGTAATGTAAGCATGAGTAGTTTCACTATGCGTGCGTAATGTGTAGTTTGTATAGGGATAGGGAGTGTAATGTGTAGTTTCTATAGGGATAGGGAGTGTAATGTAAGCATGAGTAGTTTCACTATGGGAGCGTAATGTGTAGTTTGTATAGGGATAGGGAGTGTAATGTGTAGTTTCTATAGGGATAGGGAGTGTAATGTAAGCATGAGTAGTTTCACTATGGGTGCGTAATGTGTAGTTTGTATAGGGATAGGGAGTGTAATGTGTAGTTTCTATAGGAATAGGGAGTGTAATGTAAGCATGAGTAGTAGGGAGTGTGATGTAAGCATGAGTAGTTTCACTATGGGAGTGCAGTGTGTAGTTTCTATAGAGATAGGGAGTGTAATGTAATAATGTGTAGTTTCACTATGGGAGTGTAATGTGTAGTTTCTATAGGGATAAGGAGTGTAATGTAAGCATGAGTAGTTTCGCTATGGGAGCGTAATGTGTAGTTTCTAAAGGGATAGGGAGTGTAATGTAAGCATGAGTAGTTTCAATATGGGAGCATAATGTGTAGTTTCTATAGGGATAGGAAGTGTAATGTGTAGTTTCTATAGGGATAGGGAGTGTAATGTAACCATGTGTAGTTTCACTATGGGAGTGTAGTGTGTAGTTTCTATAGGATAGGGAGTGTAATGTAAGCATGTGTAGTTTCATTATGGGAGCGTAATGTGTAATTTCCATAGGGATACGGAGTGTAATGTGTAATTTCTATAGGGGTAAGGAGTGTAATGTAAGCATGAGTAGTTTCACTATGGGAGTGTAATGTGTAGTTTCTATAGGGATAGGGAGTGTAATGTAAGCATGAGTAGTTTCACTATGGGAGCATAGTGTGTAGTTTCTATAGGGATAGGGAGTGTAATGTGTAGTTATATAGGGATAGGGAGTGTAATGTAAGCATGAGTAGTTTCACTATGGGAGCATAATGTGTAGTTTCTATAGGGATACAAAATGTAATGTGTAGTTTCTATAGGGATAGGGAGTGTAATGTGTAGTTTCTATAGGGATGGGGAGTGTAATGTAAGCATGAGTAGTTTCACTGTGGGAGCGTAATGTGTAGTTCCTATAGGGATAGGGAGTGTGATGTGTAGTTTCAATAGGGATAGGGAGTGTAATGTAAGCATGAGTAGTTTCACTATGGGAGCGTAATGTGTAGTTTCCATAGGGATAGGGAGTGTAATGTGTAGTTTCCATATGGGTAGGGAGTGTAATGTAAGCATGAGTAGTTTCACTATGGGAGCGTAATGTGTAGTTCCTATAGGGATAGGGAGCGTAATGTGTAGTTTCTATAGAGATAGGGAGTGTATTGTAAGCATGAGTAGTTTCACTATGGGAGCGTAATGTGTAGTTTCCATAGGGATAGGGAGTGTAATGTGTAGTTTCTATAGAGATAGGGAGTGTAATGTAAGCATGAGTAGTTTCACTATGGGAGCGTAATGTGTAGTTCCTATAGGGATAGGGAGCGTAATGTGTAGTTTCTATAGAGATAGGGAGTGTAATGTAAACATGAGTAGTTTCACTATGGGAGTGTAATGTGTAGTTTCTATAGGGATAGGGAGTGTAATGTGTAGTTTCTATAGGGATAGGGAGTGTAATGTGTAGTTTCTATAGGAATAGGGAGTGTAATGTGTAGTTTCTATAGGGATAGGGAGTGTAATGTAAGCATGAGTAGTTTCACTATGGGAGTGTAATGTGTAGTTTCTATAGGGATATAGGGAGCGTAATGTGTAGTTTCTATAGGTATAGGGAGTTTAATGTAAGCATGAGTAGTTTCACTATGGGAGTGTAATGTGTAGTTTTCTCTAGAGATAGGGTGTGTATTTTCAGCATTATGTGTAGTTTCACTAAGAAGTGTAATGTGTACTTTCCCAAGGACAGTTTAATATAAGCATAATGTGTAGTCTCACTTGGGGAGTGTGATGTGGGGTTTCCTTAGGATAGTGTAATGTAAGCATAATGTATAGTTTCACAAGAGAAGTGTAATGTGTAGTTTCCCAAGGATAATGTGAGCATGTGTAGTTTCACTAGGACAGTGTAGTTTGTAGTTTCACTGGGGGAGTGTAGGGTGTAGTTTCCCTATGATGGTGTAATGTAAGCATGTGCAGTTTCCTAAGGATAGTGTAATAAAAGCATAATATACAGTTCCACTGGGTGAGTGTAATGTGTAGTTTCTCTATGATAGTGTAATAAAAGCATAATATACAGTTCCACTGGGTGAGTGTAATGTGTAGTTTCTCTAGGATAGTGTAATAAAAGCATAATATACAGTTCCACTGGGTGAGTGTAATGTGTAGTTTCTCTAGGATAGTGTAATACAAGCATAATATACAGTTCCACTGGGCGAGTGTAATGTGTAGTTTCTCTAGGATAGCGTAATACAAGCATAATATACAGTTCCACTGGGTGAGTGTAATGTGTAGTTTCTCTAGGATAGTGTAATAAAAGCATAACATACAGTTCCACTGGGTGTGTGTAATGTGTAGTTTCTCTAGGATAGGGTAATGGAAGAGCAATGTACAGTTCCACTGAGTGAGTGTAATGTGTAGTTCCACTGGGTGAGTGTAATGTGTAGTTTCTCTAGGATAGTGTAATAAAAGCATAATATACAGTTCCACTGGGTGAGTGTAATGTGTAGTTTCTCTAGGATAGGGTAATGGAAGAGCAATGTATAGTTCCACTGAGTGAGTGTAATGTGTAGTTCCACTGGGTGAGTGTAATGTGTAGTTTCTCTAGGATAGTGTAATAAAAGCATAATATACAGTTCCACTGGGTGAGTGTAATGTGTAGTTCCACTGGGTGAGTGTATTGTGTAGTTTCTCTAGGATAGGGTAATAAAAGCATAATATACAGTTCTACTGGGTGAGTGTAATGTGTAGTTTCTCTAGGATAGTGTAATAAAAGCATAATATACAGTTCCACTGGGTGTGTGTAATGTGTAGTTTCTCTAGGATAGTGTAATAAAAGCATAATATACAGTTCCACTGGGTGAGTGTAATGTGTAGTTCCACTGGGTGAGTGTAATGTGTAGTTTCTCTATGATAGTGTAATAAAAGCATAATATACAGTTCCACTGGGTGAGTGTAATGTGTAATTTCTCTAGGATAGTATAATAAAAGCATAATATACAGTTCCACTGGGTGAGTGTAATGTGTAGTTTCTCTAGGATAGTGTAATAAAAGCATAATATACAGTTCCACTGGGCGAGTGTAATGTGTAGTTTCTCTAGGATAGTGTAATAAAAGCATAATATACAGTTCCACTGGGTGAGTGTAATGTGTAGTTTCTCTAGGATAGTGTAATAAAAGCATAATATACAGTTCCACTGGGTGAGTGTAATGTGTAGTTTCTCTAGGATAGTGTAATACAAGCATAATATACAGTTCCACTGGGCGAGTGTAATGTGTAGTTTCTCTAGGATAGCGTAATACAAGCATAATATACAGTTCCACTGGGTGAGTGTAATGTGTAGTTTCTCTAGGATAGTGTAATAAAAGCATAACATACAGTTCCACTGGGTGTGTGTAATGTGTAGTTTCTCTAGGATAGGGTAATGGAAGAGCAATGTACAGTTCCACTGAGTGAGTGTAATGTGTAGTTCCACTGGGTGAGTGTAATGTGTAGTTTCTCTAGGATAGTGTAATAAAAGCATAATATACAGTTCCACTGGGTGAGTGTAATGTGTAGTTTCTCTAGGATAGGGTAATGGAAGAGCAATGTATAGTTCCACTGAGTGAGTGTAATGTGTAGTTCCACTGGGTGAGTGTAATGTGTAGTTTCTCTAGGATAGTGTAATAAAAGCATAATATACAGTTCCACTGGGTGAGTGTAATGTGTAGTTCCACTGGGTGAGTGTATTGTGTAGTTTCTCTAGGATAGGGTAATAAAAGCATAATATACAGTTCTACTGGGTGAGTGTAATGTGTAGTTTCTCTAGGATAGTGTAATAAAAGCATAATATACAGTTCCACTGGGTGAGTGTAATGTGTAGTTTCTCTAGGATAGTGTAATAAAAGCATAATATACAGTTCCACTGGGTGAGTGTAATGTGTAGTTCCACTGGGCGAGTGTAAAGTGTAGTTTCTCTAGGATAGGGTAATAAAAGCATAATATACAGTTCCACTGGGTGAGTGTAATGTGTAGTTTCTCTAGGATAGGGTAATAAAAGCATAATATACAGTTCCACTGGGTGAGTGTAATGTGTAGTTTCTCTAGGATAGGGTAATAAAAGCATAATATGCAGTTCCACTGGGTGAGTGTAATGTGTAGTTCCACTGGGTGAGTGTAATGTGTAGTTTCTCTAGGACAGGGTAATAAAAGCATAATATACAGTTCCACTGGGTGAGTGTAATGTGTAGTTTCTTTAGGATAGTGTAATAAAAGCATAATATACAGTTCCACTGGGTGAGTGTAATGTGTAGTTTCTCTAGGATAGTGTAATAAAGCATAATATACAGTTCCACTGGGTGAGTGTAATGTGTAGTTCCACTGGGCGAGTGTAAAGTGTAGTTTCTCTAGGATAGTGTAATAAAAGCATAATATACAGTTCCACTGGGCGAGTGTAATGTGTAGTTTCTCTAGGATAGTGTAATAAAAGCATAATATACAGTTCCACTGGGTGAGTGTAATGTGTAGTTTCTCTAGGATAGGGTAATAAAAGCATAATATACAGTTCCACTGGGTGTGTGTAATGTGTAGTTTCTCTAGGATAGGGTAATGGAAGAGCAATGTACAGTTCCACTGAGTGAGTGTAATGTGTAGTTCCACTGGGTGAGTGTAATGTGTAGTTTCTCTAGGATAGTGTAATAAAAGCATAATATACAGTTCCACTGGGTGAGTGTTATGTATAGTTTCACTAGGATATGGTAATTTAAGCATAATATATAGTTCTACTAGGGGAGTGTAATCTGTAGTTTCCATGGGATAGGGTAATGTAAGCGTAATCTGTAGTTTCCTTAGGATAGGGTAATGTAAGCATAATCTTTAGTTCCTTAGGATAGGGTAAGGTAAGCATAATGTGTAGTTTCCTTTGGTTACGGTAACGTAAGCATAATATTTAGTTCCTTAGGATACGGTAACGTAAGCATAATCTTTAGTTCCTTAGGATACGGTAATGTAAGCATAATCTGTAGTTTCCTTAACATAGGGTAATGTAGGCACAATGTGTAGTTTCTTTAGGATAGGGTAATGTAAGCATAATATATAGTTCCACTAGGGGAGTGTGATGTGTAGTTTCCTTAGGATAGTGGAACGTAAGCATAATGTGTAGTTTCCTTAGGATAGGGTAATGTGAGCACAATCTATAGTTCCTTAGGATACCGTAATGCAAGCATAATCTTTAGTTTCCTTAAGATAAGGTAATGTAGGCACAATGTATAGTTTCCTTGAGATAGGGTAATGTAAGCAATATATGTAGTCCCACTAGGGGAGTGTGATGTGTAGTTTCCTTAGGATAGTGGAACATAAGCATAATGTGTAGTTTCCTTAGGATAGGGTAATGTAAGCATAATGTGTAGTTTCCTTAGGACAGGGTAATGTAAGCATAATGTGTAGTTTTCTTAGGACAGGGTAATGTAAGCATAATGTGTAGTTTCCTTAGGATAGGGTAATGTAAGCATAATGTGTAGTTTTCTTAGGATAGGGTAATGTAAGCATAATGTGTAGTTTTCTTAGGATACGGTAATGTAAGCATAATGTGTAGTTTTCTTAGGATAGGGTAATGTAAGCATAATGTGTAGTTTCCTTAGGATAGGGTAATGTAAGCATAATGTGTAGTTTTCTTAGGATAGTGGAACGTAAGCTTAATGTGTAGTTTCCTTTGGATTGGGTAATGTAACCATAATACACAGTTCCACTAGGGGAGTGTGATGTAAGTGTAATATAAATTTCACAGAGGGAGTGTAATGTGTAGTTTCCCTAGGAATTTGTAGTTTTCTTTGGATAAGGCAATGTAAGCATAATGTGTAGTTTTCTTTGGATAAGGTAATGTAAGCATAATTTGTAGTTTCCTTAGGAATCTGATACAGAAAAAAACTGATGTGTCAATGACACTGTGGCTCAACTTGGTAAGTTATAAGTGAAGTGGTAAAATTGAAGATCAATGGTTCTAATGTTATTTGGTGAAGTTTCAACATTACAGCATTGTGTGTGCCAATGTCAGTGAAATCCATGCATTTATTTTTAAATGTAAACTGTAAGGCTGGCTAAATGAAGAATGTTGATACACAATGCAGTAAGTTTAGAGCTCATTGTATACAGCAACTTTTCTCACTGAAATGAATGCTAATCGATAGCTCTTATCTAGAGGTCTGGCCTAATGAGCACACCAAGTTCTAAAACAATCCCATGATAAATGTGCTCTGTGGGCCATGTCAAAGAAAAATGTTGATGCACAAATGTACTAAACTCAATGGTCGTTGCCAACAGTTTTTGATGGAAATGAAAAGAAAATTGATAGCTCCCATAATGGTCACCCTGAATAAGCAAGTTTCAAAACAACCTAATAATGAATGCACCCTCCGAGGCAAGCCGAAGGAAGATGTTAACCCTTTACCCAATGCAGACGATATCAAAATTTAATATTTTAAATATCATTTTTTAAAATTTTTCAAAAAATTTCAACAAAACCATATCATGTGACCCCTCATTGGAACGAGCTCAATGAGCTCGTCCCAATGGGGGTTCACATGATATGGTTTTGTTGAAATATTTTGAAAAATTGAATTTTTTCAACTGCTCAATTTGCATATTACTTGGAAGGATGCAGGTGATTCGTTAGGTAAAGGGTTAATGAACAAATATACTAAGTTTAAAGGTTACTGATATGGCAATGTATTTTTTTTCCTTTTTTGATGGAAATTCATAAATTTGCCTATAGTTAGTGCAAAAGGGATAAGTTGCTGCACCAAGGCACTATGTTCATTGGTTGGTGCTAGCAACAACGTTTTTTGATGGAAATGAAAGAAAATCAATCTTCCATCTAGAGGTTACCCTGTATACATACCAAGTTTCAAAGCAATCTATTCATAAATGTGCCTATGGAGAATGCCACATGAATATGTTAATGCACAAGTGCATCAAGTTCAATGGCTGTTGCTATTGCAATGTTTTTTGATTTTGATGAACTTGAACCAAGTTTCAAAGCAATCCCTTCATAAATGTGACTTGAAGGGAACGCCAAAGGAATATGTTGAAGCAAAAATGCGCAGATTTTAGTGTGCACTGCCGACGGCAACAGTTTTTGACAGGAATGGAAGAAAATGGATAGATCACATCTAGAAGTTACCCCAAACATGCATACCAGGTTTTAAACTGGTCCATTCATAAATTCAAATTGCAGGTCTTGCCAAAGGAAAATGTTGATGCACAAATGCAAGGAATTCAAAGGTCATTGCTAAGGGTAACATTCGGCAATGATTTTTGAGAAAAATGAAAGAAAAACAGAGCTCACATGAAGAGGTCGCTCCAAACAAACACCCCATGTTTCAAAGCGATCCAATCATAGATGAGAACTGTGCGGTGTTCCACAAAAAACTGTCAACAGACAAAATGGCAAAGTTGAAGGCCGTTGCTAAAGGCAACATTTTTGGACGGGAATGGAAGAAAATCTATAACTCTCATCTAGCCGTCACCCAAAACAAGCATACAAAGTTGCAAACCAATCAATTCATTAATGTACCCTGCACAGTGTGTCAAAGAAAAACGTTGATGCAAAAATGGCAAAATTCAAAGATTATTGTTAACAGCAACTTTTGTCGAGAATCATAAATGTCCCTTGCATGGTGTGCCAATGGGAAATAACTGCACGAAGTTGCAACTTCTTTTTGACAGAAATGTAAGAAAAGTGATAGCTCCCATCTAGAGATCACAATCATAAATGTGCCCTGTAGGGTGTGCCAAAGGAATATGTTGATGCCGGACTAAACTATGGTCAACGGTCATTACCATCGGTAAAGTTTTGTGATGGAAATGGAAGATAATAAAGAGGTCCCATCTTGAAGTCACCACAAATAAGCATACCGGGTTTCAAAGCGATCCTATCATAAATGTGTCCTGTAGGATGTGCCAAAGGGAAATATTGATACATAACTGCACTAAGTTCATCAGAGGTCATTGCCAATGGCAACGTTTTTTGATGGAAATGAAAGAAAATCAATACCTATCATCTAGAGGTCACTTCAAACAAGAATACCAAGTTTCAAAGCAATCTGATCATAAATGTACCAGAGGAATATATTGAAGCCTGACTAAACTAAGTTCAAACGCCGTTGCCAAGAGCAACATGACGGAAAAAAGAAGAAAATCGTTAGCTCCTATGTACAGGTCACTCCAAACAAGCATACAAAGTTTCAAAGCGATCCAATCATAAATGTGACCTGTAAGGCATGCCAAATGGAAATATGGATGCCAGACTAAACTAAGTTTAAAGATCGTTACCAACGGTCACGTTTTTTGATGGAAATGAAAGAAAATCAACAGCTCCCATCTAGACATCACAACAAACAAGCATACCAAATTTCAAAGCGATCCAATCATAAATGTTCCCTGTAGGGTGTGCCAAAAGGAAATATTGATGGTTGTTGCCAGCTGAAATGTTTTTTGACAGAAATAGAAGATAAGAGGCCCCAAGGGGCCTTAATTGCTCACCTGCCAAAGTGGTTCAAAGAAGTATTTGGGGTCACAATCAGTTAGACATGGTTCATCAATACTACAAAGGAATGAAGTCATGAAAGGCAAATGTTATGGAAAAACACTAAGGAATGGATTTGAACACGTCTGAACCTAACATGCACCCCCCCTCCCCCTCCATCCCCACCCATAAAGAGCATGAATATTAAGCCAGGAACTCAAATTTAACAAACTTGAATCTGATCCCCTTTGAGATATTACAGTTAAAACTAGAAGTCCTGTCCTGAATTGTGCGCTTATCTAGGCTTAATTGCGCGCAATTGCCATATCGAATGGCACCCAAAGAACGGCAGGTTCTCCTGATTACTCATAGAAAAACACAGGCAATGTTTCTGCCAATGGACCTCTGGGTGCACAGGCCATATGTACAGAATTTGATAGCCTTACTATGGCCATAACGCATAGATCGACGTGCTATTTGTGCGCGTTTCATGACAGGACTTCTAGTTTTAACTGTATCTATCAAATATGAAAGAATTCTGACTGGTGGATCTGAAGAAGAAGGTTTTTAAAGAAATGTCCTCACATTGCGCTAAGTTAAACTTAGGGCTCAAATAGGGAACCAAAATATTAACCCAGGGACCCAATGTGAACAAACTTGAATCTGAGCCACCTAGAGATATTGTACCCCAAATATGAAAGGATTTGGATTTGAAGAAGATTTTAAAAGAAATTCCCTTATACTGCACTAAGATAAAATTCAGACTCCCATAGGTAGCCCAAATTAAAAACCCAGGGGCTTGATTTGAACAAATTGGAATCTGACCCCCCCTAGAGATGTTGTATACAAAATATGAAAATATTCAGACTGGTGGATCTGAAGAAGACGACTTTTAAAGAACATTCCTCATATTGCACTAAGGTAAAATTTGGGCTCCAATAGAGAGATCAAATTTGAACTCAGGGACCCTATTTGAACAAATGTGAATCTGAGCCAAAAGAGGGCCCAAGTCTTAACCCAGGGGCTCGATTTGAACAAACTTGAATCTGATCCCGTTAGAGAAGTTGTATTCCAAATATGAAACGATTCTGACTAGTGGTTCTGAAGATTTTTTGGAATTTTGAAAACAAATTTATGGGTGCTATGAGAGTTATGCCCCTTGTGGTGCCCCTGCAGGGTGTGACAACTTTATTTGAACAAACTTGAATTAACATATGACAGGGAACATGCACACCAGATTTGGTTTAATTTGATCAAGTAGTTTGTGAGAAGAAGTCGATAATGTAAAATTAATGACGGACGACGATGGAAGGATGGACGATGGATGGACAGATGATGGACGGAAAGTTATTAGTAAAGCTCCCCATGAGCTTTGCTCAGGTGAGCTAAAAATGAATAGCTTTCATCTAGAGGTCACCCCAAACGAGCACACCAAGTTCCAAAGCGATTCCATCTAAATGAGACCTGTGCAGTGTGCCAAAGGAAATTGAGTACATACGCATGCCAACGGACATGAAATAACGGCAATAGCTCAGCTTGACTTCATTGCTCACTGCTTTTGAAATCCACATGTGCCATGGTGCGCAAACGCCATATCACCTCAAAATCGAAGGACTAGTGTAATATGTAGTTTTCCTACACTAGTGTAACAGCAGTTGAAATATAATATACAATAGAAGTTATAAATTACTCTGTTATAATTCGCCTGTTCATAACAGAGGTGTAATTCTATTTTTGTTGGCTTCAAGTCATTTCCATGTTTAAAATGAATTGATGTATCTTATTGGTTCATGCTGTAGTGCATTTTGATGCTGTTTCATTTGTCGAGGTGAAAGCGAGGGATCAATCAGATTCTAGTATTTGAAATCTTTCCCCGCGAAATTATCCTATATACAGTTAAAACTAGAAGTCCTGTCACGAATAGTGCGCTTATCTAGGCTTAATTGCGCGTTGGAATTGCGCGCAATTGCCATATCGAATGGCACCCAAAGCACGACAGGTTCTCCTGGTTACTCATAGCAAACGCATGCAATGTTTCTGCCAATGGACCTCCGGGTTACCCGGAGGTCCATTGGCTGAAACATTGCTTGTGCACAGGCCATATGTACAGAATTTGATAGCTTTACTTGGGTCATAACGTGCACATTAACGCGCATATCAACGTGCTATTTGTGCGCATTTCATGACAGGACTTCTAGTTTTAACTGTAAGAGCGGTCTGGCTCATAGTTCGTCATCCACATTATGTTTGGGAAAAGCTTTAATTAGCTGGCAAAACTTAGACCATACACTAGCTGAGTATGGGGACACTTTGTAACCTGTAAAAAGGTTAACCGTAATGGGTACCATCATTTTTGGACCCATTCAACACGGCCACGGTGAAAATCACTGTTTCAGACACTGATTCTCTCCAGGTCCGAGGTCTGTGGGAACCATTCAAGTTAATAGACATGCTGGGTTAAATTTTAACCCTCGTTTTGGTAAAAGTGTAGTGGACCCGTGGTTTTTGATCCGTCATTCATATTCATGTCCATTTCATATCATACTATTTTTGGCTTCTTAATAAACCATGTATAAACTGTTTTTCTATTTTATTGTGAATTCATCCAGAACACAACACGTAACTTAATGGTTATTCGACCTCTAGAGTTGAGTTATATTTTATCCATGGTTTGCTGGTTGACCCAGATCCTCACGAATCTGAAGAACAACAGGGAGATTTCGGCCCGGGTTTTAGCCCCTGGAGAGTTGTTCACCCCTGTTACATAATAAAAGGCATGTGGGCTTTAATTCTTAACCCTTTACCCAATGTAACGGCCAAAACCGGCCAGCGCTATTCACAAAAATCGCCAAATAATTTTCATTATTTTTTTCATTTTTTGTCTCAAAAACATAGGTTATTACCCCTCTTTGGAACGAGCTCGTCGAGCTCATTCCAAAGAGGGGTCATAACCTATGTTTTTGAGACAAAAAATGAAAACAATTAGTCATTCAAGAATTTTTATTGCAAGTGTCGTCTGCTTTTCATGTTAGGTAAAGGGTTAACCCATTGAGTATTTTCAAGATATTTTTCATTAAATTTAGTCATGGCTACAGTAAAGCAGTCAGAACGAGATTTCCTGAAAAATTCATCGAAATTTATCTTAAGAGATCATTGATGAAAAATCCATTCAATTCACCCGAGGAAAATTGAATTAAATAAAAACCTTTACCACCTAAGAATTATAAAGTTAGTACCTCCCATGAGATCCTCCCGTTTAACTCTTAGTCTTGAGTAGTTTCAAAATATTTTTCATCAAATATAGTCATGGCTGCTATGAAGCAGCCATCAGTGTTATAAAGCAGCCATCAGTGCTATGGAGCATCCATCAGTGCCATAAAGCAGCCATCAGTGATATGAAGCAGCCATCAGTGCTATAAAGCAGCCATCAGTGCTATAAAGCAACCATCAGTGCTATGAAGCAGCCATCAGTGCTATGAAGCAGCCATCAGTGCAAAAAAAGCAGCCAATAAAGCAGCCATCAGTGCTATGAAGCAGCCATAACTAGCTTTGATGAAAAATTTATCAATATTTAACTCAAGAAATTATTGGTCTAAAAATCCATTCCATTAACCCTTTACTGAACGAATCGCCCACATCCAACCGCATAATATGCAAATTGAGCAGTTGAAAAAATTAAATTTTTCAAAATATTTCAACGCAACCATATCGTGTGACCCCTCATTGGAACAATCTCATTGAGCCAGTTCCAATGAGGGGTCACATGATATGGTTTTGTAGAAATTTTTTGAAAAATAATAAATTTTGATATCGTCTGTATTGGGTCAAGGGTTAACAGCAGGCCTGGAAATAATTTTTTTTGGTGCATCGGTCATAATGACCGGCTCCATAATGATCGGATCGGTCATACAGTAACCCAGGTCGGTCATATTTTTTGGCTTCCAAATCAAACATTATTTAGGGCTAAACCCATGTAAATTATGTTGGGCTAACATCGTAACGATATACAAAATATTACGGCCTACCTGCATTCAATTTTACTGAAATGATACTTTTAGAACATTAAACTGCATGACGGGGATGTCTTCAGTCCGCAAATCACTTTTTTTTCTTGAAACATAACAACTGGACTCCAATGCGTCAATTTCTTTGAAATTGAATGCTGAACATCTCCGCACCTGGAGCCTGGACATCTCACCACTGGGAATCTGGCACCTGGTCAAAACCAACCCCATCATTTTTGGCACCAGGTAATCTCGGCACCAAATAAAATGAGCACTTGCACATCTGTCACCTGAGTTAAAACTGGTTATATTTTTCTGGAAGTATAACTGAATTACTGTAAAGCTTTCCGGAAATTATGACAAATTCTGCTCACAGTCTTCAAAGAAAGTATATTACACAAAGGAAAGGAAAGGAAAGAGGAGGGGATCATCTGGTTTGATTTGAAGAACATACACGGAAAAAATAGAGTACAAATGAGTTTCAGTTTCGATTGCGAAAGGAGCGTCTCTCATTTATAAATCTGTCTTGTGTTTTATGATTTTGTATTTGTATTTATTTTAGAGAATATATTTGAATGAGAAAATTATTCACCATCAACAGCCATAATTAATAATTCAGAACACAAGGTCTCATGTGAAAAATTAATATACTTGGGAGAAAAATACACCGGTCATTCATGACCGGTTGGATACAGTTAGTGCCAGTCACATTGACGCTTCATGACAGTCACTGTCCGTGACCGACCACTTATTTCCAGGCCTGGTTAACAGGGGAGAAATTTTAATTCTTATGCCCAAATTGTCCTTATTTCAGTGGCAAAAGAAATTTGGTCTGGGGGTAGGAATAGCATACAAGAGATTAAAGCCAGTCAAGAGTAGGATATGGGGAAGTAAAAAATGTTTTCAATATATCTTGATCTGCTGAAACCACACAACACTAGAAAGTCTTCCATGTATATTTATGTTTTCAATATATCTTGATCTGCTGAGACCACACAACACTAGAAAGTCTTCATGTACATTTACTGATTATATCTCCCAGTTTATTGTAAGTTAATTTCAATCTCTCACATTCATCTTTATCTGGTTGTTGTTGTGATGAAATGTCTTCAAGTTTCAACACTAGTGGCTCCATTTGTTGAAGAATCATTGAAAATGAAATCTGTAAAATAAAAAGAAAAATTACCAAATAAAAGAATGTTTGAAGGCTTTTAAGTTGACAGCTGTTTCTTGTTGTTTTTATGTTGAGTGACTGTATATACAAATACCACCTACAGTAAGAGTGGAGAATGGGGGGTGCGGTAGGTAGAGGTGCAGGCTGCAAGCCGAGAGGTCCTTGGTTCGAATCCCACCTGCGGCAACCACGTTGTGTCCTTGGGCAAAACACTTCACCCCCATTGCCCTCGTGGGGGCATGGTGGCGCTGTGGCGTACTAAGGCATACTGCACGTCGATGGTGCACTTGTCTTCAACCAATGCTAACCCTGCTTGTGTGGAGTTAGTATGTTGGAGAGCTGACAGTTGCTCACCGTTGCTCGGTGGTTCTCTTCAGGTACTCCAGCTTCCTCCACCCGTAAAACTGTCATGGTCATGATTAGCCATTGTGCAGAAGTATGTGACCGTAAACACCAATAAATAAATAAATAAATATATA
The DNA here is from genome assembly GCA_031216915.1 of Pictodentalium vernedei. Lineage (NCBI taxonomy): Eukaryota > Metazoa > Mollusca > Scaphopoda > Dentaliida > Dentaliidae > Pictodentalium > Pictodentalium vernedei. Next base: position 488,707,583 of record CM062291.1, on the reverse strand, counting down.
AGAGTGAAGAATTAATACTAAATCAGCAATTCATATATCTTCCATTAGAGAATTAGTCATAATTTTTCTGTGATACGGGCTTGTCATTCTGAAAATTGCAGGAAGGCCATTATGGTTCACCTCAAATCACCACAAAAGGGCCATGTTGGGTCTGCCTAAAATTATTCCAGGAGGGCCATTTATAGTTTGCGGGAGCCATTTTGTTTCAGCCTGCTGGGTGGACAATGAATATCATTTTAAGGTAATGGTTTGTGTAATTATGATGTACGTCATCACATAATGTATAGATGCAGGCTTGAATATTTGGATGCAAGATACCAGGTTACCCATGACACTCGCAAACAGTGAATGTTATAGCTATCTTGCATTCAAATAACCAAACCCGTATTTACAGTATGAGGAGAGTGTATTATCACTAAATCACCCACAGAGTGAAGATTCCACCCAACCAATAATTGCAAATTTGTTGCAAAAGCATAACCAGCACCAGCAAAGTTTCAGCCAATGGACCTCCGGGTTTAACCCTGAGGTCCATTGGCTGAAACATTGTTTGTGTTTTTTGTAGTTATAGCTTGGGTGATAACTCCTCTCCACAGGTGATTTAGTTACAATCCACTCTCCACGTACTGTATACTAATCACAACTTTGGAATTGGCAGACCTCTCGCTCGTATTTGGAAAGTTGCTTAGTGTCTCTGGATGACTACATTAACGACACACAATGAACTTCAAAATTGCACTCTTTGTTGCCTCCTTCAATCTGCGAAAATTGCCATTTGAGACGGCTGATTTTGAGGTGCCTTCGACTAAATTAACCCTTTACCCAATGCAAATCATATCAAAATTTATTATTTTAAATATAATTTTTTCAAATTTTTCAAAAAATTTCAACAAACCATTTCATGTGACCCCTCGTTGGAACAAGCTCGTTCCAATGAGGGGTCACATGATATGGTTTTGTTGAAATTTTCTGAAAAACAACATTTTTTTACTTGCTGAATTTGAATATTATGTGGGCAGATGCAGCCAATTCATTGGGTAAAGGGTTAATGGGTCACACAAAGCGGGGGTTAGGCGGATGTTTACCGTCCGCAGAATTCTGAATTTGGGCGGGCGTCTGCGGCCCGGGCGATCGCCTGCCTGAAAATGACAAGCCTTGTGATACAAAAATTTTCAGCTCAATGACAACTGTGGACCAACTGGCTGTCGATGAAGCTGAATGTTTTTTCTGGTATATCCTGTTTTGTTCTCAGAAATTAAACATATTTGGCAGGTGGAAGGCAAAAGAGATTTAGTATTCATTTTCCTCCTCACCAACCAAGCCCCACCCCAGCATCAACTATCACATCACAATTTAGTATTCATTCCTTCACCCCCCCAACCACGCCCATATTATCATTACTGAGGAAAAAGTGTTAATAAAGGGTATATGCAAGGCAAACTTGATAGGTCTACAAATCAGGGGGGGGGGGGGGGGGGAGGGGGGGGTGGAAAAGTTTGTAGTACACGATGCCGCTATATTGCATTCATCTTTCCCAGTCACCCACCCACCCCTAAACTGCAAGATTTTTCTTATCTTCTGCACATTTTCTCTTGTCATTTTGAACACCCACCCCATATCCTGCAAAAAAAAAAAAATTTCTAACATATTTTGGACACTCAACCCTCTCTGCATCATATATTAGTTTTTTCTGGCACTTTTCCAGTGTTGTTGAGGACCATGTCCGGGTGTTTCTGTGCATTTCTTATGCGACACCGACATTTTACAGAGGTATTTTGACAAAGGGAATGCCATTCGATTGGTTCTAAGAAACCATTTTTTGACACATGAGCCTGCATTGGCCCTTCAAGTTATGACTATTTTATCCAAATCGGACATGAGACATTTGCTTTAATTTTTCGTTAATTTTATTTTTTATTTCAACACTGGTTGGCACAATTGTTATATAAACCATTTGTTTTACTGTTAGTTGTATCTTGATTCTTGATGTATGTTATTCGTTAGTAAGCACATCGCGCCGTTGAAACAAGAAGTTAAAGAGCTAAGAAGTGAAAACGCTAAACTAAAAGAGGATATCCGAAGGATAGAGGAGAATTTTGAATCGAAGATAGAGGAACAAGAGCAATATAGCAGACGAAATTGTTTAGTCTTTCGTAATATACCTGTAAATACCACTAACCTGAAGGAAATTAACCAAACGACTGACACTCAGATCTTGGATATTTGTAATACAAAACTTGGCGTAAGCGTGATCGATAAAGACATCAGTAGAACTCATGTTATCGGGAAAGTCAAAACCATTCAAGGCGAAACCAAAAAGGTGTGTAACATTATCTGTAGATTCACAGCATACAGACAACGAGAAGCTGTGTTTTCATCTAAAAGGGCTCTCAAGAACAATTCTGACAAAATTTTCATAACGGAATCCTTAACAGGTTAAGATCGTCTTTAGTTGGAAAACTTTCACAACTCAAAAGAACTCATGTAATTAGTTCGTTTTGGACCAGTGATGGGCGTATTTTTGTGAAGACTCATTCCGCCGACAGACCGGTCTTGATTAGATTAGAGGCTGACATTCATGGACTTACCAGTTAGAATGACAAGTAAGCCCTATTCACTGTTTCTCAGACAGGTAAAATTTAATAACATTCATCCATTCCTTCACTTCGGCATAGGTTCTAGTCCCACCCGCTCCATATATATATATAATTCGGCCATCACTCGATTAAATAATTATTATTAATTCTTCCATGTGAGTACACACAATCATGCAAAATATCAATACAGAGTATAAATCGGCCCCTTGGTGAAGATCGAGCCTGACTAGCAGCCTCGGGGTGGGGGGGGGGGGGGATTGATATGGATATTGACATGAACATTTTCTCCTAAATATTGATAATAAATTAAAATATCGATGATTAAGGAAATACTGGGGTATAATTCCTTTTGACCACTCCAACATTCACAAGTTAGACTAAAGAAAACCCCTAAAGTGTTTTTTTTTTTTTTTTTTTGTTTGTTTTTTTTTTGGGGGGGAGGGGGGGGTCTGCTAAGCAAGACATATTGAGCTTATTGGTACCCTCACGCGCCGGAATAATGCCAGCTGGCAAGAAAACCATGCAAGTATGGATATCATTGGAACTGACCCACTGAGTCAGTTGGAATGATATCCAATTTGCATTTACAGAGAAAGTCCAAGATTTTTCAGATTGTGAAGGCTTTACTTGGGCTAATGTTCTGGGCGGTTTTGGTCGTTTATTTGGATGAAGAGTTAAAAAATAAATTACTTTTAATTGGACAGAAGAGAGAAAAGTTCACTGTTCGTAACATGGTTGGATATTCTTACCAATTATTTCATGCTCTAATTTCCGATTAATTATTCATCTGATCTAGTCATGGCTGCTTAACATCAGACCAGACTGCAGCTGATAAAATCTCCGAAATTTGTACAGAAATGGAAAGTTCAAGTTCATTGTCCTTATCAACCGCCAACTGGTAGCAGCCTTTTTCATACGGTAACTTAAGTCGTTGTATCTCACAATTTTTCATCAAACCGGGCCATGGCTGCTTAATGGTAAACATGGCCGGATTTGATGAAAAATATATGGAATATTGAGAGCTGAGTTCAGTATTCTGTAATTTGAATTGATATTTTCACCGGTGATTTCTTGCGTTGTGGATTTAAATCATGTAAATAAATTACCTGAGTGTGTGTAATTCAACAACCCCAAAGAGTCAGCCAGATAAGTGCTCGAAAGGATACTTGTTTCCGTTACAAAACTATTTGTAATTGATCATGTTCATCAAATCGAGTCACGGCTGCTTTACGGCAGGCATGGCTGGATTTGATAAACATATCTGAAATATTGAGAGATGAGTCCAATGTTCTGTTGTGGATTTAAATCATGTAAATAAATTACCTGAGTGTGTGTAATTCAACAATCGCAAAGAGTCAGCCAGATAAGTGCTCGAAAGAATACTTGTTTCCGTTACAAAATTATTTGTAATTGATCATGTTCATCAAATCGAGTCACGGCTGCTTTACGGCAGGCATGGCTGGATTTGATAAACATATCTGAAATATTGAGAGATGAGTCCAATGTTCTGTTGTTGATTTAAATCATGTAAATAAATTACCTGAGTGTGTGTAATTCAACAACCCCAAAGAGTCAGCCAGATAAGTGCTCGAAAGAATACTTGTTTCCGTTACAAAATTATTTGTAATTGATCATGTTCATCAAATCGAGTCACGGCTGCTTTACGGCAGGCATGGCTGGATTTGATAAACATATCTGAAATATTGAAAGATGAGTCCAATGTTCTGTCACCAGAAGGGATATTTTCACCGATAACGTAATGTATTAGATTTTAATTAGGACATTTATTATCCTTAAAAGGTCAAGTCTGTTGCCGGTTGAACAGAAAGAAATATTCACTTTTGATGCAACTGAACAACTGAAGATTGCTAATTTCCTCGTCCGTTCTGTGAGGGATTGTACGAGTATTGAAATGGCCCAGTGTTTTTATATGACAACTTAAGTCGTTGTATTTCACCGATCTTAATTTTTTTCATCAAACCGGGTCATGGCTGCTGAATGGCAGACATGGCCGGATTTGATAAAGAATAACAGGAATATTCAGAGCTGAGTTCAGTGTTCTGCAACTTGAACTGATATTTTCACCAGTGATTTTTTGCATTGTAGATTTAAATGCGGGAATCAAATCTTGTAAAAAAAAATACTTGAGTGTGTATAACTCAACAACACAAATGGGTTCGGCCAGCCTTAATGCAGTTTTTATTGCTGACCTGATAATTAGTGCAACTGAGGATTGTTAATTTCCCAATGTATCCTGTGGATGACTGTACGAGTGTTAAAATGTCCCAACACTCAAGATGTAATTGCCTGAAAGTCCAATTGTTTTCATAACTTAACTATTTGAGATTGATCATGTTTATCAAATCGAGTCACGGCTGCTTTGCGGTAGGCGTGGCTGGATTTGATAAGCCTTAATGAAGTTTTTATTGCTGACCTGCTAATTATTGTGAAGGCTTTACTTAGGCTAATTGTCCGGGCGGTTTTGGTCGTTTAGTTGACTAAAGGGTTAAAAAAAACCGAAAAGTTACTTTTAATTGGACAGATGAAAGAAAAGTTCACTGTTCTGTAACATGATTGGATATTCTTACCAATTATTTCATGCTCTAATTTCCGATTAATTATTCATCTGATCTAGGCACGGCTGCTTAACATCAGACTGCATCTGATAAATTCTCCGAAACTTGTACAGAAATGGAAAATTCAACTTCATTGTCCTTATCTACCACTAACTGGTAGCAGCCTTTTTCATACGATAACTTAAGTCCTTGTATCTCACAATTTTTCATCAAACTGGGCCATGGCTGCTTAATGGTAAACATGGCCGGATTTGATGAAAAATATATGGAATATTGAGAGCTGAGTTCAGTGTTCTGTAATTTGATTTGATATTTTCATCAGTGATTTCTTGCATTGTGGATTTAAATGCATGGTATCAAATCCGGTAAATAAATTAACTGAGTGTGTGAAATTCAACAACTCCAAACAGTCAGCCAGGCTTAATGCAGCTCTCATTGCAGACCTGATAATTAGTGCAACTGAAGACTGGTAATTCTCCAATGTATTCTGTGGACGGATGTAGGGGTGTTAAAATGTCCCAACGTCCAACGTACTTATCAGATAAGTGCTCGAAAGGATACCTTTTTCCGTAACAAAACTATTTGTAATTGATTATGTTCATCAAATCGAGTCACGGCTGTTTTGCGGCAGGCATGGCTAGATTTGATAAACATGTATGAAATATTGAAGGATGAATCCAACGTTCTGTTACCAGAGCGGATATTTTCACGTGTAACTTAATGTATTAGATTTTAATTAAGACATTTATTTTGATTATGTTCATCAAATCGAGTCACGGCTGCTTTGCGGCAGGCATGGTTGGATTTGATAAACATGTGTGAAATATTGAAAGATGAATCCAACGTTCTGTTACCAGAGCGGATATTTTCACGTGTAACTTATGTATTAGATTTTAATTAAGACATTTATTATCCATAAAAGGTCAAGTCTGTTGCCGGTTGAACAGAAAGAAATATTCACTTTTGACGCAAGTGAACAACTGAAGATTGCTAATTTCCTCGCCCGTTCTGTGAGGGACTGTACGAGTGTAGAAATGGCCCAGTGTTTTTATATGACCACTCAAGCCGTTGCATTTCACCAATTTTCTTCTTTTTTTTCATCAAACCGGGCCATGGCTGCTGAATGGCAGTTTTGATAAAGAATATCAGGAATATTCAGAGTTGAGTTCAGTGTTCTGTAACTTGAACTGATATTTTCACCAGTGATTTTTTGCATTGTAGATTTAAATGCGGGAATCAAATCTTGTAAAAAAAACCTGAGTGTGTATAACTCAACAACACAAATGGGTTCAACCAGCCTTAATGCAGTTTTTATTGCTGACCTGATAATTAGTGCAACTGAGGATTGTTAACTTCCCAATGTATCCTGTGGATGACTGTACGAGTGTTAAAATGTCCCAACGCTCAAGATATAATTGCCTGAAAGTCTAATAGTTTCATAACTTAACCATTTGAGATTGATCATGTTTATCAAATCGAGTCATGGCTGCTTGGCGGTAGGCGTGGCTGGATTTGATAAGCCTTAATGAAGTTTTTATTGCTGACCTGATAATTATTGTGAAGGCTTTACATAGACTAATTTTCCGGGCGGTTTTGGTCGTCTATTTGGATAAAGGGTTAAAAAAAATACTTCAGTTGGACAAATGAGAGAAAAGTTCACTGTTCTGAAACATGAGTGGATACTCTTACCAATTATTTCATGCTCTAATTTCCGATTAATTATTCATCTGATCTAGTCACGGTTGCTTAACATCAGACTGCAGCTGATAAATTCTCCGAAACTTGAACAGAAATGGAAAATTCAACTTCATTGTCCTTATCTACCGCTAACTGGTAGCAGCCTTTTTATACGATAACTTAAGTCGTTGTATCTTACAATTTTTCATCAAACCGGGCCAAGGCTGCTTAATGGTAAACATGGCCGGATTTGATGCAAAATATATGAAATATTGAGAGCTGAGTTCAGTGTTCTGTAATTTGAATTGATATTTTCACCAGTAATTTCTTGCGCTGTGCATTTAAATGCATGGAATCGAATCATGTAAATAAATTACCTGAATGTGTGTAATTCAACAACTCCAAAGAGTCAGCCAGGCTTAATGCAGCTCTCATTGCAGACGTGATAATTAGTGCAACTGAGGATTGTTAATTTCCCAATGTATCTTGTGAATGACTGTATGAGTGTTAAAATGTCCCAACGCTCAAGATAAGTGCCTGAAAGTCCAATTGTTTTCATAAATTAACTAATTGTGATTGATCATGTTCATCAAATCGAGTCACGGGTGCTTTGCGACAGGCGTGGCTGGATTTGATAAGCCTCAATACAGGTTTTCGTGCTGACCGGATAATTGTTGCAACTGCAGATTGCTGATTCTCCAATGTATTCTGCGACTGACTATTCGAGTGTTAAAGTGTTCGAATGCCTAAAATAAGGCCCTGAATGGCTAGTTGTTTGCATGTTTTCATAACTTAATTATTTGTAAAAGATCATGTTCATTAAAACAGTCACGACTGCTTTGTGGCAGGCATGGCTAGATTTGATAAACGTATCTGAAATATTGAAATACAAGTCCAGTATTCCACTACCAGAATTGGATTTTAATTAAGATATTTATTATCCTCAAAAAGGCCAAGTCTGTTGCCGATTAAACAGAAAGAAATATTCACTTTTGACGCAATTGAACAACTGAAGATTGCTGATTTTCCCATCCATTCTTTTGTCTGAAATGGACCAATGTTTTATGTTTTTTGTTTTCTTTTATATACGACAACTAAAGTCGTAGTACTTTACCAATTTTCATTTATTTTCACCAAAGCAGGTCGTGGCTGCTGAATGGCAGACATGGCCGGATTTGATGAGGAATATCTGGAACATTGAGAGTTGAGTTCAGTATTTTGTAACTTGAATTGGTATACTCATCAATGATTTTTTGCACTGTAGAATGTAATGCAGGAAATTTCATTCAATTTTCTTGAGAGTGTGTAACCCAACAACACAAACGGATCAGCCTTAATGCAGTTCTTTATTGCTGACCTGCTAATTAGTGCAACTGAAGACTCCTACTTCCCCAAAGTATTCTGTGGATGACTGAACGAGTGTCATAACTTAATTATTTGTAACTGATCATATTCATCAAATCGAGTCCCGGCTGCTTTGCGGTAGGCATGGCTGGATTTGATATGCGTTAATGCAGTTTCTATTGATGACCCGATAATTATTGCAATTGTAGATTGCTAATTCCCCAATTTATACTGTGAACGACTGTACGGGTGTCAAAATGTCCCAAAGATAAAGATAAGTGCATGAAAGGCTATTGTTTTCAAAACTTAGCCATTTGATCATGTTCATCAAATCGAATCACGGCTGCTTTGAGGCTGGCATGGCTGGATTTGATAAACATATCGGAAATATTGAAAGGTAAGTCCAGTGTTCCACTACCAGAATGGATATTTTCATCATGTATTGGATTTTAATTAAGATGTTTAATATCCGTGTATTGGATTTTAATTAAGATGTTTAATATCCTTAATAGGTCAGGACTGTTGCCTTTTAAACAGAAATAAATATTCACCTTTCACGCTATTGAACAACTGAAGATTGCAAAATTTCCCATCCGTCCTATGGAGGACTGTACGAGTTTTGAAATAACCCAGAGTCTTTCATATGAAAACTTCAGTCGTTGTTTTTGTCCACTTTTTCATCAAACCGGGTCACGGCTGCTGAATGGCAGACAAAATTTCGCATCCGTCCTATGGAGGACTGTACGAGTTTTGAAATAGCCCAGAGTCTTTCATATGATAACTTCAGTCGTTGTTTTTGTTCACTTTTTCATCAAACCGGGTCACGGCTGCTGAATGGCAGACATGGCCGGATTTGGTGAAAAAGATATGGAATATCGACAGCTGAGTTCTGTAACTTGAATATATATTTTCACCAGTGATTTCTCGCATTCTGGATTTAATAGTATAGAATTAAAGGATGTAAATAAATCACTTGAATGGAGGACTGTTCGAGTGTTGAAATAACCCAGAGTTTTTCATATGATAACTTTAGTCGTTGTTCTTCTCCACTTTTTCATCAAACCGGATCACGACTGCTGAATGGCGGGCATGGTCGGATTTGATGAAAAAGATCTGGAATATTGACAGCTGAGTCCTGTAACTTGAATTGATATTTTCACCAGTGATTGTGCGACTGACTGTTCGAGTGTTAAAGTGTCCGAACGCCCAAAATAAGTCCATGAAATGCTAATTGTTTTCATAACTTGACTATTTGTAAAAGATCATGTTCATTAAAACAGTCACGGCTGCTTTGCGGCAGACACGGCTAGATTTGATAGACATATTTGAAATATTGAAAGATGAGTCCAGTGTTCCACTACCAGAATTGATATTTTCATCAGTAATTTCGTGTATTTGATTTTAACTAAGATGTTTAGTATCCTTAATAGGTGAAGTCTGTTGCCGTCTAAACAGAAAAAAAATACTCACGTTTGTCGCAATCGAACAATTGAAGATTGCTAATTTCCCCATCCGTTCTGAGGAGGACTGTGCGAGAGATGAAATGGCCCAGATTTTTTTTTTTTTTTTTTTTTTTCTTTCTTTTTTTTTAAGACAAATTAAGTCGTTGTATCTCACCAATTTTCATCAAACCGGGTCATGGCTGCTTAATGGCAGACATGGCCGGAGTTGATGAAAAATATGTGGAATATTGAGAGCTGAGTTCAGTGTTTTGTAACTGAAATTGATATCTTTCACCAGTGATTTCTTGCATGACAGTACTGTGCAGCATGGAATTAAATTATGTAAATAAATCACTTTAGCGTGTATAATTCAGCAACACCAAAGGGTCAGCCAGCCTTGATGCAGTCTTTATTTTCACCAGTGATTTATTGCATTGTAGATCTAAATGCAGGGAAACAAAGCTTATAAAAAAATTACTTGAGTGTGTGTAACTCAACAGCAATACTTTGCAGCAAACAAGGCAGTATAAGATAATCGTATCTAAAATACTGAAAGTTGAGTCCAGCGTTCCGTTTTCAGAATGGATATTATCATCATTTGTTGTAATAAATTTGTTGTAAGTAATATTGCGATATCCTCCCATGTGAAAGTCCTCCAAATCCAAATCCCATAACAGTTTTTTGAACAACCTAATTTAAAACATATACCCACCCGAATTATCGCGTGACAACAACTGTAAGTAAAGTGATGTCGCACTCAATAAGTATATGTATATGTATATGTATATTTTTAACAGTTTTGATATATGTACAGAGTTATTGTGTACCCAATCTGACCTCAAATCATGGATTCATATTGCAACAGACTGTGACTAAAAGTGAAACTGAAGTATCGATAGTCCCTCATGAACAGTTCATTTACCACTTATTATTTAGGGAAATATTATTATACTTTTCCTGCGGAAGAGCGGGCGGTACGATAATGACCTATGGCGGGTAATGTTGCACTAGACGAGGTGCAAATGGAACCAGAGTATGACTTTATACAGCTCTATAATGAGAAAGTATGTTCCTCCCCAGAAAATGACGAATCTCCGTTTAAACTCCACTCAAATCAGTGTAAATAATTTACAGCTAGAGGTTTTCAGTCTGTGACTAGTAAAATAAACTCACAATTTTCTTTGTTCCATCTTAACTGTCAAAGCTTAAAGACTCACTGGGATTCCTTCCAGAACCTGCTCTATAATTTACAAACAAAAAAGAATTTTTTTGACATAATTGGACTCACAGAAATATTTCAAATTCCCCCACAAAACTCGTTTACTCTGGAGGGTTATGCGCCAATTATCAAATGCATGAGACCCGAAAATGATGATGGCCGAGGGGGAGTTGGGCTATATATAAAAGAGGGGATATCCTATAAAGTTCGAAGTGATATTACAATTTTCATCCCCCACGTTTTCGAATCTCTATTCATAGAAGTTGAAGATAAACACAACTCTAAAATAATTGGCGTCATATATAGACCAAACACTCCACCGAAAGCCGATATAAACCTCCTCATATTAAAATTAGGTGAAATAATGGATGTTCTGAATGCCGAAAACAAGAAAGTTTATATCATGGGGGATCTCAACCTGGACCTTTTAAAAGCAAATATACATTCCAAGACAGAAGAATTTGTCGATCTCATGTTTAGCCAAGGATTCTTGCCTCATATAACCAAACCAACGAGAATAACTAATCATTCAGCTACTCTGATAGACCACATATTTTCAAACAATGTTTCACAAACAACAATACCGGGTATAATTATAACAGATGTATCAGATCACTTTGGTGTTTTTTACATTGAAGAATCTACCAAGGCAAATGATACACCACGGTTTACTATAAAACGAATCATAAACGCGGAAAAAATGTCTGAATTTAAAGAATTACTCTCAGAAAGTAATTTTTACCCTGTCTTGCTTTCAAACTGTCCCAATGAATCATATGAAACATTTTTAAACATCTATATGGAAGCTTACGATAAGGCATTCCCTTTGAAGCGTGTCCGCCAGAACAATAAATTTATTAAAAAACAACCTTGGATGACAAAGGGACTTGTCATATCCTCAGTTAATAAAGAAAAATTCTATACAAGAAAACTTAAAAACCCTAATGAACATAATTTACGAAATTACAAAAACTACTGTAAAATTTTTAATAAAGTTAAGAAACAATGTAAATCAATTTATTATAGGGATATCTTGAATGAAAATAGGAACAATATGCGAAGAACATGGCAGATCTTAAACGAAGCTATCAATAAAGGAAAACGTGAAAGCAGACTACCCACTTTCTTTGTCCAGGGGGGTACAGAAATAATCGAAGCCCAGGACATTGCAAGAGAATTCAATAATTTTTTCGTCAACGTTGGTAGAACCATATCCGACCAGATCCAGAAACCGGATAAATCGTATTTAAACTACATGCATGGTAGTGTTTCCAACAACTTTTATCTTCTACCCACAAATCCTGTAGAAGTTAGTCAAATTGTAAACAGAATGAAAGTAAAATCGTCGAAAGATTGGGATAGTATCACAACCAGTCTTCTTAAACAAACGATAAATGAGATATTAGTCCCCATTACCCACATAATCAATAATTCCTTTACCGAGGGCAAAGTACCAGATAGAATGAAAATCGCAAAGGTGGTACCCATTTTCAAATCAGGCGACGAGCACAGCTTTACAAACTACAGACCCATTAGTATCCTTCCAGCTTTTTCAAAAGTAATGGAAAAGCTCATGGACAAAAGACTTAGAATTTATCTCGAGAGGTTTAATATCTTATATCCTTATCAATACGGGTTTCAAAAACGTTATAGCACGATTCACCCAGTCCTCCAACTCCTCAAAAGCACCGCTATGGAAAACAATAAACGGGAAAAGAATAGTACACTGGCACTATTCTTGGACCTGTCTAAAGCATTCGACACGATAAACCATGAAATACTATTGGGCAAACTCGAATACTACGGCATCAGAGGACTAGCCAACAACTGGTTTAGAAGCTACTTGTCCGATAGATTCCAATATGTTCTATATGACGAACAAAAATCTGACTTTGCCAGGCAAAGCTGTGGTGTCCCACAGGGCTCGATCTTGGGCCCCGTTTTATTTCTTCTGTATATAAATGATATTAGTAACTCAACTTCGCTTAATCTCTTGTCGTTCGCTGATGACACTACAATACACTGCTCTGGTCTCAACAGTAGTTCAATAACACCTTATTTTAATGAAGAACTTCAAAAATTATTCGAATGGTGCTCTGTGAACGAGTTGATGCTGAATGCTAAAAAAAACTCATACATTATACTTAATCCAACAAAAGGAAGGAATACTGATTCCCGTCATGAGGTAAAAATAAATAACCAAGTTATTAAGAAGGTCGGAGACAACGAACCAGAAAAATCCATAAAGTTTTTGGGAATAAGCCTCGATGAACATTTATCCTACAAAGCCCACATATCCCGAATAAGCTCGAAAATAGCGCGAGCAAACTATAGTCTCAACAAAGTAAAAAATATCCTTCCTCATCGAGTCCTGAAGACATTGTATTTCGCCCTGGTTCACAGCCATTTAATATATGGAATCGTAACATGGGGGAGCTCGAAAGCAATTAATAAATTAGCTATTATGCAGAAGCGTTCATTACGAATTGTCAATAACAAAAAATACAACTCTCATACTGACCCTCTGTTCAAGAAGGATGAAATCCTCAAAGTTGACGATTTGTTTAAACTACATGCATTGCTGTTCATGTTTGACTGGCATAGAGGCCATTTACCTTCTTCCTTTAATGATATGTTCAACGTAAATGACAATTCGTCAGGTAGAACAACCAGACAGTCTGGACTTCTGAACATAGAAAAAACACGAAACCGTACCTTAGATAAACTTCCATTATACACGTTCCCGAAATTATGGAATGCTCTAGACGTCACTGTTCGAAATATTAACAATAGAACCGCCTTTAGACGCAAATTAACCTCCGATTTTATTTCTTCCTACTCAAATTATGTCCGGTGTAATAACCCTTATTGCCCAGAATGTACATAATAAAAATCAGTATTTTCATTAAATTACCGAGAAGAACTTACCAAAAAGAACTTATACACACAAGTTATGCTCTGTGTCCCATTCTGGTATCCTCGTCCTGTACAACCTGCAAATCCTTCGATTTGATCCGTGAAAATGCACAAATAATTTACGTGTCATGCCGACTGTCACACCGTGAGGTACCACGGGGGGAGCCGTTCCAGTTTAAACTGAAACGGGCTGATTCACCGCTATTTGCGCCCCATCGTGTGTCAGCCGATGTGGACCTCCCATTAACAGACTTGTATTATTCCAAGATTTATACGATAGTTTATGACGGGATCTGTTGTTACTGTTTGCAACCCTGAACTGTGTTAACAATATATTAAGCAGGTTGTTTCGGGATATTAGCAATATTGAGGTACCAGTCGTCCGCTGGAATCTATAATTATTTCCCCCTAACTTATTTTTTATACGAGAACAAATTATTGGCAAAAGAATATGAACACCCATTCCTCATTAGGAATTAGACTAATTACGTCAAGTCCGATCACTTCATCACAGTCTGTTGCGATTTTTATTTTTCTAGGGAGTGTCAGGTAGACAGCCAATCTGGCTATGTCACTTCCCACGGTATGCTGAATACATTGTCTGTAAAACATTTATCTGTAAAACGTTTTTTTTATATGTATACCGTAAATAAAGAATCTGAATCTGAATCCCATTTATCTCATTCTAATAGTGGACTGAGATGCCTTCCAAAGGAATCAATCCCATTTATCTCATTTTTATAGTGAACTGAGATGCCTTCAAAAGGAATCAATCCCATTTATCTCATTCTTATAGTGAACTGAGATGCCTTCAAAAGGAATCAATCCCATTTATCTCATTTTTATAGTGAACTGAGATGCCTTCCAAAGGAATCAATCCCATTTATCTCATTCTTATAGTGAACTGAGATGCATTCAGAAGGAATCAATCCCATTTATCTCATTCTTATAGTGAACTGAGATGCCTTCAAAAGGAATCAATCCCATTTATCTCATTCTTATAGTGAACTGAGATGCCTTCAAAAGGAATCAATCCCATTTATCTCATTCTTATAGTGAACTGAGATGTCTTCAAAAGGAATCAATCCCATTTATCTCATTCTTATAGTGAACTGAGATGCCTTCAAAAGGAATCGATCCCATTTATCTCATTCTAATAGTGAACTGAGATGTCTTCAAAAGGAATCGGTCCCATTTATCTCATTCTTATAGTGAACTGAGATGCTTTCAAAAGGAATTGATCCCACTTATCTCTTTTTATAGTGGACTGAGATGTCTTCAAAAGGAATCAATCCCATTTATCTCATTCTTATAGTGAACTGAGATGTCTTCAAAAGGAATCGATCCTATTTATCTCATTCTAATAATGGACTGAGATGTCTTCAAAAGGAATCGATCCCATTATCTCATTCTTATAGTGAACGGAGATACCTTCAAAAGGAATCAATCCCATTTGCCTCATTCTTATAGTGAACTGAGATGCCTTCAAAAGGAATTGATCCCATTTATCTCATTCTTATAGTGAACTGAGATGCTTTCAAAAGGAATTGATCCCATTTATCTCTTTTTTATAGTGGACTGAGATGTCTTCAAAAGGAATCAATCCCATTTATCTCATTCTTATAGTGAACAGAGATGTCTTCAAAAGGAATCGATCCCATTATCTCATTCTTATAGTGAACTGAGATGCCTTCAAAAGGAATCGATCCCATTTATCTCATTCTTATAGTGAACTGAGATGCCTTCAAAAGGAATTGATCCCATTTATCTCATTCTAATAGTGGACTGAGATGTCTTCAAAAGGAATCGGTCCCACTTATCTCATTCTTATAGTGAACTGAGATGCTTTCAAAAGGAATTGATCCCACTTATCTCTTTTTATAGTGAACTGAGATGCCTTCAAAAGGAATCGATCCCATTTATCTCTTTTTATAGTGGACTGAGATGTCTTCAAAAGGAATCAATCCCATTTATCTCATTCTTATAGTGAACTGAGATGTCTTCAAAAGGAATTGATCCTATTTATCTCATTCTAATAATGGACTGAGATGTCTTCAAAAGGAATCGATCCCATTATCTCATTCTTATAGTGAACGGAGATACCTTCAAAAGGAATCAATCCCATTTGCCTCATTCTTATAGTGAACTGAGATGCCTTCAAAAGGAATTGATCCCATTTATCTCATTCTTATAGTGAACTGAGATGCTTTCAAAAGGAATTGATCCCATTTATCTCTTTTTTATAGTGGACTGAGATGTCTTCAAAAGGAATCAATCCCATTTATCTCATTCTTATAGTGAACTGAGATGTCTTCAAAAGGAATCGATCCCATTATCTCATTCTTATAGTGAACTGAGATGCCTTCAAAAGGAATTGATCCCATTTATCTCATTCTTATAGTGAACTGAGATGCCTTCAAAAGGAATCAATCCCATTATCTCATTCTTATAGTGAAATGAGATACCTTCGAAAGGAATCGATCCCATTATCTCATTCTTATAGTGAAATGAGATGCCTTCAAAAGGAATCAATCTCATTTATCTCATTCTTATAGTGAACTGAGATGCCTTCAAAAGGAATTGATCCCATTTATCTCATTCTTATAGTGAACTGAGATGCCTTCAAAAGGAATCGATCCCATTATCTCATTCTTATAGTGAAATGAGATGCCTTCAAAGGGAATCAATCCCATTTATCTTATTCTTGTAGTGAACTGAGATGCCGTCAAAAGAAATTAATCCCATTTATCTCATTCTTATAGTGAACGGAGATACCTTCAAAAGGAATCTATCCCATTTACCTCATTCTTATAGTGAACTGAGATGCCTTCAAAAGGAATTGATCCCATTTATCTCATTCTTATAGTGAACTGAGATGCCTTCAAAAGGAATTGATCCCATTTATCTCATTCTTATAGTGAACTGAGATGCCTTCAAAAGGAATCGATCCCATTATCTCATTCTTATAGTGAAATGAGATGCCTTCAAAGGGAATCGATCCCATTTATCTCATTCTTGTAGTGAAATGAGATGCCTTCAAAGGGAATCGATCCCATTTATCTCATTCTTATAGTGAACTGAGATGCCTTCAAAAGGAATTGATCCCATTTATCTCATTCTTGTAGTGAACTGAGATGCCTTCAAAGGGAATCAATCCCATTTATCTCATTCTATTGTGAACTGAGATGCCTTCAAAAGGAATTGATCCCATTTATCTCATTCTTATAGTGAACTGAGATGCATTCAGAAGGAATCGATCCCATTTATCTCATTCTTATAGTGAACTGAGATGTCTTCAAAAGGAATCAATCCCATTTATCTCATTCTTATAGTGAACTGAGATGTCTTCAAAAGGAATCAATCCTATTTATCTCATTCTAGTAGTGGACTGAGATGTCTTCAAAAGGAATCGATCCCATTATCTCATTCTTATAGTGAACGGAGATACCTTCAAAAGGAATCTATCCCATTTACCTCATTCTTATAGTGAACTGAGATGCCTTCAAAAGGAATTGATCCCATTTATCTCATTCTTATAGTGAACTGAGATGCCTTCAAAATGAATTGATCCCATTTATCTCATTCTTATAGTGAACTGAGATGCCTTCAAAAGGAATCGATCCCATTATCTCATTCTTATAGTGAAATGAGATGTCTTCAAAGGGAATCAATCCCATTTATCTCATTCTTATAGTGAAATGAGATGCCTTCAAAGGGAATCAATCCCATTTATCTCATTCTATTGTGAACTGAGATGCCTTCAAAAGGAATTGATCCCATTTATCTCATTCTTATAGTGAACTGAGATGCATTCAGAAGGAATCGATCCCATTTATCTCATTCTTATAGTGAACTGAGATGCATTCAGAAGGAATCGATCTCATTTATCTCATTCTTATAGTGAACTGAGATGCCTTCAAAAGTAATCAATCCCATTTATCTCATTCTTATAGTGAACTGAGATGCCTTCAAAAGGAATCAATCCCATTTATCTCATTCTTATAGTGAACTGAGATGCCTTCAAAAGGAATCAATCCCATTTATCTCATTCTTATAGTGAACTGAGATGTCTTCAAAAGGAATCAGACCCATTTATCCCATTTTTATAGTGAAATGAGATGTCTTCAAAAGGAATCAATCTCATTTATCTCATTCTTATAGTGAACTGAGATGCCTTCAAAAGGAATCAATCCCATTTATCTCATTCTTATAGTGAACTGAGATGTCTTCAAAAGGAATCAGACCCATTTATCCCATTTTTATAGTGAACTGAGATGCCTTCAAAAGGAATCGATCCCATTTATCTCTTTTTTATAGCGGACTGAGATGTCTTCAAAGGGAATCAATCCCATTTATCTCATTCTTATAGTGAACTGAGATGTCTTCAAAAGGAATCGATCCCATTTATCTCATTCTTATAGTGAACTGAGATGTCTTCAAAAGGAAGCAATCCCATTTATCTCATTCTTATAGTGAACTGAGATGTCTTCAAAAGGAATCGATCCCATTTATCTCATTCTTATAGTGAACTGAGATGTCTTCAAAAGGAATTGATCCCATTTATCTCATTCTTATAGTGAACTGAGATGTCTTCAAAAGGAATCAATCCCGTTTATCTCATTCTTATAGTGAACTGAGATGTCTTCAAAAGGAATCGATCCCATTTATCTCATTCTTATAGTGAACTGAGATGTCTTCAAAAGGAATCGATCCCATTTATCTCATTCTTATAGTGAACTGAGATGTCTTCAAAAGAAATCAATCCCTTTTATCTCATTCTTATAGTGAACTGAGATGTCTTCAAAAGGAATCGATCTCATTTATCTCATTCTTGTAGTGAACTGAGATGTCTTCAAAAGGAATCGATCCCAATTTATCTCATTTTTATAAAGAACTGAGATGCATTCAAAAAGTGTGAGGCATCAAAATTTGGCACCAAAAATATATCTTTGGATATACTTGGAGAGCTTTGTGGCAGGGACCGACTTAGTTAGGAGACAGTGTGAATTTGACTCCTAAAATTCTGATTTGTCTTTAGAATCTTAAATATAGGCTTCTAAGTTGGCTGGTAATTGTAAAATACCATTTCCTCTTGACTATGAAAAGGAATAGTTTTGTGGTAAAATAAAATCAATTTTCAGTCATTTGAGAAACAACTTTAATTACACCAAAAAAGTAATGTAATAAGAAACTAGAGATGATCTGTCACCCGGTATACCCCTACCGTGGTATACCGCCTAGACTAGTGTGGGTGACTGAAAGGGGGCATTCAATTTTTCTAAGTAAAAAAAAAATCTAATATGGCCACCAGTCGACCTTCTTGAAACTGAGCAGGTAAAAAATTATGTCATACACTTCCACTCATCATGTTGATCATTTTTGTGAAGTTTCATGAAAATGCGGCTAAAACTGTGTATGTAGTTTGCTTCCCAAGTTTACATAACAATATTCCAATATGGCAGTCAGTCAGCCATCTTGAGACCGAGAGGGAAAAAAATTATGTCATGTACGTCCCCTCATCATGTTGATCATTTTTGTAAAGTTTCTTGAAAATGCGGCTAAGCAGTTCGCTCCACAAGTTTACATGTGTAATGGACTGACGCCTTAGACAGAGCGACCGACGAACAAGTTGACTCCTATTTAACCACCTAAAACTTCGTTTTGTGGGGGTATAACTGAATGCACAAATGTATGTCATACACAGCTTAAAAGCTTCCAACAAGAAGATCATTATCAAAAAGTAATATAATTATAGTTCACCCTTTACACAATGCAGACGATATTAAAATTTATTATTTTAAATATCATTTTTTTAAAATTTTTCAAAAAATTTCCACAAAACCATATCATGTGACCCCTCATTGAAACGAGCTCTACGAGCTCGTTCCAATGAAGGGTCACAGGATATGGTTTTGTTGAAATTTTTTGAAAAGTAAAAAATTTATTGCAATTTATATATTTTTTATACTGTACCAAAGACCCAGACTTAGCTGGTGCTAACTCTTTAAATTTCAAGGCCAAATGCAAATTTTGCCCCCCCCCCCCCACCCCACCCAATCCCCAAAATTTGCATCAAAATCCAAAAAATACATGTCCTATGTGGTCCTCCATACTCTGGTCCACTGTGCATGCGCAGTGTCAATGAAGTACCGAAATTGGCGCCAAATCTTCATTCTTACAACCAGTGCCTGGTAAGTGTTATGTAATCAGCGGGGAGGTATGAGTTCCCAACTCATGGGAGGGCCATCCCCATCTGGGTCATTGGTAAGTATACAAAATATATAAATTACTATAAATTTTTAACATTTTTATACTGTACCAATGACCCAGACTTAGCTGAGTAGAAAAAAGGCTGGAGGGCCTAGGACATAAAGGAAAATCCAATAAGCTCAATTACATGTAAACAGAATTATCCCCTCAAGGAGAAAAGGAGAAACAGGATTTACACAAATGAAAGACACAATACCATTCCGTAATTGAGCACAATAATATCAACTAGATATCACAGAGATGGAATCCATCTCTGCGGGCCCCGCAGCAACAAACCGATGTTAGGTATAAACTGATGTGAACCGTAATACTAAAATATTTCAAGCAATAGGTAAAATCTGATGAAAATCCCTTCCCGGACACGAACTTGTCAGAAACCCCCCCACCCCCCCCCCCCCCCAAGTTCTGAATAATTTGACCTTGAGGTCAAACTTCAAGGTCAAAGCATGGCAACCTTGGTACGCGACACATCGTCTTGAGATAATCTATCCACATACCAAATATCAAAACCCTATCTATTAAGGGAAAAAAGTTACAGCCCTGACATGAACTTGTCAGAAAAGAACCCCGAATTCGGAATAATTTGACCTTGAGGTCAAAGTTCAAGGTCAAAGCATGGCAACCGTGGTACACGACACATCATCTTGAGATAATCTACCCACATACCAAATATCAAAACCCTATCTATTAAGGGAAAAAGTTACAGCCCGGACACAAACTTGTCAGAAAAGAACCCCGAATTTGGAATAATTTGACCTTGAGGTCAAACTTCAAGGTCAAAGCATGGCAACCTTGGTACGCGACACGTCGTCTTGAGATAATCTATCCACATACCAAATATCAAAACCCTATCTATTAAGGGAAAAAAGTTACAGTCCGGACACGGACTTGTCAGAAAAGAACCTCGAATTCGGAATAATTTGACCTTGAGGTCAAAGTTCAAGGTCAAAGCATGGCAACCGTGGTACACGACACGTCAGCCTGAGATAATCTACCCACATACCAAATATCAAAACCCAATCTATTAAGGGAAAAAAGTTACAGCCCGGACACGAACTTGTCAGAAAAGAACCCCGAATTCGGAATAATTTGACCTTGAGGTCAAAGTTCAAGGTCAAAGCATGGCAATCTTGGTACGCAACACATCGTCTTGAGATAATATACCCACATGTCAAATATTAAGAGAGAAAGATTACAGCCCGGACAAGTTTTGTTATGGAGGGACGGACGGACGCACGGATGCACACACAGACAGAGCGATCACTACAGGGCGTCCACCTCACGGCAGGGCCCTAATAATCACTAATAACCTCCAGTATAACCCATTATACTAATATTTTTAAAGGAAAGCCAATAAATAAAGATAGTCCAGAAAATGAGACTCTTTATACTCATTAAAAGTGTCTGAGGATTGTATATTAACGCCCGTTTGACACGTGACATATACAAATGCTTCACACCGAGCTACACTTTAAAAATATTACATGTATGAGTAAACATTAGCTTTACACTTTAAAACCATCCCGGTACCAACTCAGAATTACTGACTCCAGGGGAGGTATTCCCTTGCTTTTCACTATAAAGCAGGTGATATAAGGGAACACCATCCTCCCCCCCCCCCTTCCTCTGGGTTAATCACCCCAGAACGAAGAGGGCAGCAGGACAGAGTCACTGCTGGAACAGAAAGCCTGCATAACTATAGTTGCAACTGTTTAGTGAACGGCATTCTGAGCAACAGATAACGGACCTTAACAACGCAGGTCGCCAGAAATAGACTCCATATTTCTAAGGTAAAAATTTGTGAACATAGAAGGCTGAGACCAGTATGCAGCCTTCATCAAATCGGTAATACCAATACTATTAGCATAAGCCCAAGATGTAGACAGCGCCCTCACTTCATGCGTCGAAATCTTAAGCACAGACTGCTGAGTAGAAGATAATTTTTCATAAGCAGTACGAATAGTTAATTGAATCCACCATGAAATAGAATGTCCCTTCTATTAGGCAGCAGAGACAGAAAGAAACGTCTACGTCCCTTTCTGATAAACTCAGATGTACATTTGTAAATACGCATAGCTCTAACTGGACATAGCAAAGGCCTGTGACCGTCTGAGGACAGAAGAGCCTTAATAACAATAGGTTCAGGGTACTTATTAGGAGCCTGATTCTTAGCCAAAAATCCAACATTAGTAGTCAAAGTAATAGTATTACCAACACTACGATAGTGAGAATCATCAACAGATTGTGCATGAAGCTCACTAACTCTTCTAGCCGAAGAGAAGGCTAAGAGAAAAGTTGTCTTATAAGATAAGTATTTGAAGTCTACCGTGTCAAGGGGTTCAAATGGCGCTTCTTTTAGCTTCAGAAGAACCCAAGCTAAATTCCAGTTAGGAATTAACCTAAGGGTTCTAGGTCTATTTATCAAAAAGTTTTTGACTAACTTAGATAAAGAGACATTAGATCCAATTTGTAAGCTATCATGATGAGCATAAGTATCCGATAGCACAGACCTATAACCCTTAATTGTTATTGGCTGCAGTTTGATCTCGTCAAACAAGTAGACCAAAAAATTAGCAATGTGTGGAAGGGAGGGATCATAAATATCATTAGAATGATCCCCACACCAACGAAAGAAAACCTTCCACTTAGCAGCATAATTTAGTGAAGAGGTCCTCCTACAGTTAGAAATTGCGTCCACTGCTCATCCTGTAAAATGCTTGCCGTGCAAGAAGGACCGCACGGAAATACGTGAAGGTTGAGATCTTGCGGGTTGTGATGCAGTATGCACGATTTCCCCTGCGAAAGAAGGTCCTCCCATCACCACAGAATCTTGCAGTGAAATTGCTTGATTTTTAGCAATATCAGTTGAATCATGGAGCTGGAGGATACGCGTATCCTATCATTCCGTCCCAAAAGATCGAGAGAG
The DNA here is from genome assembly GCA_031216915.1 of Pictodentalium vernedei. Classification (NCBI taxonomy): domain Eukaryota; kingdom Metazoa; phylum Mollusca; class Scaphopoda; order Dentaliida; family Dentaliidae; genus Pictodentalium; species Pictodentalium vernedei. The sequence goes on along the minus strand of CM062291.1, from coordinate 488,684,616 downwards.
CATCTAAGGCGAATGCTCGGGGATCTGGGCATGGTGACACATACGTCTGCAACTGATTGTTGAGATGCGTCGCAAAAAAAGTCTATCATAGGACGATCCCATTGGTAGCAAATCTGATTGAATACTCATTTGTTGAGTCCATTCTGATGGCAACATACGACCTTTCCAAGAAAGGGAGTCCGCTAGAATGTTCAGACGACCCGGAATATGACGGGCCGACAGAAGAACCTGATGCTCTAGGACAAACAGAAGGATTCTTTCCGTTAAGTTGAACATCGGAATGGAATGAGTACCTCCCTGGTTCAAAATATACGCTACTACTGTCGAATTGTCGGACAGAATTTGAACATGTGAATTCTGAATAATGTTCATCCAATGACGTAGCGCAAGCCAAATTGACATCATCTATTTGATGTTTATGTGCTTGTTTAGGAACTGCGGATCCCAAAGACCCTGGCACCTCAAAACTGTTGGGCTCAAAGTTGCGCCCCAACCTGTTTGACTTGCATCCGTCATAATCGTAAAATTTAGATCCGGCACTCCCTGAGTTAACCACTGATTATATCTGCCCGAGTCTGAATCTCTTGTTTTACTTGTTTCGACAAGACGAAGTTCGTTTCGAGCGAATGAATCTTCACACTCCAATTCTGATTAAAAAATATCTGGAGTGGACGGGTGCGTATTCGCCCCATCGGAATAAGATCTGTGGCGGCTCCGCACAAACCTATCAGTCGCATGAATTCTCGCGCCGTTACTACATCTGAGTGAAGACAAAAGCGAGCGTGACAACTGACTAATTTCGCTCTGGGTAATGGCAGACGAACCAGACTGTTGTGCGTCCAGAAGCTAGATCCAACTTCTTTTCGTTTACTATGAAACCGAGATGTCGGAGCAGTTGAAGCAGACTCTGAACATCATTCTGGAGCGTTAACCTGTTGTCGTACCTCTGAAGAATGTCGTCCAAGTAGGCCAACGTTACCACAGACGAATGAGCTCAGAAATGAGTCATTACCAAGTTCATTATTCGAGTGAAGGCCCAGGGTGCTAGATTCAGACCGAAGAACATTGCTCGGAACTGATAAACGACCTCTAGGACAGCGAAGCGAAGGTACTTTCTGAACGCCGGATGTACCATGATGTGAAAGTACGCATCCTTGAGATCTATACTCGCAGCATAATCGTTCACTCGAATGCTCGCTCTGACCGATCGGATGGTCTCCATATAAAATTTTGGAGCCACAATCAGCTTGTTTATCCAGCTTAGATCTATAACTGGACGGAACTAGCCGTCTGGTTTTGGAACCAGGAACAGATGACTGTAGAAACCTGGAGATTCCTGGTTTTCTACGACCTCTATTGCATTCTTCTCCAGTAGAGATTGGACTTCTGATAGAAGCAAATATCTCTTCTGAAGGTTTGATGGAAACTGAGTCCAACGTGGACTTCATTTTAATGGAGGTTTTTCCTTGAAGGACAGTTTTAGACCTTCTGAAATAATCCCCTGTACCCATGGGTCGTCTGTAATTGACAACCAATTGGTTAAGAATCTCGACAGCCTTCTGCCCACTGGAACATAATAGAGGTTTTGACCACCACCTCCTGGACCTGCAAGGCTTGCGGGAGGAGAAACTACATCCTCCCCAACCCGCAACTCGACCAGTCGACCTAGGGGCATCTTACCGGTTGTCTCGGGCAGCATTACAACCCCTACCTGAGTCGCTACTCTGACGGTCTCTATAGTAAGAAATAGAGGCTTTCTTAGATCCTCTATAGGATCTTCCCTTGGACGTACTCACCCCAGAAGTCCCTGCCTTACTCCTCTCTGCTGAGTCCGGTTTTTTCGAAGCGGACTTAAAAAGCAGAGAGTCTGAAGCTTTCTTAGTAATCTGATCATAGATTAGCGAAAGCTTACCATTGAAGAGAAGCTTCCTGAAACCGGAGCGACTCGAAGAGAGTTTTTCACTTTAGTATCCACTCTTGTGGATGAAGCCAGGGCAGCATCATGTCTGACTAACTCTAAATTTGCCACTGAAAGGGCTGAGTTATACGTGGAAAATGCTATAGCCCTCAAAAGAACTCTCAAGGAAGTTTGAACCACTTGGAATTCTTTTCCATCGAGACGTAGTGATAACGCTCTGGTAAGGTGATCTGCGTAAGGTAAGGCATCTAAACTGGCTCTGTTAGACGAGATTGTCTTCTCCAACGTACTGGAGAGAATCGATATAGACGCCGGCAATGACAACTCCAAGTCTTCTGCCTGGTCGTCTAAACGTAGAGGAACTCTCGGCACGCCCTGTCCTGCCGTATCAAATCTATTTCTACTGTTGATGAACGGCAGATGTAGAGCATGAGGCGATAAGAAACTGGATTTGCCAGTCTTAGAGGCTAGCTTGAATATAGCATCATTTAGAAGTTCAAAAGTCTGTGTGACATTTCTGGACTGGGTCAGAAACTCAGGCGCAATATCCTTATTCCGGCCGAAAAAGTCTGTGTCGAGTGACGCTATCAGTCTCTTATCTGGTATCGCAGCACTCTGGTCTGGAGGAACAACTTCTGGAAGGTGTTGCCGGATGAAATCTACGGCCACCTTATGTTGTTCGGAAAGGGATAATTCCAGCTCTGCTGATTCCCTTTCACCATCCGACTGGACCACATGTGAATCTTGGTCTTCCCTTTCGGACTCTGCAGGGGAGTGTACCGACCCAGCTTCCTCAGACAGTTCCTGTTCTTAAAGAGTTTCTGAAGGTTGCTGGGATGCTGCGATGAGTTGTGCTATCTGTGATAGCAAGTCTGTCACATAGGCCTGTGGAGCCGCGGTCTTATGTAGCTTAGTCGCTGGAAGCTCCTGGGACGGTAATTCCTGCATACTTCTCTTATGCGAACGTCCCGACTGGTAAAGCCTCGTGTCCTTGGCTACCGGATGGCGTGACCTGGTCGATGTGGAATCCCTGGTCGACAAACAGGCTGGATATCTGCAGTCACGTAGCCAAGGTGTGGTTGTGTGTGCTGACGTGTGGATGAGGAAGCCAGTAGACTAGCCTCGCCAGACTGTCTATGCGACGGAGCGTCCCGAGCAGGAGGAGTGGATGTATGCTCCGACTGACGAACGTTACATACATCAACATCTGGAGCCAGATGTTGCTGTAAGAGAGAGGGACCTCACTCGCTCGCGGTCCGGGTAGACCCGGACGAGGCAGCTACCAGACTGACTGGCTTCCTCCGTTCCATCCTCCAATCCGTCATCGCCAGGTGTGCATGATCCGAGTTTATAGTGCTCGCAACACCCGATCTCCTCTCCTGGAGCGCAATGGACGAACCCGGCGTCACAACACCCATTTCTCAAGTGATTGCTTCACCAGGCGAGCTAGTGGGCGACAAGGACGTCGATCCTACTAGGGATCTAGGCACTTGTCGAATTATGCTGAGCACTTTTGCCGCTATGTCTTCATTTAATTTTGACGACGGAAGCACACTTCTTGAAGACATCACAGAAACATCACCCTGTTCTTGTTCCTCTGAAAAAGAGACTGAAAAACTAGAGTGACCCTGTGACGAGAGGACCGGCATGGACCTCTCACCACTAACAATATACCGTGACACACGTCTCCAACGTTTGTCATCCCAATTGGCACACACTGAGCAAGAATTAGTGTGAGTACACTGACTACAGCAAATACAATGAACATGAGAATCAGGGGAAGACTTTCGCGATTTACAATTTGAACAATATTCTTTCATTTTTGAAAAAATATTAAACAGTCATCGTACTCGCACTAACCCTTGAAAATACAAAGATACATAATAATAATATAATCCATTACAAAGATTTCGAAAAATAATTCAAAAGAAATTTTTTTTTTTTTAAATTTCAAGATGAGGCCAAGTTCCCAAAGGGATTGATGAGCCCAAATGGATCCCCAAAAAGCCTAAGTGTGGACAAAAATTTTAAAACGTATCTAAAAATTAATGCTACACTTACGGACAATATTGATGTATCTAGCTATGAACAGAACCTAATAGAAGACAAGGAATCACTGTCAGAAGTAACTGTTGTCAACGTAAACAAAAGTGAATAAAAACCGGAAACAAGACTCCAGGCACTGAAAATATGGCCTGAAATCAGTAACCAATTTTAAACACTATCCGATGTAAAACAGAAACTTCCACAGAAGAAACTGCTGTACATCGGATGGTAGATGCATGACCAAAATTCCTAACCACCCCTAGGGTGAGTGAGGACGTAACCATGGGGAAGAACAGAATAAACATTCTGTTACTATGCCAAAAACTCCCAAGAAATTTCAGTAAAAAATTACAAAAATTATGCCAAAAGCATGGGAGAATAGCAAAAGGGGTAATCAAGGAAAGGGAGAGAAGAAACACTGAACAAACAGTGGAAATTTCATAGCAAGAATGAAAACATCAGGCCCATGCCCCGAAATTAGGGAACATGAAATAATTTTGCATAAAAATGATAAGTTACAGCCCTGAACACATCCTTCCACTGTTTCTTCCTCTCATCCTCTTATTTCATCCTTGGATCCACCATTTCTTTCATGATTTTGTGTCTGGCATCATTTTAACTGAGATTTACAAGCACAAATATCAGTGAGATGTTACTAATTGAAGGGCCAAACAAAGAATGAAGATTTTGCGCCAATTTCGGTACTTTCTTGACACTGCGCATGTGCAGTGGACAAAAGTATGGAGAACCACATAGGACATGTATTTTTTGGATTTTGATGGATGGATGGGGGGGGGGGCAAAATTTGTGTTTGGCTCTGAAATTTAAAGAGTTAGCACCAGCTTAGTCTGGGTCATTGGTACAGTATAAAAATATATTTTCTCAACTACTGAATTTGCATGTTACAAGGGCGGATGCAGGCGATTCGTTGGGTAAAGGGTTAACTGATTGAGTGCTTGATGCACATATTTGGGCTTTATGCTGGTGTGAAGGTGCTACAACATAAAGGCTTCACGTTCTGTAAATTTATCTAACAATCATATAGATTTTGGCATGAAAACCACGAGAAACGGTACGTATCACATAATGTGTTCTGATTCCGTATCATATAGACGACTCATTCTGATTCTGTATCATATAGATTCAACTTCCAGTAAACACCGCTGTGACAAATAATATCATTATATGCATTGTTATTATGCACTAAAATATGAAATTTTAAATTTTGACCAATTCCAACCCAATTTAAACTGAAAAATGGAAAAACGGGCTTTATGTAACAGGATTGTCTCGGTCGTGCTCACAATCGGATCACAACTCGCCCTAACGGGCTCGTTGTGATCCAATTGTAAACACAACCTTGAATCTGATACAAATTACAGGACATGCATTTGGTCATGATATTGTATATGTACTTGGTATCAACTATGAAGTTAAATCATGTCATTTGTGTGGATTTGCCTTGTTACAATTTAAGAGAGAGAGCCTATAGGCAGAGGAGGAGATGGGGCGGGGCTGCCTATAGTCACTCTCCCATAAATTGGCAATAATAAACAAGGCAAAACACATGAAGAAATTTTGACATTCAACAATAACTTTCAAAAGTATGCTCCAAGTCTGGCTCTTATTTTTAAATGCTCAGGTTGGTCTCGGCTTTGTCGTTTATTACTTCTTTGTTTCCTTTTTGATACAATCACTGTCTTACAACACAGGGAAGACAGAACAAATTCTAATCAAATCTTGAATCAAGTCATGGGCATCATGAAGATGACGACCGGGGAAATAGGGGGTGGGGCAGGGGGTGCTGTGTAAACCCGAGTTGTTCTGACTCTAATGGCTCAAGTCCTGACTAATAAAATATTCCAACTAGCCACAGCTCATCGGTACTAGGCACTGCACTGGGCTAGCCTCCAGCCACAGCTCATCGGTACTAGACACTGCACTGGGCTAGCCTCTAGCCACAGCTCATCGTACTAGGCACTGCACTGGGCTAGCCTCTAGCCACAGCTCATCATACTAGGCACTGCACTGGGCTAGCCTCTAGCCACAGCTCATCATACTAGGCACTGCACTGGGCTAGCCTCCAGCCACAGCTCATCGGTACTAGGCACTGCACTGGGCTAGCCTCTAGCCACAGCTCATCATACTAGGCACTGCACTGGGCTAGCCTCTAGCCACAGCTCATCATACTAGGCACTGCACTGGGCTAGCCTCTAGCCACAGCTCATCGGTACTAGGCACTGCACTGGGCTAGCCTCCAGCCACAGCTCATCGGTACTAGGCACTGCACTGGGCTAGCCTCTAGCCACAGCTCATCATACTAGGCACTGCACTGGGCTAGCCACAGCTCATCATACTAGGCACTGCACTGGGCTAGCCTCTAGCCACAGCTCATCGTACTAGGCACTGCACTGGGCTAGCCGCCAGCCACAGCTCATCGGTACTAGGCACTGCACTGGGCTAGCCTCTAGCCACAGCTCATCATACTAGGCACTGCACTGGGCTAGCCTCTAGCCACAGCTCATCGGTACTAGGCATTGCACTGGGCTAGCCTGTAGCCACAGCTCATCGGTACTAGGCACTGCACTGGGCTAGCCTCTAGCCACAGCTCATCGGTACTAGGCATTGCACTGGGCTAGCCTCTAGCCACAGCTCATCGGTACTAGGCACTGCACTGGGCTAGCCTCTAGCCACAGCTCATCGGTACTAGGCATTGCACTGGGCTAGCCTCCAGCCACAGCTCATCGGTACTAGGCACTGCACTGGGCTAGCCTCTAGCCACAGCTCATCATACTAGGCACTGCACTGGGCTAGCCTCTAGTCACAGCTCATCGTTGATATTACTGGGAAACTTTCAATTTTTTTTCAATAGTGGGAATGTCTAATGAGAGTGGAATTAGCATGGCTGGTGGCATAGGTAGAGATGTTGTTTCTGTTTAGATAGCAGGAACTACAGTCAGTCTTCATTTTCAAAATTATTTATGTACAGTTTCCACCATGCAGGACTATACGTGCTCTGTGTCAACAAAGATGACTGATGCCAAACTATATTCGAGTGAAAATATTCGAATGGAAATGAATCGTGCAGCCGATTCGAATCGAACCGAACAGTAACTTAAGATCATTCTAATTATGAATAGATTTATGAAAAATCACATTTCAACAAAAAACAACTGGATATCTAAAAACAATAGTTATTGATTTAATGATGGATGACAGACAATGGATGCCACAAGTGATATCTCCCACTGATTTCCTGTTAATGATGAATGACAGACAATGGATGCCAAGTGTTATCTCCCACTGATTTCCTGTTGATGATGGATGACAGACAATGGATGCCAAATGATATCTCCCACTGATTTCCGGTTATGTGTGTTAACAACAGACAATGGATGCCAAGTGATATCTCCCACTGATTTCCTATTCATGATGGATGACAGACAATGGATGCCAAGTGATATCTCCCACTGATTTCCTGTTGATGATGGATGACAGACAATGGATGCCAAGTGTTATCTCCCACTAATTTCCTGTTGATGATGGATGACAGACAATGGATGCCAAGTGATATCTCCCACTGATTTCCTGTTAGGTGTGCTAACAACAGACAATGGATGCCAAGTGATATCTCCCACTGATTTCCTGTTGATCATGGATGACAGACAATGGATGCCAAGTGATATCTCCCACTGATTTCCTGTTAGGTGTGCTAACAACAGACAATGGATGCCAAGTGATATCTCCCACTGATTTCCTGTTCATGATGGATGACAGACAATGGATGCCAAGTGATATCTCCCACTGATTTCCTGTTAGGCGTGCTAACAACAGACAATGGATGCCAAGTGATATCTCCCACTGATTTCCTGTGATGATGGATGACAGACAATGGATGCCACAAGTGTTATCTCCCACTGATTTCCTGTTGATGATGGATGACAGACAATGGATGCCAAGTGATATCCCCCACTGATTTCCTGTTGATTATGGATGACAGACAATGGATGCCAAGTGATATCGCCCACTGATTTCCTGTTGATGATGGATGACAGACAATGGATGCCAAGTGATATCTCCCACTGATTTCCTGTTGATGATGGATGACAGACAATGGATGCCAAGTGATATCTCCCACTGATTTGATGATGGATGACAGACAATGGATGCCAAGTGATATCTCCCACTGATTTGATGATGGATGACAGACAATGGATGCCAAGTGATATCTCCCACTGATTTCCTGTTAGGCGTGCTAACAACAGACAATGGATGCCAAGTGATATCTCCCACTGATTTCCTGTGATGATGGATGACAGACAATGCCAAGTGATATCTCCCACTGATTTCCTGTGATGATGGATGACAGACAATGGATGCCACAAGTGTTATCTCCCACTGATTTCCTGTTGATGATGGATGACAGACAATGGATGCCAAGTGATATCCCCCACTGATTTCCTGTTGATTATGGATAACAGACAATGGATGCCAAGTGATATCTCCCACTGATTTCCTGTTGATGATGGATGACAGACAATGGATGCCAAGTGATGTCTCCCACTGATTTCCTGTTGATGATGGATGACAGACAATGGATGCCAAGTGATATCTCCCACTGATTTCCTGTTGATCATGGATGACAGACAATGGATGCCAAGTGATATCTCCCACTGATTTCCTGTTGATGATGGATGACAGACAATGGATGCCAAGTGATATCTCCCACTGATTTCCTGTTGATGATGGATGACAGACAATGGATGCCAAGTGATATCTCCCACTGATTTCCTGTTGATCATGGATGACAGACAATGGATGCCAAGTGATATCTCCCACTGATTTCCTGCTGATCATGGATGACAGACAATGGATGCCAAGTGATATCTCCCACTGATTTCCTGTTGATGATGGATGACAGACAATGGATGCCAAGTGATATCTCCCACTGATTTGATGATGGATGACAGACAATGGATGCCAAGTGATATCTCCCACTGATTTCCTGTTAGGTGTACTAACAACAGACAATGGATGCCAAGTGATATCTCCCACTGATTTCCTGTTAGGTGTACTAACAACAAACAATGGATGCCAAGTGATATCTCCCACTGATTTCCTGTTGATTATGGATGACAGACAATGGATGCCAAGTGATATCTCCCACTGATTTTCTGTTGATGATGGATGACAGACAATGGATGCCAAGTGATATCTCCCACTGATTTCCTGTTGATGATGGATGACAGACAATGGATGCCAAGTGATATCTCCCACTGATTTGATGATGGATGACAGACAATGGATGCCAAGTGATATCTCCCACTGATTTGATGATGGATGACAGACAATGGATGCCAAGTGATATCTCCCACTGATTTCCTGTTAGGCGTGCTAACAACAGACAATGGATGCCAAGTGATATCTCCCACTGATTTCCTGTGATGATGGATGACAGACAATGCCAAGTGATATCTCCCACTGATTTCCTGTTATGATGGATGACAGACAATGGATGCCAGAAGTGTTATCTCCCACTGATTTCCTGTTGATGATAGATGACAGACAATGGATGCCAAGTGATATCCCCCACTGATTTCCTGTTGATTATGGATAACAGACAATGGATGCCAAGTGATATCTCCCACTGATTTCCTGTTGATGATGGATGACAGACAATGGATGCCAAGTGATGTCTCCCACTGATTTCCTGTTGATGATGGATGACAGACAATGGATGCCAAGTGTTATCTCCCACTGATTTCCTGTGATGATGGATGACAGACAATGGATGCCAAGTGATATCTCCCACTGATTTCCTGTTGATCATGGATGACAGACAATGGATGCCAAGTGATATCTCCCACTGATTTCCTGTTGATGATGGACGGCAGACAATGGATGTCAAGTGATATCTCCCACTGATTTCCTGTTGATGATGGACGACAGACAATGGATGCCAAGTGATATCTCCCACTGATTTCCTGTTGATGATGGATGACAGACAATGGATGCCAAGTGATATCTCCCACTGATTTGATGATGGATGACAGACAATGGATGCCAAGTGATATCTCCCACTGATTTCCTGTTAGGTGTACTAACAACAGACAATGGATGCCAAGTGATATCTCCCACTGATTTCCTGTTAGGTGTACTAACAACAAACAATGGATGCCAAGTGATATCTCCCACTGATTTCCTGTTAATGATGGATGACAGACAATGGATGCCAAGTGATATCTCCCACTGATTTTCTGTTGATGATGGATGACAGACAATGAATGCCAAGTGATATCTCCCACTGATTTCCTGTTAGGTGTGCTAACAACAGACAATGGATGCCAAGTGATATTTCCCACTGATTTCCCGTTAGGTGTGCTAACAACAGTTACTGATTTATGGATGCCAAGTGATATCTCCCACTGATTTCCTGTTAGGTGTGCTAACAACAGTTACTGATTTATGGGTGCCAAGTGAAATCTCCCACTGATTTCCTGTTAGGTGTACTAACAACAGTTACTGATTTATCGTTTAGTTCTATTAAGCCATTTCCCAAAAACTTAACAGAAAATAAAATTTTAGCATTTTGGTGAAAAAAAACTTAAATCAGCCGATCTCTCACATCTCAGTTGGATATACATAATTGATTGATCCTTTGTTCTGCTAATTAAGTTATACTCCAAATGATAATTACCTGTTCTTGTGTACTTTCTAGTCGTGCTCTCTTACTAGATGGCTCCTGGAATTGAAAACAAAAAATTATCAAAATTAAACCAACACGAGCTTTTGAAAGAATTCTGAACAGGTTGCTTTAGATATAAGATTGATAAAATTATAAGTCAATTCCAAATTAATGCTGCCACACTCTGTGAAGTTCGGGGACAATGTCACTCTAGCATAATTAGGAACTTCGTATGTGTGAACTGAGGTCTTAACCCTTTACCCAACGCAGACGATATCAAAATTGATTATTTTAAATATCATTTTTTTAAATTTTTCAAAAAAATTCAACAAAACCATATCCTGTGACCCCTCGTTGGAACGAGCTCAACGAGCTCATTCCAAAGAGGGGTCACACGATATGGTTTTGCTGAAATTTTTTGAAAAATAATATTTTTTCAACTGCTAAATTTGCATATTACGCAGGCGGATGCGGGCGATTTGTTAGGTAAAGGGTTAAGGAAGCAACTCTATTATTTTTGGGCGTCTTATTTTCGTGTGTGTGAACTGTGGTCTTAAGGAAGCAACTCTATTATTTTTTGGCGTCTTATTTTAGTATGTGATGTGAAGGCGACAGGCAATATCTCACCACAAAGAGCTCAAAGGAGATCAAGCTCAAACCAAGCATTGTCAGTCAAGATGAACTCATTCATCCATGCTAGAGCGGGATAATTTCTCGGGAATATCCTCATAAAATAATTCCTTGTGTTCTGCCAGAAAATTACTAGCTCATAAAGCAGATTCCCAGATGGTTATGACCCATTGTCCATATCCATGGCAAAAAATGCAAAAATTCCATAAATTCTTGCAAAATCAATGATAGCCACCGGGTTCACGAGACTTTTGTGACATCAGCAAAAGGGCTATGCATAGGCCATAACTATATGTGAATACCTGGAAAGTTTCAACAATGTAGTCCATTACTCAAATATTATATGTCAATAATTGGTAAAAATCACAAAATTTTCGTAAAATCAAAGATGGCCCACCAGGGTCACATGATCCGTGTGATATTATTGGCAAAATGGGTATGCATAGGCCACAGCTATATGTAACTATCTGGGAAGTTTTAACTCTCTGCGCCAAGTGGTTGACAAGATACTCAACATTACCATGTATACTCTAAATACAGGAATATTACCACAAAATGCGTGGTACAGAGGAGTCTGTTTCTGGAGGCGGTTGACAGCGAAAGAGTCAACCCTTTACCTAACATGAAAAGCAGACGACACTTGCAAAAAAAATTCTTGAATAACTAATTTTTTTCATTTTTTTGTCTCAAAAACATAGGTTATGACCCCTCGTTGGAACGAGCTCATTCCAACGAGGGGTCATAACCTATGATTTTGAGACAAAAAATGAAAATATTTTTAAAATTAATTGGCGATTTTTGAGAATAGCGCTGGCCGGTTTTGGCCGTTACGTTGGGTAAAGGGTTAAATCAACAGAAGCTATTGAAACAAGAGCTGGACTGTCGTCCGGTGCATACCCCCCATGTGGTGTACCGCCTAGTGTGGGCATACCTATGACCAACAAATATTATAGAAAATAATAATTTACTTAAGTTATGAAAGTTATGAATATTCTCGGATGGACTCACACATGGATGGATGGAGGCACAGATGCATGGATGCATGTAATCCAGTATACCCCCATTTTCTTCGAAAGTAGGGGTATAAAAATTCTATTCAGGTTTCCTTAGATATAAGACACAGTTAAAGTCTATTCCAAATTAAACCATTGGGAGCTTCTGGAAGAATTCTATTCAGGTATCTTCAGATATGACACAGTTAAAGTCAATTCCAAATTAAACCAATCGGAGCTTCTGGAAGAATTCTATTCAGGTATCTTGAAATTGGATGACCATCGGAGGTTCAAGTTACATGGAATGTTAAAATTATATGGCACATCAAATTTATTGTAATCTGATGACTACCATGGGTTCAAGTTACATGGCAAGTTAATTTTATTGAAATCTGATGACTACAAAGGGTTCAAGTTACATGGCAAGTTAATTTTATTGAAATCTGATGACTACAAAGGGTTCAAGTTACATGGAATGTTAAATTTATTGAAATTTGTTGACAACAATGAGTTCAAGTTACATGGAATGTTAAATCTATTGAAATCTGATGACTACAAAGGGTTCAAGTTACATGGAATGTTAAAATTACATGGAATATTAAATTTATTGAAATTTGATGACTACAATGGGTTCCAGTTACATGGCAAGTTAATTTTATTGAAATCTGTTGACTACAATGGGTTCCAGTTACATGAAATGTTAAATTTATTGAAATTTGATGACTACAATGGGTTCAAGTTACATGAAATGTTAAATCTATTGAAATCTGATGACTACAATGGGTTCAAGTTACGTGGAATGTTAAATCTATTGAAATCTGTTGACTACAATGGGTTCAAGTTATGTGGAATGTTAAATGTATTGAAATCTGTTGACTACAATGGGTTCAAGTTATGTGGAAAGTTAAATGTATTGAAATCTGTTGACTACAATGGGTTCAAGTTACGTGGAATGTTAAATGTATTGAAATCTGTTGACTACAATGGGTTCAAGTTATGTGGAAAGTTAAATGTATTGAAATCTGTTGACTACAATGGGTTCCAGTTACATGAAATGTTAAATCTATTGAAATCTGATGACTACAATGGGTTCAAGTTATGTGGAATGTTAAATGTATTGAAATCTGTTGACTACAATGGGTTCAAGTTATGTGGAATGTTAAATGTATTGAAATCTGTTGACTACAATGGGTTCAAGTTATGTGGAAAGTTAAATGTATTGAAATCTGTTGACTACAATGGGTTCAAGTTACGTGGAATGTTAAATGTATTGAAATCTGTTGACTACAATGGATTCAAGTTACGTGGAATGTTAAATCTATTGAAAATTGATAACTACCATCGGTTCAAGTTACATGGCAAGTTAATTTTATTGAAATCTGTTGACTACAATGGGTTCCAGTTACATGGAATGTTAAATTCATTGAAATCTGTTGACTACAATGGGTTCAAGTTATGTGGAATGTTAAATTTATTGAAATCTGATGACTACAATGGGTTGAAGTTACATAGCAAGGTAATTTTATGGAAACCTGTTGACTAAAATGGTTTAAGTTATGTGGTACATTAAATTTATTGAAATCTGATGACTACAATGGGTTCAAGTTACGTGGAATGTTAAATCTATTGAAATCTGATGACTACAATGGGTTCAAGTTACGTGGAATGTTAAATCTATTGAAATTTGATGACTACAATGGGTTCAAGTTACGTGGAATGTTAAATCTATTGAAATCTGATGACTACAATGGGTTCAAGTTACGTGGAATGTTAAATCTATTGAAATCTGATGACTACAATGGGTTCAAGTTACATGGCAAGTTAATTTTATTGAAATCTGTTGACTACAATGGGTTCCAGTTACATGAAATGTTAAATTTATTGAAATTTGATGACTACCATGGGTTCAAGTTACATGGCAAGGTAATTTTATTGAAATCTGTTGACTACAATGGGTTCCAGTTACATGGAATGTTAAATTTATTGAAATTTGATGACTACAATGTGTTCAAGTTACATGGCAAGGTAATTTTATTGAAATCTGTTGACTAAAATGGTTCAAGTTACGCGGAATGTTAAATCTATTGAAATCTGATGACTACAATGGGTTCAAGTTACGTGGAATGTTAAATCTATTGAAATTTGAAGACTACAATGGGTTCAAGTTACGTGGAATGTTAAATCTATTGAAATCTGATGACTACAATGGGTTCAAGTTACGTGGAATATTAAATGTATTGAAATCTGATGACTACAATGGGTTCCAGTTATGTGGAATGTTAAATTTATTGAAATCTGTTGACTACAATCGGTTCCAGTTACATGGAATGTTAAATTTATTGAAATATGATGACTACCATGGGTTCAAGTTACATGGCAAGTTACTTTTATTGAAATCTGTTGACTACAATGGGTTCCAGTTACATGGAATGTTGAATTTATTGAAATCTGATGACTACAATGGGTTCAAGTTACATGGCAAGATAATTTTATTGAAATCTGTTGATTAAAATGGTTCAAGTTACGTGGTATATTAAATTTATTGAAATCTGATGACTACAATGGGTTCAAGTTACATGGAATGTTAAATCTATTGAAATCTGATGACTACAATGGGTTCAAGTTACATGGCAAGGTAATTTTATTGAAATCTGTTGACTACAATGGGTTCCAGTTACATGGAATGTTAAATCTATTGAAATCTGATGACTACAATGGGTTCAAGTTACATGGCAAGGTAATTTTATTGAAATGTGTTGACTACAATGGGTTCCAGTTAACAGGAATGTTAAATTTATTGAAATTTGATGACTACAATGGGTTCCAGTTACATGGCAAGGTAATTTTATTGAAATCTGTTGACTACAATGGGTTCCAGTTACATGGAATGTTAAATTTATTGAAATTTGATGACTACCATGGGTTCAAGTTACATGGCAAGTTAATTTTATTGAAATCTGTTGACTACAATGGGTTCCAGTTACATGGAATGTTAAATTTATTGAAATTTGATGACCACAACGGGTTAAAGTTACATGGCAAGGTAATTTTATTGAAATCTGTTGACTACAATGGGTTCCAGTTACATGGAATGTTAAATTTATTGAAATTTGATGACTACAATGGGTTCAAGTTAGTTACATGGCAAGGTAATTTTATTGAAATCTGTTGACTACAATGGGTTCCAGTTACATGGAATGTTAAATTTATTGAAATTTGATGACTACAATGGGTTCAGGTTACATGGCAAGGTAATTTTATTGAAATCTGTTGACTAAAATGGTTCAAGTTACGTGGAATGTTAAATCTAATGAAATCTGATGACTACAATGGGTTCAAGTTACATGGCAAGTTAATTTTATTGAAATCTGTTGACTACAATGGGTTCCAGTTACATGGAATGTTAAATTCATTGAAATTTGATGACTACAATGGGTTCAAGTTAGTTACATGGCAAGGTAATTTTATTGAAATCTGTTGACTACAATGGGTTCAAGTTACGTGGAATGTTAAATCTATTGAAATCTGATGACTACAATGGGTTCAAGTTACATGGCAAGGTAATTTTATTGAAATCTGTTGACTACAATGGGTTCCAGTTACATGGAATGTTAAATTTATTGAAATTTGATGACTACAATGGGTTCAAGTTAGTTACATGGCAAGGTAATTTTATTGAAATCTGTTGACTACAATGGGTTCCAGTTACATGGAATGTTAAATTTATTGAAATTTGATGACTACAATGGGTTCAAGTGACATGGCAAGTTAATTTTATTGAAATCTGTTGACTACAATGGGTTCCAGTTACATGGAATGTTAAATTTATTGAAATCTGTTGACTACAATGGGTTCAAGTTACGTGGAATGTTAAATTTATTGAAATCTGATGACTACAATGGGTTGAAGTTACATAGCAAGGTAATTTTATGGAAATCTGTTGACTAAAATGGTTTAAGTTATGTGGTACATTAAATTTATTGAAATCTGATGACTACAATGGGTTCAAGTTACGTGGAATGTTAAATCTATTGAAATCTGATGACTACAATGGGTTCAAGTTACGTGGAATGTTAAATCTATTGAAATTTGATGACTACAATGGGTTCAAGTTACGTGGAATGTTAAATCTATTGAAATCTGATGACTACAATGGGTTCAAGTTACGTGGAATGTTAAATCTATTGAAATCTGATGACTACAATGGGTTCAAGTTACATGGCAAGTTAATTTTATTGAAATCTGTTGACTACAATGGGTTCCAGTTACATGAAATGTTAAATTTATTGAAATTTGATGACTACCATGGGTTCAAGTTACATGGCAAGGTAATTTTATTGAAATCTGTTGACTACAATGGGTTCCAGTTACATGGAATGTTAAATTTATTGAAATTTGATGACTACAATGTGTTCAAGTTACATGGCAAGGTAATTTTATTGAAATCTGTTGACTAAAATGGTTCAAGTTACGCGGAATGTTAAATCTATTGAAATCTGATGACTACAATGGGTTCAAGTTACGTGGAATGTTAAATCTATTGAAATTTGAAGACTACAATGGGTTCAAGTTACGTGGAATGTTAAATCTATTGAAATCTGATGACTACAATGGGTTCAAGTTACGTGGAATATTAAATGTATTGAAATCTGATGACTACAATGGGTTCCAGTTATGTGGAATGTTAAATTTATTGAAATCTGTTGACTACAATCGGTTCCAGTTACATGGAATGTTAAATTTATTGAAATATGATGACTACCATGGGTTCAAGTTACATGGCAAGTTAATTTTATTGAAATCTGTTGACTACAATGGGTTCCAGTTACATGGAATGTTGAATTTATTGAAATCTGATGACTACAATGGGTTCAAGTTACATGGCAAGATAATTTTATTGAAATCTGTTGATTAAAATGGTTCAAGTTACGTGGTATATTAAATTTATTGAAATCTGATGACTACAATGGGTTCAAGTTACATGGAATGTTAAATCTATTGAAATCTGATGACTACAATGGGTTCAAGTTACATGGCAAGGTAATTTTATTGAAATCTGTTGACTACAATGGGTTCCAGTTACATGGAATGTTAAATCTATTGAAATCTGATGACTACAATGGGTTCAAGTTACATGGCAAGGTAATTTTATTGAAATGTGTTGACTACAATGGGTTCCAGTTAACAGGAATGTTAAATTTATTGAAATTTGATGACTACAATGGGTTCCAGTTACATGGCAAGGTAATTTTATTGAAATCTGTTGACTACAATGGGTTCCAGTTACATGGAATGTTAAATTTATTGAAATTTGATGACTACCATGGGTTCAAGTTACATGGCAAGTTAATTTTATTGAAATCTGTTGACTACAATGGGTTCCAGTTACATGGAATGTTAAATTTATTGAAATTTGATGACCACAACGGGTTAAAGTTACATGGCAAGGTAATTTTATTGAAATCTGTTGACTACAATGGGTTCCAGTTACATGGAATGTTAAATTTATTGAAATTTGATGACTACAATGGGTTCAAGTTAGTTACATGGCAAGGTAATTTTATTGAAATCTGTTGACTACAATGGGTTCCAGTTACATGGAATGTTAAATTTATTGAAATTTGATGACTACAATGGGTTCAGGTTACATGGCAAGGTAATTTTATTGAAATCTGTTGACTAAAATGGTTCAAGTTACGTGGAATGTTAAATCTAATGAAATCTGATGACTACAATGGGTTCAAGTTACATGGCAAGTTAATTTTATTGAAATCTGTTGACTACAATGGGTTCCAGTTACATGGAATGTTAAATTTATTGAAATTTGATGACTACAATGGGTTCAAGTTAGTTACATGGCAAGGTAATTTTATTGAAATCTGTTGACTACAATGGGTTCAAGTTACGTGGAATGTTAAATCTATTGAAATCTGATGACTACAATGGGTTCAAGTTACATGGCAAGGTAATTTTATTGAAATCTGTTGACTACAATGGGTTCCAGTTACATGGAATGTTAAATTTATTGAAATTTGATGACTACAATGGGTTCAAGTTAGTTACATGGCAAGGTAATTTTATTGAAATCTGTTGACTACAATGGGTTCCAGTTACATGGAATGTTAAATTTATTGAAATTTGATGACTACAATGGGTTCAAGTGACATGGCAAGGTAATTTTATTGAAATCTGTTGACTAAAATGGTTCAAGTTACGCGGAATGTTAAATCTAATGAAATCTGATGACTACAATGGGTTCCAGTTACGTGGAATGTTAAATCTATTGAAATTTGATGACTACAATGGGTTCAAGTTATGTGGAATGTTAAATCTATTGAAATCTGATGACTACAATGGGTTCAAGTTACGTGGAATGTTAAATCTATTGAAATCTGATGACTACAATGGGTTCCAGTTACGTGGAATGTTAAATTTATTGAAATCTGTTGACTACAATCGGTTCCAGTTACATGGAATGTTAAATTTATTGAAATTTGATGACTACCATGGGTTCAAGTTACATGGCAAGTTAATTTTATTGAAATCTGTTGACTACAATGGGTTCCAGTTACATGGAATGTTAAATTTATTGAAATGTGATGACTACAATGGGTTCAAGTTACATGGCAAGGTAATTTTATTGAAAGCTGTTGACTACAATGGGTTCCAGTTACATGGAATGTTAAATTTATTGAAATTTGATGACTACAATGGGTTCAAGTTACATGGCAAGGTAATTTTATTGAAATGTGTTGACTACAATGGGTTCCAGTTACATGGAATATTAAATTTATTGAAATTTGATGACTACAATGGGTTCAATTACATGGCAAGGTAATTTTATTGAAATCTGTTGACTACAATGGGTTCCAGTTACATGGAATGTTAAATTTATTGAAATTTGATGACTACAATGGGTTCAAGTTACATGGCAAGGTAATTTTATTGAAATCTGTTGACTAAAACGATTCAAGTTACGCAGAATGTTAAATCTATTGAAATCTGATGACTACAATGGGTTCAAGTTACGTGGAATGTTAAATCTATTGAAATCTGATGACTACAATGGGTTCAAGTTACGTGGAATGTTAAATCTATTGAAATCTGATGACTACAATGGGTTCAAGTTACGTGGAATGTTAAATTTATTGAAATCTGATGACTACAATGGGTTCAAGTTACGTGGAATGTTAAATTTATTGAAATCTGTTGACTACAATGGGTTCCAGTTACATGGAATGTTAAATTTATTGAAATTTGATGACTACCATGGGTTCAAGTTACATGGCAAGGTAATTTTATTGAAATGTGTTGACTACAATGGGTTCCAGTTAACAGGAATGTTAAATTTATTGAAATTTGATGACTACAATGGGTTCCAGTTACATGGCAAGGTAATTTTATTGAAATCTGTTGACTACAATGGGTTCCAGTTACATGGAATGTTAAATTTATTGAAATTTGATGACTACCATGGGTTCAAGTTACATGGCAAGTTAATTTTATTGAAATCTGTTGACTACAATGGGTTCCAGTTACATGGAATGTTAAATTTATTGAAATTTGATGACCACAACGGGTTAAAGTTACATGGCAAGGTAATTTTATTGAAATCTGTTGACTACAATGGGTTCCAGTTACATGGAATGTTAAATTTATTGAAATTTGATGACTACAATGGGTTCAAGTTAGTTACATGGCAAGGTAATTTTATTGAAATCTGTTGACTACAATGGGTTCCAGTTACATGGAATGTTAAATTTATTGAAATTTGATGACTACAATGGGTTCAGGTTACATGGCAAGGTAATTTTATTGAAATCTGTTGACTAAAATGGTTCAAGTTACGTGGAATGTTAAATCTAATGAAATCTGATGACTACAATGGGTTCAAGTTACATGGCAAGTTAATTTTATTGAAATCTGTTGACTACAATGGGTTCCAGTTACATGGAATGTTAAATTTATTGAAATTTGATGACTACAATGGGTTCAAGTTAGTTACATGGCAAGGTAATTTTATTGAAATCTGTTGACTACAATGGGTTCAAGTTACGTGGAATGTTAAATCTATTGAAATCTGATGACTACAATGGGTTCAAGTTACATGGCAAGGTAATTTTATTGAAATCTGTTGACTACAATGGGTTCCAGTTACATGGAATGTTAAATTTATTGAAATTTGATGACTACAATGGGTTCAAGTTAGTTACATGGCAAGGTAATTTTATTGAAATCTGTTGACTACAATGGGTTCCAGTTACATGGAATGTTAAATTTATTGAAATTTGATGACTACAATGGGTTCAAGTGACATGGCAAGGTAATTTTATTGAAATCTGTTGACTAAAATGGTTCAAGTTACGCAGAATGTTAAATCTAATGAAATCTGATGACTACAATGGGTTCCAGTTACGTGGAATGTTAAATCTATTGAAATTTGATGACTACAATGGGTTCAAGTTATGTGGAATGTTAAATCTATTGAAATCTGATGACTACAATGGGTTCAAGTTACGTGGAATGTTAAATCTATTGAAATCTGATGACTACAATGGGTTCCAGTTACGTGGAATGTTAAATTTATTGAAATCTGTTGACTACAATCGGTTCCAGTTACATGGAATGTTAAATTTATTGAAATTTGATGACTACCATGGGTTCAAGTTACATGGCAAGTTAATTTTATTGAAATCTGTTGACTACAATGGGTTCCAGTTACATGGAATGTTAAATTTATTGAAATTTGATGACTACAATGGGTTCAAGTTACATGGCAAGGTAATTTTATTGAAAGCTGTTGACTACAATGGGTTCCAGTTACATGGAATGTTAAATTTATTGAAATTTGATGACTACAATGGGTTCAAGTTACATGGCAAGGTAATTTTATTGAAATGTGTTGACTACAATGGGTTCCAGTTACATGGAATATTAAATTTATTGAAATTTGATGACTACAATGGGTTCAATTACATGGCAAGGTAATTTTATTGAAATCTGTTGACTACAATGGGTTCCAGTTACATGGAATGTTAAATTTATTGAAATTTGATGACTACAATGGGTTCAAGTTACATGGCAAGGTAATTTTATTGAAATCTGTTGACTAAAACGATTCAAGTTACGCAGAATGTTAAATCTATTGAAATCTGATGACTACAATGGGTTCAAGTTACGTGGAATGTTAAATCTATTGAAATCTGATGACTACAATGGGTTCAAGTTACGTGGAATGTTAAATCTATTGAAATCTGATGACTACAATGGGTTCAAGTTACGTGGAATGTTAAATTTATTGAAATCTGATGACTACAATGGGTTCAAGTTACGTGGAATGTTAAATTTATTGAAATCTGTTGACTACAATGGGTTCCAGTTACATGGAATGTTAAATTTATTGAAATTTGATGACTACCATGGGTTCAAGTTACATGGCAAGTTAATTTTATTGAAATCTGTTGACTACAATGGGTTCCAGTTACATGGAATGTTAAATTTATTGAAATTTGATGACTACAATGGGTTCAAGTTACATGGCAAGGTAATTAATTTTATTGAAATCTGTTGACTACAATGGGTTCCAGTTACATGGAATGTTAAATTTATTGAAATTTGATGACTACAATGGGTTAAAGTTACATGGCAAGGTAAATTTATTGAAATCTGTTGACTACAATGGGTTCCAGTTACATGGAATGTTAAATTTATTGAAATTTGATGACTACAATGGGTTCAAGTTACATGGCAAGGTAATTTTATTGAAATCTGTTGACTACAATGGGTTCCAGTTACATGGAATGTTAAATTTATTGAAATTTGATGACTACAATGGGTTCAAGTTACAGTACGTGAAGAGTGGATTGTAAGTAAATCACCCGCGGTGTAGGGTTATCACCCAAGCTATATCTTTCAAATTTTGTTCATATCGACAAAAAACACAAGCAATGTTTCAGCCAATGGACCTCCGGGTTTAACCCGGAGGTCCATTGGCTGAAACATTGCTGGTGCTGGTGCTGGTTGTGCTTGCAACAAATTCGCAATTATTGCTTGAGTGGAATCTCAACTCTGCGAGCGATTTAGTGATCATACACTCTCCATGTACTGTACATGGCAAGGTAATTTTATTGAAATCTGATGACTAAAATGGTTCAAGTTATGTGGAATGTTAAATTTATTGAAATCTGTTGACTACAATGGGTTCAAGTTTTGTGGAATGTTAAATCTATTGAAATCTGTTGACTACAATGGGTTCAAGTTACGTGGAATGTTATAAATCTATTGAAATCTGTTGACTACAATGGGTTCAAGTTACATGGAATGTTAAATTTATTGAAATTTGATGACTACAATGGGTTCAAGTTAGTTACATGGCAAGGTAATTTTATTGAAATCTGTTGACTACAATGAGTTCCAGTTACATGGAATGTTAAATTTATTGAAATCTGATGACTACAATGGGTTCAAGTTACATGGCAAGATAATTTTATTGAAATCTGTTGACTACCATGGGTTCAAGTTACATGGCAAGTTAATTTTATTGAAATCTGTTGACTACAATGGGTTCCAGTTACATGGAATGTTAAATTTATTGAAATTTGATGACTACAACGGGTTAAAGTTACATGGCAAGGTAATTTTATTGAAATCTGTTGACTACAATGGGTTCCAGTTACATGGAATGTTAAATTTATTGAAATTTGATGACTACAATGGGTTCAAGTTAGTTACATGGCAAGGTAATTTTATTGAAATCTGTTGACTACAATGGGTTCCAGTTACATGGAATGTTAAATTTATTGAAATTTGATGACTACAATGGGTTCAAGTTACATGGCAAGGTAATTTTATTGAAATCTGTTGACTAAAATGGTTCAAGTTACGTGGAATGTTAAATCTAATGAAATCTGATGACTACAATGGGTTCAAGTTACATGGCAAGTTAATTTTATTGAAATCTGTTGACTACAATGGGTTCCAGTTACATGGAATGTTAAATTTATTGAAATTTGATGACTACAATGGGTTCAAGTTAGTTACATGGCAAGGTAATTTTATTGAAATCTGTTGACTACAATGGGTTCAAGTTACGTGGAATGTTAAATCTATTGAAATCTGATGACTACAATGGGTTCAAGTTACATGGCAAGGTAATTTTATTGAAATCTGTTGACTACAATGGGTTCCAGTTACATGGAATGTTAAATTTATTGAAATTTGATGACTACAATGGGTTCAAGTTAGTTACATGGCAAGGTAATTTTATTGAAATCTGTTGACTACAATGGGTTCCAGTTACATGGAATGTTAAATTTATTGAAATTTGATGACTACAATGGGTTCAAGTTACATGGCAAGGTAATTTTATTGAAATCTGTTGACTAAAATGGTTCAAGTTACGTGGAATGTTAAATCTAATGAAATCTGATGACTACAATGGGTTCAAGTTACATGGCAAGTTAATTTTATTGAAATCTGTTGACTACAATGGGTTCCAGTTACATGGAATGTTAAATTTATTGAAATTTGATGACTACAATGGGTTCAAGTTAGTTACATGGCAAGGTAATTTTATTGAAATCTGTTGACTACAATGGGTTCAAGTTACGTGGAATGTTAAATTTATTGAAATCTGATGACTACAATGGGTTCAAGTTACATGGCAAGGTAATTTTATTGAAATCTGTTGACTACAATGGGTTCCAGTTACATGGAATGTTAAATTTATTGAAATTTGATGACTACAATGGGTTCAAGTTAGTTACATGGCAAGGTAATTTTATTGAAATCTGTTGACTACAATGGGTTCCAGTTACATGGAATGTTAAATTTATTGAAATTTGATGACTACAATGGGTTCAAGTTACATGGCAAGGTAATTTTACTGAAATCTGTTGACTAAAATGGTTCAAGTTACGCGGAATGTTAAATCTAATGAAATCTGATGACTACAATGGGTTCAAGTTACGTGGAATGTTAAATCTATTGAAATTTGATGACTACAATGGGTTCAAGTTACGTGGAATGTTAAATCTATTGAAATCTGATGACTACAATGGGTTCAAGTTACGTGGAATGTTAAATCTATTGAAATCTGATGACTACAATGGGTTCCAGTTACGTGGAATGTTACATTTATTGAAATCTGTTGACTACAATCGGTTCCAGTTACATGGAATGTTAAATTTATTGAAATTTGATGACTACCATGGGTTCAAGTTACATGGCAAGTTAATTTTATTGAAATCTGTTGACTACAATGGGTTCCAGTTACATGGAATGTTAAATTTATTGAAATTTGATGACTACAATGGGTTCAAGTTACAGTACGTGAAGAGTGGATTGTAAGTAAATCACCCGCGGTGTAGGGTTATCACCCAAGCTATATCTTTCAAATTTTGTTCATATCGACAAAAAACACAAGCAATGTTTCAGCCAATGGACCTCCGGGTTTAACCCGGAGGTCCATTGGCTGAAACATTGCTGGTGCTGGTGCTGGTTGTGCTTGCAACAAATTCGCAATTATTGCTTGAGTGGAATCTCAACTCTGCGAGCGATTTAGTGATCATACACTCTCCATGTACTGTACATGGCAAGGTAATTTTATTGAAATCTGATGACTAAAATGGTTCAAGTTATGTGGAATGTTAAATTTATTGAAATCTGTTGACTACAATGGGTTCAAGTTTTGTGGAATGTTAAATCTATTGAAATCTGTTGACTACAATGGGTTCAAGTTACGTGGAATGTTATAAATCTATTGAAATCTGTTGACTACAATGGGTTCAAGTTACATGGAATGTTAAATTTATTGAAATTTGATGACTACAATGGGTTCAAGTTAGTTACATGGCAAGGTAATTTTATTGAAATCTGTTGACTACAATGAGTTCCAGTTACATGGAATGTTAAATTTATTGAAATCTGATGACTACAATGGGTTCAAGTTACATGGCAAGATAATTTTATTGAAATCTGTTGACTACCATGGGTTCAAGTTACATGGCAAGTTAATTTTATTGAAATCTGTTGACTACAATGGGTTCCAGTTACATGGAATGTTAAATTTATTGAAATTTGATGACTACAACGGGTTAAAGTTACATGGCAAGGTAATTTTATTGAAATCTGTTGACTACAATGGGTTCCAGTTACATGGAATGTTAAATTTATTGAAATTTGATGACTACAATGGGTTCAAGTTAGTTACATGGCAAGGTAATTTTATTGAAATCTGTTGACTACAATGGGTTCCAGTTACATGGAATGTTAAATTTATTGAAATTTGATGACTACAATGGGTTCAAGTTACATGGCAAGGTAATTTTATTGAAATCTGTTGACTAAAATGGTTCAAGTTACGTGGAATGTTAAATCTAATGAAATCTGATGACTACAATGGGTTCAAGTTACATGGCAAGTTAATTTTATTGAAATCTGTTGACTACAATGGGTTCCAGTTACATGGAATGTTAAATTTATTGAAATTTGATGACTACAATGGGTTCAAGTTAGTTACATGGCAAGGTAATTTTATTGAAATCTGTTGACTACAATGGGTTCAAGTTACGTGGAATGTTAAATCTATTGAAATCTGATGACTACAATGGGTTCAAGTTACATGGCAAGGTAATTTTATTGAAATCTGTTGACTACAATGGGTTCCAGTTACATGGAATGTTAAATTTATTGAAATTTGATGACTACAATGGGTTCAAGTTAGTTACATGGCAAGGTAATTTTATTGAAATCTGTTGACTACAATGGGTTCCAGTTACATGGAATGTTAAATTTATTGAAATTTGATGACTACAATGGGTTCAAGTTACATGGCAAGGTAATTTTATTGAAATCTGTTGACTAAAATGGTTCAAGTTACGTGGAATGTTAAATCTAATGAAATCTGATGACTACAATGGGTTCAAGTTACATGGCAAGTTAATTTTATTGAAATCTGTTGACTACAATGGGTTCCAGTTACATGGAATGTTAAATTTATTGAAATTTGATGACTACAATGGGTTCAAGTTAGTTACATGGCAAGGTAATTTTATTGAAATCTGTTGACTACAATGGGTTCAAGTTACGTGGAATGTTAAATTTATTGAAATCTGATGACTACAATGGGTTCAAGTTACATGGCAAGGTAATTTTATTGAAATCTGTTGACTACAATGGGTTCCAGTTACATGGAATGTTAAATTTATTGAAATTTGATGACTACAATGGGTTCAAGTTAGTTACATGGCAAGGTAATTTTATTGAAATCTGTTGACTACAATGGGTTCCAGTTACATGGAATGTTAAATTTATTGAAATTTGATGACTACAATGGGTTCAAGTTACATGGCAAGGTAATTTTACTGAAATCTGTTGACTAAAATGGTTCAAGTTACGCGGAATGTTAAATCTAATGAAATCTGATGACTACAATGGGTTCAAGTTACGTGGAATGTTAAATCTATTGAAATTTGATGACTACAATGGGTTCAAGTTACGTGGAATGTTAAATCTATTGAAATCTGATGACTACAATGGGTTCAAGTTACGTGGAATGTTAAATCTATTGAAATCTGATGACTACAATGGGTTCCAGTTACGTGGAATGTTACATTTATTGAAATCTGTTGACTACAATCGGTTCCAGTTACATGGAATGTTAAATTTATTGAAATTTGATGACTACCATGGGTTCAAGTTACATGGCAAGTTAATTTTATTGAAATCTGTTGACTACAATGGGTTCCAGTTACATGGAATGTTAAATTTATTGAAATTTGATGACTACAATGGGTTCAAGTTACATGGCAAGGTAATTTTATTGAAATCTGTTGACTACAATGGGTTCCAGTTACATGGAATGTTAAATTTATTGAAATTTGATGACTACAATGGGTTCAAGTTACATGGCAAGGTAATTTTATTGAAATGTGTTGACTACAATGGGTTCCAGTTACATGGAATATTAAATTTATTGAAATTTGATGACTACAATCGGTTCAAGTTACATGGCAAGGTAATTTTATTGAAATCTGTTGACTAAAACGATTCAAGTTACGCGGAATGTTAAATCTATTGAAATCTGATGACTACAATGGGTTCAAGTTACGTGGAATGTTAAATCTATTGAAATCTGATGACTACAATGGGTTCAAGTTACGTGGAATGTTAAATCTATTGAAATCTGATGACTACAATGGGTTCAAGTTACGTGGAATGTTAAATTT
Source organism: Pictodentalium vernedei (assembly GCA_031216915.1). Lineage (NCBI taxonomy): Eukaryota > Metazoa > Mollusca > Scaphopoda > Dentaliida > Dentaliidae > Pictodentalium > Pictodentalium vernedei. The sequence goes on along the minus strand of CM062291.1, from coordinate 488,657,118 downwards.
ATTGAAATCTGATGACTACAATGGGTTCAAGTTACGTGGAATGTTAAATTTATTGAAATCTGTTGACTACAATGGGTTCCAGTTACATGGAATGTTAAATTTATTGAAATTTGATGACTACCATGGGTTTAAGTTACATGGCAAGTTAATTTTATTGAAATCTGTTGACTACAATGGGTTCCAGTTACATGGAATGTTAAATTTATTGAAATTTGATGACTACAATGGGTTCAAGTTACATGGCAAGGTAATTTTATTGAAATCTGTTGACTACAATGGGTTCCAGTTACATGGAATGTTAAATTTATTGAAATTTGATGACTACAATGGGTTCAAGTTACAGTACGTGAAGAGTGGATTGTAAGTAAATCACCCGCGGTGTAGGGTTATCACCCAAGCTATATCTTTCAAATTTTGTTCATATCGACAAAAAACACAAGCAATGTTTCAGCCAATGGACCTCCGGGTTTAACCCGGAGGTCCATTGGCTGAAACATTGCTGGTGCTGGTGCTGGTTGTGCTTTGCAACAAATTCGCAATTATTGCTTGAGTGGAATCTCAACTCTGCGAGCGATTTAGTGATCATACACTCTCCATGTACTGTACATGGCAAGGTAATTTTATTGAAATCTGATGACTAAAATGGTTCAAGTTATGTGGAATGTTAAATTTATTGAAATCTGTTGACTACAATGGGTTCAAGTTTTGTGGAATGTTAAATCTATTGAAATTTGATGACTACAATGGGTTCAAGTTAGTTACATGGCAAGGTAATTTTATTGAAATCTGTTGACTACAATGGGTTCAAGTTACGTGGAATGTTATAAATCTATTGAAATCTGTTGACTACAATGGGTTCAAGTTACATGGAATGTTAAATTTATTGAAATTTGATGACTACAATGGGTTCAAGTTAGTTACATGGCAAGGTAATTTTATTGAAATCTGTTGACTACAATGAGTTCCAGTTACATGGAATGTTAAATTTATTGAAATCTGATGACTACAATGGGTTCAAGTTACATGGCAAGATAATTTTATTGAAATCTGTTGACTACAATGGGTTCAAGTTACATGGCAAGATAATTGTATTGAAATCTGTTGACTACAATGGGTTCAAGTTACGTGGAATGTTAAATCTATTGAAATCTGTTGACTACAATGGGTTCAAGTTACATGGCAAGGTAATTTTATTGAAATCTGTTGACTACAATGGGTTCAAGTTACATGGCAAGATAATTTTATTGAAATATGTTGACTACAATGGGTTCAAGTTACGTGGAATGTTAAATCTATTGAAATCTGTTGACTACAATGGGTTCAAGTTACATGGCAAGGTAATTTTATTGAAATCTGTTGACTACAATGGGTTCAAGTTACATGGCAAGGTAATTTTATTGAAATCTGTTGACTACAATGGGTTCAAGTTACATGGCAAGGTAATTTTATTGAAATCTGTTGACTACAATGGGTTCCAGTTACATGGAATGTTAAATTTATTGAAATTTGATGACTACAATGGGTTCAAGTTACAGTACGTGAAGAGTGGATTGTAAGTAAATCACCCGCGGTGTAGGGTTATCACCCAAGCTATATCTTTCAAATTTTGTTCATATCGACAAAAAACACAAGCAATGTTTCAGCCAATGGACCTCCGGGTTTAACCCGGAGGTCCATTGGCTGAAACATTGCTGGTGCTGGTGCTGGTTGTGCTTTGCAACAAATTCGCAATTATTGCTTGAGTGGAATCTCAACTCTGCGAGCGATTTAGTGATCATACACTCTCCATGTACTGTACATGGCAAGGTAATTTTATTGAAATCTGATGACTAAAATGGTTCAAGTTATGTGGAATGTTAAATTTATTGAAATCTGTTGACTACAATGGGTTCAAGTTTTGTGGAATGTTAAATCTATTGAAATTTGATGACTACAATGGGTTCAAGTTAGTTACATGGCAAGGTAATTTTATTGAAATCTGTTGACTACAATGGGTTCAAGTTACGTGGAATGTTATAAATCTATTGAAATCTGTTGACTACAATGGGTTCAAGTTACATGGAATGTTAAATTTATTGAAATTTGATGACTACAATGGGTTCAAGTTAGTTACATGGCAAGGTAATTTTATTGAAATCTGTTGACTACAATGAGTTCCAGTTACATGGAATGTTAAATTTATTGAAATCTGATGACTACAATGGGTTCAAGTTACATGGCAAGATAATTTTATTGAAATCTGTTGACTACAATGGGTTCAAGTTACATGGCAAGATAATTGTATTGAAATCTGTTGACTACAATGGGTTCAAGTTACGTGGAATGTTAAATCTATTGAAATCTGTTGACTACAATGGGTTCAAGTTACATGGCAAGGTAATTTTATTGAAATCTGTTGACTACAATGGGTTCAAGTTACATGGCAAGATAATTTTATTGAAATATGTTGACTACAATGGGTTCAAGTTACGTGGAATGTTAAATCTATTGAAATCTGTTGACTACAATGGGTTCAAGTTACATGGCAAGGTAATTTTATTGAAATCTGTTGACTACAATGGGTTCAAGTTACATGGCAAGGTAATTTTATTGAAATCTGTTGACTACAATGTGTTCAAGTTACATGGAATGTTAAATCTATTGAAATCTGATGACTACAATGGGTTCAAGTTATGTGGAATGTTAAATCTATTGAAATCTGATGATTATAATGGGTTCCAGTTACATGGAATGTTAAATTTATTGAAATATGATGACTACCATGGATTCCAGTTACATGGAATGTTAAATTTATTGAAATTTGATGACTACCATGGGTTCCAGTTACGTGGAATGTTAAATCTATTGAAATTTGATGACTACAACAGCTTCAAGTTATTTATTTATTGGTGTTTAAGGTCGTATACTTATGAACAATGGCTAATTGTGACTGTGACAGTTTTTCCCAGAGAAAACCACCGAGCATCGACAAGCAACTGTCAACTCCTCAACATTCTAACGCTTTACTCAAGCTCTGCTCAAGCAGGTTACAGCGGTTGAAGACAGGTGCACCATCGACATGCAGAACGCCTTTGTACATGGCGTTATCGTGCACCCATGTAGGCAATCGTGATAAATTACCTTGCCCAAAGACCATGCAGGTCGTCCCGGACAGGAATCGAACTTGAAACCTATAGCATAGAAGTCGAACAGTCTACAACTGAGCCACCACGCTCCCAACAGCTTGAAGTTATGTGGCATGTTCAATTTATTGAAATCTAATGACTACAACAGTTTCAAGTTACATGGCTCTAATAATTCCTACTTTCCACAGGCACCTTTTCTTCTACTTTTATCTGTAGACATGATAATTCCTACTACCTACAGGCAGCTTATTGTTTGTTACTTATATCCGTAGACATGATAATTCCTCAATTTACAGGCAACTTATTTTTTCAACTTATATCTGCAGACAAAATAATTCCTACTTTTTCCAGGAACCTTTTTTTTTTGTTACTTTCTACAGGCACCTTATTTTTTTACGTATATCTAAATACTATACATACATGCTGATGCTCAACTTTTTCATTCCTGATTTGTTCTTCAATAAATCTGTTTTGTTCACATAAATATTCTTCTTTATTATTTACAGAACTATGATCCTACAATAAATACAATGGAGCCAAACTGTAATTGTAATGTTTTTTTATTATTTACAGAACTATGATCCTACAATAAATACAATGGAGCCAAACTCTAATTGTAATGTTTTTTCATTATTTACAGAACTGTGATCCTACAATAAATACAATGGAGCCAAACTCTAATTGTAATGTTTCTTATTATTTACAGAACTGTGATCCTACAATATATACAATGGAGCCAAACTGTAATTGTAATGTTTTTTTTATTATTTACAGAACTGTAATTCTACAATAAATACAATGGAGCCAAACTGTAATTGTAATGTTTTTTTTATTATTTACAGAACTGTGATTCTACAATAAATACAATGGAGCCAAACTGTAATTGTAATGTTTTTTTATTATTTACAGAACTGTGATCCTACAATAAATACAATGGAGCCAAACTGTAATTGTAATGTTTTTTTATTATTTACAGAACTGTGATCCTACAATAAATACAATGGAGCCAAACTCTAATTGTAATGTTTTTTTTTATTATTTACAGAACTGTGATCCTACAATAAATACAATGGAGCCAAACTCTAATTGTAATGTTTTTTTTATTATTTACAGAACTGTGATTCTACAATAAATACAATGGAGCCAAACTGTAATTGTAATGTTTCTTTATTTACAGAACTGTGATCCTACAATAAATACAATGGAGCCAAACTGTAATTGTAATGTTTTTTTTATTATTTACAGAACTGTGATCCTACAATAAATACAATGGAGCCAAACTATTATTTACAGAACTGTGATCCTACAATAAATACAATGGAGCCAAACTGTAATTGTAATGTTTTTTTATTATTTACAGAACTGTGATCCTACAATAAATACAATGGAGCCAAACTATTATTTACAGAACTGTGATCCTACAATAAATACAATGGAGCCAAACTCTAATTGTAATGTTTTTTTTATTATTTACAGAACTGTGATTCTACAATAAATACAATGGAGCCAAACTGTAATTGTAATGTTTCTTTATTTACAGAACTGTGATCCTACAATAAATACAATGGAGCCAAACTGTAATTGTAATGTTTTTTTATTATTTACAGAACTGTGATTCTACAATAAATACAATGGAGCCAAACTGTAATTGTAATGTTTTTTTATTATTTACAGAACTATGATCCTACAATAAATACAATGGAGCCAAACTGTAATTGTAATGTTTCTTTATTTACAGAACTGTGATCCTACAATAAATACAATGGAGCCAAACTGTAATTGTAATGTTTTTTTATTATTTACAGAACTGTGATCCTACAATAAATACAATGGAGCCAAACTGTAATTGTAATGTTTCTTTATTTACAGAACTGTGATCCTACAATAAATACAATGGAGCCAAACTGTAATTGTAATGTTTTTTTATTATTTACAGAACTGTGATTCTACAATAAATACAATGGAGCCAAACTGTAATTGTAATGTTTTTTTTATTATTTACAGAACTGTGATCCTACAATAAATACAATGGAGCCAAACTGTAATTGTAATGTTTCTTATTATTTACAGAACTATGATCCTACAATAAATACAATGGAGCCAAACTGTAATTGTAATGTTTTTTTATTATTTACAGAACTATGATCCTACAATAAATACAATGGAGCCAAACTATTATTTACAGAACTGTGATCCTACAATAAATACAATGGAGCCAAACTGTAATTGTAATGTTTCTTATTATTTACAGAACTATGATCCTACAATAAATACAATGGAGCCAAACTGTAATTGTAATGTTTCTTATTATTTACAGAACTATGATCCTACAATAAATACAATGGAGCCAAACTGTAATTGTAATGTTTCTTATTATTTACAGAACTATGATCCTACAATAAATACAATGGAGCCAAACTGTAATTGTAATGTTTCTTATTATTTACAGAACTATGATCCTACAATAAATACAATGGAGCCAAACTGTAATTGTAATGTTTTTTTATTATTTACAGAACTGTGATCCTACAATAAATACAATGGAGCCAAACTATTATTTACAGAACTGTGATCCTACAATAAATACAATGGAGCCAAACTGTAATTGTAATGTTTCTTTATTATTTACAGAACTGTGATCCTACAATAAATACAATGGAGCCAAACTCTAACTGTAATATTTTCGTGACACTGACTAACCATGACTCGAGAATAATTCTTTCCGGGCGTATTCGAGCGGTCTTACTTGTAACTGTGTTTTTCCACTATAGGCAGTGTGTCAAATTCATAACAGCAAGTTGGCCTGCTTGCAGCAAGATATAGTACCAGCTCTAGGTCATCTTTGCAAATGTGTGTGACCAAGTAAACTTGATAGGAGTCCCTATCCTTGTGAACTTGGGTTTTTAAACCAAATATCTAAGTTGTCAATAGTATCGGCTTTATTCAGGCCACCAATAAAAACTTACCGAAATATTTTTCAATGCTTACAGATTCAAACGTATCCGAAGATTGATCATGAAGAATGACCCAGAAAATAGCTTCCCTCCTATATTTATACAAGTGACAAGTCGACCTGTAAGTGTGATAGCTTTACCCATATTTATACAAGCGAAAAGTCAACCTGTAGGTGTGATAACTTTACCCATATTTATACAAGCGACAAGTCCACCTGTAGGTGTGATAGCTTTACCCATATTTATACAGCGACAAGTCGACCTGTAGGTATGATAGCTTTACCCATATTTATAGAAGCGACAAGTCCACCTGGAGCTGTGATAGCTTTACCCATATTTATACAAGCGACAAGTCCACCTGTAGGTGTGATAGCTTTACCCATATTTATACAAGCAACAAGTCGACCTGTAGGTGTGATAGCTTTACCCATATTTATACAGCGACAAGTCGACCTGTAGGTATGATAGCTTTACCCATATTTATAGAAGCGACAAGTCCACCTGGAGCTGTGATAGCTTTACCCATATTTATACAAGCGACAAGTCCACCTGTAGGTGTGATAGCTTTACCCATATTTATACAAGCGACAAGTCAATCTGTAGGTGTGATAGCTTTACCCATATTTATACAAGCGAAAAGTCAACCTGTAGGTGTGATAGCTTTACCCATATTTATACAAGCAACAAGTCCATCTGTAGGTGTGATAACTTTACCCATATCTATACAAGCAACAAGTCCACCTGTAGGTGTGATAGCTTTACCCATATTTATACAAGCAACAAGTCGACCTGTAGGTGTGATAGCTTTACCCATATTTATACAAGCAACAAGTCCACCTGTAGGTGTGATAGCTTTACCCATATTTATACAAGCAACAAGTCCACCTGTAGGTGTGATAGCTTTACCCATATTTATACAAGCAACAAGTCCACCTGTAGGTGTGATAGCTTTACCCATATTTATACAAGCAACAAGTCCACCTGTAGGTATGATAGCTTTACCCATATTTATACAGCGACAAGTCCACCTGCAGGTGTGATAACTTTACCCATATTTATACAAGTGACAAGTCAATCTGTAGGTGTGATAGCTTTACCCATATTTATACAAGCAACAAGTCGACCTGTAGGTGTGATAGCTTTACCCATATTTATACAAGCAACAAGTCCACCTGTAGGTATGATAGCTTTACCCATATTTATACAGCGACAAGTTCACCTGCAGGTATGATAGCTTTACCCATATTTATACAAGCAACAAGTCGACCTGTAGGTGTGATAGCTTTACCCATATTTATACAAGCAACAAGTCGACCTGTAGGTGTGATAGCTTTACCCATATTTATACAAGCAACAAGTCCATCTGTAGGTGTGATAACTTTACCCATATCTATACAAGCAACAAGTCCACCTGTAGGTGTGATAGCTTTACCCATATTTATACAAGCAACAAGTCCACCTGTAGGTGTGATAACTTTACCCATATTTATACAAGCAACAAGTCGACCTGTAGGTGTGATAGCTTTACCCACATTTATACAGTGACAAGTCGACCTGTAGGTGTGATGGCTTTACCCATATTTATACAAGTGACAAGTCGACCTGTAGGTGTGATAACTTTACCCATATTTATACAAGCGACAAGTCCACCTGTAGGTGTGATGGCTTTACCCATATTTATACAAGCAACAAGTCGACCTGTAGGTGTGATGGCTTTACCCATATTTATACAAGTGACAAGTCGACCTGTAGGTGTGATAGCTTTACCCATATTTATACAGCGACAAGTCGACCTGTAGGTGTGATGGCTTTACCCATATTTATACAAGTGACAAGTCGACCTGTAGGTGTGATAACTTTACCCATATTTATACAAGCGACAAGTCCATCTGTAGGTGTGATAACTTTACCCATATTTATACAAGCAACAAGTCGACCTGTAGGTATGATAGCTTTACCCATATTTATACAAGCAACAAGTCCACCTGTAGGTGTGATAACTTTACCCATATTTATACAAGCAACAAGTCCACCTGTAGGTGTGATAGCTTTACCCATATTTATACAGCGACAAGTCCACCTGTAGGTGTGATAGCTTTACCCATATTTATACAGCGACAAGTCGACCTGTAGGTGTGATAGCTTTACCCATATTTATACAAGCAACAAGTCGACCTGTAGGTGTGATAGCTTTACCCATATTTATACAAGCAACAAGTCCACCTGTAGGTGTGATAACTTTACCCATATTTATACAAGCAACAAGTCCATCTGTAGGTGTGATAACTTTACCCATATTTATACAAGCAACAAGTCGACCTGTAGGTGTGATAGCTTTACCCATATTTATACAAGCAACAAGTCCACCTGTAGGTGTGATAACTTTACCCATATTTATACAAGCAACAAGTCCACCTGTAGGTGTGATAGCTTTACCCATATTTATACAAGCAACAAGTCGACCTGTAGGTATGATAACTTTACCCATATTTATACAAGCAACAAGTCCACCTGTAGGTGTGATAACTTTACCCATATTTATACAAGCAACAAGTCCACCTGTAGGTGTGATAGCTTTACCCATATTTATACAAGCAACAAGTCCATCTGTAGGTGTGATAGCTTCACCCATTTTATATTAGTGAAAACTTCTAAATAATGATCGCCCAGTACATTACTTAAGGAGAGTCGCTCTCTCATTCATAACATACTACAAAAATACAATACAATACAATACAATACAATACAGCTGTCCTGTAATGTATCATAGAGCCGAACTGTAAACCTACAAAAATACAATACAATACAATACAGCTGTCCTGTAATGTATCATAGAGCTGAACTGTAGTACTACAAAAATACAAAACAGCTCAACTGTAGTCCTACAGAAATGATAAATTCATAGTAATTTGTATATTTTTATAATTACCAATGGCCCAGACATATCTGGTGCGAACTCTAAAATATCCAGGGCCACCAAATATTGCCCCCCAAACCCCAAAATTTGCATCAAAAACCGAAAATTTAATGTCCTATGTGGCCCTCCATACATTTGACATCTGCAGTGTCCTGGACATACCGAAATTGCCGCCAAATATCATTCCTTCTATAGTGCTTGCTAAATGTTATAGTCAGCGGGGATGTATGAGTGCCCACTCATGGGAGGGCTGTCCCCGTCTGGGTCATTGGTAAGTATAAAAACATACAAATTACTATGAATTTATCATATTTTTACACAGTAACCAATCGCCCACACATAGCTGAATGGTAAATAGATTGGAGGGCCTAGGACATAAAGGTAAATCCAATTACTCAATCACTTCTAAAGAATATCTCCTCCAGGAGAATAGGAGAGAACGGAATTACATATGTCTTTCATATTTATTTAAGTAAGAAAGATATAATACCAACAATGCAATTGAGCATAACTCAATATATTTTTCTCCATTTAATACCAGCATAACCCATTAACTAATTCCATGAAGGGAAGCCAATATATAAAGATAGTCCAGAGAATGAGACTCTTTAAACTCTTTTAAAAGTGTCCGAGGATTGTATATTAACGCTCGTTTGACACAGAGCTAAACTTTAAAAATATTACATAAATGACATCATAATTGCTTCCACTGAGCTACACATTAAAACCATCCCAGTACCGACTCGAAACTACTGACACTGGAGGAGGTTTTCCCCTGCTTTTTACTATAAAGCCAGGTGGTATTAAGGGAAAACCATCCCCCCCCCCCCCCCCCCCCCCCCCGCCCCTTTCCTTGTTCTGGGTCACATAACCGCAGAATGAAGAGGACAGCAGAACAGCGTCAATGCTAGAACGGAAAGCCTAAATAACTATAGCTGTAAACCTTTAGAGGACGACATTCTGCGCAACAGATAAAGGACCTAGACTTCTAAGGTCACCAGAGATGGACTCTATATTTCTAAGGTAAAACCTAGTGAACGTAGAAGGCTGTGTCCAGTACGCAGCTTTCATGAGATCAGTAATGGCTACACTGTGAGAATAAGCACAAGAAGTTGACAGCGCTCTGACTTCATGTGCTGAAATCCTATTAAGAGAACATTGATCTGGAGATTATTATAGGAAATACGTATTGCTAATTGAATCCATCTAGCAATAGACTGAACAGAAATATCACTTCTGTTAGGCACTAATGATAGAAAAAAGCGTTTCCTTCCTTTCCTAATAAAATCAGATCGACGTTTATAAATGCGCACAGCCCTGACTAGACACAACAAAGGTCTACGGTTGTCCGTAGAAGGCAGAGCCTTTCTGATAATAGGCTCTGGCCTTACATCAGGAACCTGATTCTTAGCCAAATATCCCACTTGTGTAGTTAAAGTGATGGTATTTCCAAGAATGCGGTAGTGAGATTCGTCCACAGATAGCGCATGAAGTTCACTAACTCTTCTAGCAGATGCAAAGGCTAAGAGAAATGCAGTTTTATAGGTCAAGAATTTGAACTCAACAACGTCTAACGGCTCAAATGGAGCTTCTTTGAGCTTCAACAGAACCCAAGCTAAATTCCACTCCGGAATTAATCTGAGAGTTTTGGGTCTATTAATAGGGAAATTTCTAAACTAGTTTGGATAAGGAGGTATTAGATCCAATATCCAAGCTATCATGATGTACGTAAGTGTCTGAAAGCATAGACCTATAGCCCTTAATAGTGATGGGCTGCAGTTTGAGAACGTCAAACAAGTAGACCTGAAAATTTGCAATGTCTGGTGTGGATGGATCATAAACACCTATAGACTGATTCTTACACCAACGGAAGAAAACCTTTCATTTTGCTGCATAATTCAGCAAAGAGGAGGTCCTCCGACATTTAGAAATTGTGTCCACTGTTCATCCTATAAAACGCTTGCTGTGCAAGAAGGACCGCACAACGGAAATACGTGAAGATTGAGACCTTGCGGATTGTGATGCAGTACGCGTGACTTCCCCTATTAAAGAAGATCCTCTCGTGGAGGACGCTTCCACGTCCCATAACAGACACCTGAGAAGATTTATCCAAGGTTTCTGTGCCGACAGAAATGCTACTAACAGAATCTTGCAATGGGATTGTCTCCTTTAGCAAGATCTGTTGAATTATCTTCATACGCTCATGGATCTGGCATGGCGACATGTGAGTTTGCAACTGATTGTTGAGGTATGTCGCAAATAAGTCTATCATTGGTTGATCCCAATGGTAGCAAATCTGTCTGAACACTCGCTTGTTGCGAGTCCATTCTGAAGGCAACAGGCGACCTTTCCGAGAGAGCGTGTCTGCTAGTACATTCAGACGACCCAGAATATGACGGATTGATAGTTGAACTTTCTTCTTTCTGATTCTTTCCATTAACTCGTATAACAGAATCGAATGTGTGCCTCCCTGGTTCCAATGTCGAGTTGTCCGACAATATTTGAACATGAGCGTTCTGTATAATGTGAATCCGTTGTTGTAGCTTTACCCATATTTATATTTATAAACAAGTCGACCTGTAGGTATGATAACTTTACCCATATTTATACAAGCAACAAGTCCACCTGTAGGTGTGATAACTTTACCCATATTTATACAAGCAACAAGTCCACCTGTAGGTGTGATAGCTTTACCCATATTTATACAAGCAACAAGTCCATCTGTAGGTGTGATAGCTTCACCCATTTTATATTAGTGAAAACTTCTAAATAATGATCGCCCAGTACATTACTTAAGGAGAGTCGCTCTCTCATTCATAACATACTACAAAAATACAATACAATACAATACAATACAATACAGCTGTCCTGTAATGTATCATAGAGCCGAACTGTAAACCTACAAAAATACAATACAATACAATACAGCTGTCCTGTAATGTATCATAGAGCTGAACTGTAGTACTACAAAAATACAAAACAGCTCAACTGTAGTCCTACAGAAATGATAAATTCATAGTAATTTGTATATTTTTATAATTACCAATGGCCCAGACATATCTGGTGCGAACTCTAAAATATCCAGGGCCACCAAATATTGCCCCCCAAACCCCAAAATTTGCATCAAAAACCGAAAATTTAATGTCCTATGTGGCCCTCCATACATTTGACATCTGCAGTGTCCTGGACATACCGAAATTGCCGCCAAATATCATTCCTTCTATAGTGCTTGCTAAATGTTATAGTCAGCGGGGATGTATGAGTGCCCACTCATGGGAGGGCTGTCCCCGTCTGGGTCATTGGTAAGTATAAAAACATACAAATTACTATGAATTTATCATATTTTTACACAGTAACCAATCGCCCACACATAGCTGAATGGTAAATAGATTGGAGGGCCTAGGACATAAAGGTAAATCCAATTACTCAATCACTTCTAAAGAATATCTCCTCCAGGAGAATAGGAGAGAACGGAATTACATATGTCTTTCATATTTATTTAAGTAAGAAAGATATAATACCAACAATGCAATTGAGCATAACTCAATATATTTTTCTCCATTTAATACCAGCATAACCCATTAACTAATTCCATGAAGGGAAGCCAATATATAAAGATAGTCCAGAGAATGAGACTCTTTAAACTCTTTTAAAAGTGTCCGAGGATTGTATATTAACGCTCGTTTGACACAGAGCTAAACTTTAAAAATATTACATAAATGACATCATAATTGCTTCCACTGAGCTACACATTAAAACCATCCCAGTACCGACTCGAAACTACTGACACTGGAGGAGGTTTTCCCCTGCTTTTTACTATAAAGCCAGGTGGTATTAAGGGAAAACCATCCCCCCCCCCCCCCCCCCCCCCCGCCCCTTTCCTTGTTCTGGGTCACATAACCGCAGAATGAAGAGGACAGCAGAACAGCGTCAATGCTAGAACGGAAAGCCTAAATAACTATAGCTGTAAACCTTTAGAGGACGACATTCTGCGCAACAGATAAAGGACCTAGACTTCTAAGGTCACCAGAGATGGACTCTATATTTCTAAGGTAAAACCTAGTGAACGTAGAAGGCTGTGTCCAGTACGCAGCTTTCATGAGATCAGTAATGGCTACACTGTGAGAATAAGCACAAGAAGTTGACAGCGCTCTGACTTCATGTGCTGAAATCCTATTAAGAGAACATTGATCTGGAGATTATTATAGGAAATACGTATTGCTAATTGAATCCATCTAGCAATAGACTGAACAGAAATATCACTTCTGTTAGGCACTAATGATAGAAAAAAGCGTTTCCTTCCTTTCCTAATAAAATCAGATCGACGTTTATAAATGCGCACAGCCCTGACTAGACACAACAAAGGTCTACGGTTGTCCGTAGAAGGCAGAGCCTTTCTGATAATAGGCTCTGGCCTTACATCAGGAACCTGATTCTTAGCCAAATATCCCACTTGTGTAGTTAAAGTGATGGTATTTCCAAGAATGCGGTAGTGAGATTCGTCCACAGATAGCGCATGAAGTTCACTAACTCTTCTAGCAGATGCAAAGGCTAAGAGAAATGCAGTTTTATAGGTCAAGAATTTGAACTCAACAACGTCTAACGGCTCAAATGGAGCTTCTTTGAGCTTCAACAGAACCCAAGCTAAATTCCACTCCGGAATTAATCTGAGAGTTTTGGGTCTATTAATAGGGAAATTTCTAAACTAGTTTGGATAAGGAGGTATTAGATCCAATATCCAAGCTATCATGATGTGCGTAAGTGTCTGAAAGCATAGACCTATAGCCCTTAAAAGTGATGGGCTGCAGTTTGAGAACGTCAAACAAGTAGACCTGAAAATTTGCAATGTCTGGTGTGGATGGATCATAAACACCTATAGACTGATTCTTACACCAACGGAAGAAAACCTTTCATTTTGCTGCATAATTCAGCAAAGAGGAGGTCCTCCGACATTTAGAAATTGTGTCCACTGTTCATCCTATAAAACGCTTGCTGTGCAAGAAGGACCGCACAACGGAAATACGTGAAGATTGAGACCTTGCGGATTGTGATGCAGTACGCGTGACTTCCCCTATTAAAGAAGATCCTCTCGTGGAGGACGCTTCCACGTCCCATAACAGACACCTGAGAAGATTTATCCAAGGTTTCTGTGCCGACAGAAATGCTACTAACAGAATCTTGCAATGGGATTGTCTCCTTTAGCAAGATCTGTTGAATTATCTTCATACGCTCATGGATCTGGCATGGCGACATGTGAGTTTGCAACTGATTGTTGAGGTATGTCGCAAATAAGTCTATCATTGGTTGATCCCAATGGTAGCAAATCTGTCTGAACACTCGCTTGTTGCGAGTCCATTCTGAAGGCAACAGGCGACCTTTCCGAGAGAGCGTGTCTGCTAGTACATTCAGACGACCCAGAATATGACGGATTGATAGTTGAACTTTCTTCTTTCTGATTCTTTCCATTAACTCGTATAACAGAATCGAATGTGTGCCTCCCTGGTTCCAATGTCGAGTTGTCCGACAATATTTGAACATGAGCGTTCTGTATAATGTGAATCCGTTGTTGTAGCTTTACCCATATTTATATTTATAAACAAGTCGACCTGTAGGTATGATAACTTTACCCATATTTATACAAGCAACAAGTCCACCTGTAGGTGTGATAACTTTACCCATATTTATACAAGCAACAAGTCCACCTGTAGGTGTGATAGCTTTACCCATATTTATACAAGCAACAAGTCCATCTGTAGGTGTGATAGCTTCACCCATTTTATATTAGTGAAAACTTCTAAATAATGATCGCCCAGTACATTACTTAAGGAGAGTCGCTCTCTCATTCATAACATACTACAAAAATACAATACAATACAATACAATACAATACAGCTGTCCTGTAATGTATCATAGAGCCGAACTGTAAACCTACAAAAATACAATACAATACAATACAGCTGTCCTGTAATGTATCATAGAGCTGAACTGTAGTACTACAAAAATACAAAACAGCTCAACTGTAGTCCTACAGAAATGATAAATTCATAGTAATTTGTATATTTTTATAATTACCAATGGCCCAGACATATCTGGTGCGAACTCTAAAATATCCAGGGCCACCAAATATTGCCCCCCAAACCCCAAAATTTGCATCAAAAACCGAAAATTTAATGTCCTATGTGGCCCTCCATACATTTGACATCTGCAGTGTCCTGGACATACCGAAATTGCCGCCAAATATCATTCCTTCTATAGTGCTTGCTAAATGTTATAGTCAGCGGGGATGTATGAGTGCCCACTCATGGGAGGGCTGTCCCCGTCTGGGTCATTGGTAAGTATAAAAACATACAAATTACTATGAATTTATCATATTTTTACACAGTAACCAATCGCCCACACATAGCTGAATGGTAAATAGATTGGAGGGCCTAGGACATAAAGGTAAATCCAATTACTCAATCACTTCTAAAGAATATCTCCTCCAGGAGAATAGGAGAGAACGGAATTACATATGTCTTTCATATTTATTTAAGTAAGAAAGATATAATACCAACAATGCAATTGAGCATAACTCAATATATTTTTCTCCATTTAATACCAGCATAACCCATTAACTAATTCCATGAAGGGAAGCCAATATATAAAGATAGTCCAGAGAATGAGACTCTTTAAACTCTTTTAAAAGTGTCCGAGGATTGTATATTAACGCTCGTTTGACACAGAGCTAAACTTTAAAAATATTACATAAATGACATCATAATTGCTTCCACTGAGCTACACATTAAAACCATCCCAGTACCGACTCGAAACTACTGACACTGGAGGAGGTTTTCCCCTGCTTTTTACTATAAAGCCAGGTGGTATTAAGGGAAAACCATCCCCCCCCCCCCCCGCCCCTTTCCTTGTTCTGGGTCACATAACCGCAGAATGAAGAGGACAGCAGAACAGCGTCAATGCTAGAACGGAAAGCCTAAATAACTATAGCTGTAAACCTTTAGAGGACGACATTCTGCGCAACAGATAAAGGACCTAGACTTCTAAGGTCACCAGAGATGGACTCTATATTTCTAAGGTAAAACCTAGTGAACGTAGAAGGCTGTGTCCAGTACGCAGCTTTCATGAGATCAGTAATGGCTACACTGTGAGAATAAGCACAAGAAGTTGACAGCGCTCTGACTTCATGTGCTGAAATCCTATTAAGAGAACATTGATCTGGAGATTATTATAGGCAATACGTATTGCTAATTGAATCCATCTAGCAATAGACTGAACAGAAATATCACTTCTGTTAGGCACTAATGATAGAAAAAAGCGTTTCCTTCCTTTCCTAATAAAATCAGATCGACGTTTATAAATGCGCACAGCCCTGACTAGACACAACAAAGGTCTACGGTTGTCCGTAGAAGGCAGAGCCTTTCTGATAATAGGCTCTGGCCTTACATCAGGAACCTGATTCTTAGCCAAATATCCCACTTGTGTAGTTAAAGTGATGGTATTTCCAAGAATGCGGTAGTGAGATTCGTCCACAGATAGCGCATGAAGTTCACTAACTCTTCTAGCAGATGCAAAGGCTAAGAGAAATGCAGTTTTATAGGTCAAGAATTTGAACTCAACAACGTCTAACGGCTCAAATGGAGCTTCTTTGAGCTTCAACAGAACCCAAGCTAAATTCCACTCCGGAATTAATCTGAGAGTTTTGGGTCTATTAATAGGGAAATTTCTAAACTAGTTTGGATAAGGAGGTATTAGATCCAATATCCAAGCTATCATGATGTGCGTAAGTGTCTGAAAGCATAGACCTATAGCCCTTAATAGTGATGGGCTGCAGTTTGAGAACGTCAAACAAGTAGACCTGAAAATTTGCAATGTCTGGTGTGGATGGATCATAAACACCTATAGACTGATTCTTACACCAACGGAAGAAAACCTTTCATTTTGCTGCATAATTCAGCAAAGAGGAGGTCCTCCGACATTTAGAAATTGTGTCCACTGTTCATCCTATAAAACGCTTGCTGTGCAAGAAGGACCGCACAACGGAAATACGTGAAGATTGAGACCTTGCGGATTGTGATGCAGTACGCGTGACTTCCCCTATTAAAGAAGATCCTCTCGTGGAGGACGCTTCCACGTCCCATAACAGACACCTGAGAAGATTTATCCAAGGTTTCTGTGCCGACAGAAATGCTACTAACAGAATCTTGCAATGGGATTGTCTCCTTTAGCAAGATCTGTTGAATTATCTTCATACGCTCATGGATCTGGCATGGCGACATGTGAGTTTGCAACTGATTGTTGAGGTATGTCGCAAATAAGTCTATCATTGGTTGATCCCAATGGTAGCAAATCTGTCTGAACACTCGCTTGTTGCGAGTCCATTCTGAAGGCAACAGGCGACCTTTCCGAGAGAGCGTGTCTGCTAGTACATTCAGACGACCCAGAATATGACGGATTGATAGTTGAACTTTCTTCTTTCTGATTCTTTCCATTAACTCGTATAACAGAATCGAATGTGTGCCTCCCTGGTTCCAATGTCGAGTTGTCCGACAATATTTGAACATGAGCGTTCTGTATAATGTGAATCCGTTGTTGTAGCTCTAGCCATATTGACACCATTTCCTTGATGATTATGTGCTTTACTAGGAACTCTGAGTCCCAAAGACCCTGGCATTTCGAGTCTGTTGGAATCAGGGTCGTGCCCCAACCTGTCTGACTTGCATCCGTCATAATTGTGAAAGCTGGATCCGGCAGTTGCAGCGGAACTCCCTGAGTTAACAACTGAATATCTGCCCAAATCTGAACATTTTGTTTTACTTGGTCCGTTAAAACAATATTGGTCTCGAGCGAATGCGTCTTCACACTCCAGTTCTGAGTAAAGAATACCTGCAAAGAATGTGAGTGTAAGTGACCCATCGGAATGAGATCCGTGACCGCTCCGCACAGTCCCATCAGTCGCATAAATTCCCTCGCTGTTAATGCATCTGAGTGTAGACAAAAGCGAGCATAACAACTGACTAATTTTGCTCTGGGTAATGGCAGACAAACCAAATTGTTGTGAGTCTCGAAGCTCATCCCCAAGTGAATGACTGACTTGGACGGAGCTAGATCTGACTTCTTCTCGTTTACGATGAAACCAAGACATCAGAGTAGTAAAAGCAGACTCTGAACATTGTTCTGAAAAGTATCTTTGTTGCCGTTCCTCTGAAGAATGTCGTCCAAGTAAGCCGACATTACCGCAGACGAATGAGCTTGGAAATAAGACATTACCAAGTTCATTATTCGAGTGAACGCCCAGGGAGCTCAATTCAGTCCGAAGCACATTGCTCGGAATTGATACACCGTCTCTGAACAGCGAACCGTAGGTACTTTCTGAATGCCGGATGTACCATGACATGAAAGTACGCATCCTTTAGATCTATGCTTGCCGCATTGTCATTCACTCGTATGCTCGCCCTTACCAACCGAATGGTTTCTATCTAGAACTTCGGAGTTATGATAAGTTTGTTTATCCAGTTCAAGTCTATTACTGGTCAGAACGCGCTGTCAGGCTTCAGTACGAGGAACAGGTGAGTGTAGAAACATAAAGATTCCTGGTTTTCTACGACCTCTATTGCATCCTTTTCTAGAAGAGATCTTACCTCCGAAAGGAGAGATTCTCTTTTTGAAGGATTTGGCGGAAGCTGAGTCCACTGCGGACTTTGTGTTAGCGGTGGTTTGGCTCAGAATGACAGTCTTAGTCCTTCCAAGATCACATTTTTCACCCACCGATCTTCCGTAATAGTTATCCACTTTCTCTCAAATCTTGATAACCTTCTGCCAACTGGGACACAATAGAGGTCCTGACCTTCACCTGTAGGACCTGCAAGGCTTGTGAGAGTAGAAACCACGTCTTCCCCGTGATGAGCCCTGACCCGTCGGCTTGGGGGTATCAGACCGTTACCTCGGCCAGACCCACACCCCCAACCTGAGTTGCTAAATTGACGATTTTGTGAGTAATATAAGAGGATCGACTATATCCTCGCGAGGAGTTCTCTCTGAACGATCTTTGTCCAGAATCACCTGCCTTACTCTTCTCTGCATGTGCAGGTTTATTTGACGCCGACTTTAAAAGCAGAGTATTTGACGCTTTCTTTGTTGCTTGTTCATAGACCAAAGAAAGCTTATCGACAAACATATCATGTCCTGATACTGGAGCAACTCTGAGAGAGTTTTTCACCTTGTCATCTATCAAAGATGACGACGCATCACGTCTAACTAACTCCAAATTAGCCACTGTAAGGGCGGAGTTATACATGGTATACATTATAGCCCTGGAAAGAACCCGTAAAGAAGAACGAACGTCCTCGAATTCCTTCCCATTGAGACGTTGAGCCATAGCTCTCGTCAGGTGATCTGCGTAAGGCATAGCATCTAAATTCGCTCTATTTGATGAAATTGTCATCTCAATAGCATCCGACCGAATTGAAAAAGATGGAGGTAAGGCCAAATCTAGGTCCTCAGCCTGCTCATCTAAACGCAGAGAAACTCTCTGTACACCTTCCCCTGCTGTTTTAACGGAAAATGAGCATAGAAAGCTGCCTTTTTTCTTTCCACTTGAAAGACTAAATATAGCGTTGTTAAGAAGAGCAAAAGTATTCGACACTTGTTTTGACTGCACCGGGAAGAAAAGGACATCCTCCCTTGACCGGATATAGTCAGCGTCTAACGATGCTAGCAGCTTTTTAGGACCTTTCACAGCAGTCTGATTCTCTGGAATAATCTCAGGAAAGTATTGAAGAATAAAATCCATCGCTACCATGTGTTGTTCTGAAAGGGATGCGTGCGTATCCCCCATTTCCCTTTCCGCATGTAATCAGATTCTCCTCTCGGTCTTCTGCATCTGAATGGGTAGATGACTGGACCGACCCAGCGCCATCGGACAGCTCGTGTTCCGAAGCTGCCGTAATTTGCTCCTGACTTAGCTGGGATGCTGCGATGAGCTGCACAATCTGCGACAGAAGGTCCGTAATCGAGGCCTGGAGAGCAGTGGTCTTTTGTTGCTTGGCCGCTAGCTGCTCCTGGGACCGTGTGTCCGCAATGGCTACCGGATGATATGACTTTTTAGCAGAAGAGCGGTCCTTGCTCGGCAGTTCTGGCTGGATATCAGATGTCACATAGCCAAGGTGCAGTCGTGTGTGCTGAACAGCATCAGAGGAAGCCATTCTTACAGCTGTTCCTGGCTGAATATTTGATGGAGTGGCCTGGACTGGATGCATGGACGTAAGCTCTGTTTGTTGCAAGTTTCGAACTACAACATTTCACCCATGATGTTGTTGATAAAGAGAGGGGCCTGATTAGAGATTATAGTGCTCGCTCTACCCTTTTTCCTTTCCTCCACTGCCACGGACACACCAAGTGTCGCAGTGCTCACCTCTTCACTGGTCGAGCTAGTTGGCGACAGGGCTTTGTAATCACCGGCATGTGGTTTATTGCCGTCTTATATTTAAGAGCACTTTTGCCACTAGCTCTAACTGACTATCACTATGTAACGACGGAAGCACACTATCGGACAGAGTCATGAAACCATCACCATGTTTCTTTTTCCTCTGAAATGGAAACTGAAAAACTAGAGTGACTATGTGGAGAGAGGACCGGCATTGTCCTCTCACCGCTAACAACATACCGTGATGCACGTCTCCAACATTTGTCATCACAACTGACACAAGCTGCACAGGAATTAGCGCGAGTACAATGATTACAAGAAACACAAAATTCATGTGAATCTGAGGAAGACTTTCTCGAATTACAATTTGAACAAAAAACTTCATTTTAAATAAACATGAAAGTCAACAGTACTTGCACTAACTCCCAAAATACTGAAAAAGATACATCAAAACATTATATCACACAATGTTTTGAAAAAGACGTATGTGTCGCCATGCCCAGATCCTCGAAAAAGATTTTGAAAAATTGTTTAAAAAATTTTTTGAAAAAATTTGACATGAGCCCAAGTTCCCAAAGGGAACGTTGATCCCAATAGAGCCCAATTGTGGACAAAATTTTTTTTTCATTACCAAAAAATTAAGGCGACACTATCAGAATATAGTATGTATCTAAAACTAGTCCTAGGAAAATTACATGTGTAAGGAAGAGTTGTCAATGTAAACAACGTCACAGAAAAACTGGAAAAAAGACTCCAGGCACTAAAAATATGGCCCGAAGTCAGTATCAGATTCAACACTATCCGATGCAAAGCAAGATCTTCATAAGAAGAAAATACAATACATCGGATGGATGATGCATGACCACAAATGCCTAAACACCCCTAGGGTCAGGACGTAACCATGGGGGACAAACAGAATAAACATTCTGTGAAAAATGTTAAACTCCCAAGAAATTTAATAAAAAAAATTCCAATAAAAAAGCCAAAAAGCATGGGAGTTTATCAGGAGCGCTTCAAGGAAGGATAGGGGAGGAACACATAACAAACAGTGGCAAAATCATAAGGAAGAATGATAATTTCAAGCCATGCCCCTAAAATGAAAAAATTTATAGTAATTTATATATTTTTTATACTTACCAATGACCCAGACTTAGCTGGTGCTAACTCTTAAAAATTCAAGGCCAAATACAAATTTTTCCCCCCCCCCAATCCCCCAAATTTGCATCAAAATCCAAAAAATCACTGTCCTATATGGTCCTCCATACTTTTGTCCACTGCGCATGCACAGTGTCAAGGAAGTACCGAAATTGGCGCCAAATCTTCATTCTTACAACCAGTGCCTGGTAAATGTTATATAATCAGCAGGGAGGTATGAGTTTCCAACTCATGGGAGGGCCATCCCCGTCTGGGTCATTGGTAAGTATGAAAAATATATAAATTACTATAAATTTTTTCATATTTTTATACTGTACTAATGACCCAGACTTAGCTGAATAGAAAAAAGGCTGGAGGGCTTAGGACATAAAGGAAAATCCAATAGGCTTAATTACATGTAAACAGAATTATCTCCTCAAGGAGAAAAGGAGAAACAGGATTTACATGTATCTTTCTTGTTTATACAAAAAAAGAAAGACATATTACCAATCCGCAATTGAGCACAATAACATCAATGATCTCTATTAACATCCAGTATAACCCATTATACTAATTTTTTTTTTAAGGAAAGCCATTAAATAAAGATAGCCCAGAGAATGAGACTCTTTATACTCATTTAAAAGTGTCCGAGGATTGTATATTAATGCTTAATTAATATTTTATGACACGTGACATATACAAATGCTTTGCACTGAGCTACACTTTAAAAATATTACATAAATGAGATAAACATTAGCTTTTCATTTTAAAACAATCCCAGCATCGTCTCGGAATTATTGACTCCCGAGGAGGTATTCCCTTGCTTAGGGAACACCATCACCCCCTCCCCTCCTCCCTTCCCCTTGATCTGGGTCAAATACAGCAGTGCGAAGAGGGCAGCAAGACAGAGTCACTGCCGGAACAGAAAGCCTGCATAACTATAGTTGCAACTGTTTAGTGGACGACACTCTGAGCGACATATAACAGACCTAAACAATTAAGGTCACCAGAAATAGACTCAATATTTCTAAGATAAAAATTTGTGAACGTAGAAGGCTGAGACCAGTATGCAGCCTTCATCAAATTGGTAATAGCAATACTGTAAGCATAAGCCCTTGATGTAGACAGCACTCTAACTTCATGCGCTCAAATCTTAAGCACAGACTGCTGAGTAGAAGATAATCTTTCATAAGCAGTACGAATAGTCAATTGAATCGACCTTGAAATAGAATGGACCGTGATGTCCCTTCTATTAGGCAGCAGAGACAGAAAGAAACGTTTTCATCCCTTTCTGATAAACTCAGATCTACGTTTGTAAATATGCATAGCTCTAACTGGACACAGCCAAGGCCTATGACCGTCTGAAGACAGCCTTAATAACAATAGGCTCAGGGTACTTATTAGGAGCCTGATTCTTAGCCAAAAATCCCACATTGGTAGTTAAAGTAATAGTATTACCAACACTACGATAGTGAGAATCATCAACAGATAATGCATGAAGCTCACTAACTCTTCTAGCTGTAGAGAAGGCTTAGAGAAAAGCTGTCTTATAAGATAACTATTTGAAGTCTACCATATCAAGGAGTTCAAATGGCGCTTCTTTTAGCTTCAGAAGAACCCAAGCTAAATTCCAGTTAGGAATTAACCTAAGGGTTCTAGGTCTATTTATCGAAAAGTTTTTCACTAACTTTGATAAAGAGACATTAGATCCAATTTGTAAGCTATCATGATGAACATAAGTATCCGATAGCATAGACCTATAACCCTTAATAGTTACTGCCTGCAGTTTGATCTCGTCAAACAAGTAGACCAAAAAATTAGCAATGTCTGGAATGGAGGGACCATAAATATCAATAAAATGATCCCTACAGCAACGAGAGAAAATCTTCCACTTAGCAGCATAATTTAGCAAAGAGGAGGTCCTCCTACAGTTAGAAATTGCGTCCACTGCTCGTCCTGCAAATTGCTTGCTGTGCAAGAAGGACCGCACAATGGAAATACGTGAAGGTTGAGACCTTGCAGATTGTGATGCAGTGTGCATGATTTCCCCTGTGAAAGAAGGTACTCCCACGGAGGAAGCTTCCGCGGAATGTCCCATAACAGACACCTGAGAAGATTTATCCATGGTCTGTGGGATGACAGAGATGCTACCAACAGAATCTTGCGGTGAGAATGCTTGATTTTTAGCAATATCTGTTGAATCAACAGAGCTGGAGGATACGCATATACTATCATTCCATCCCAAGAGAACGAGAGAGTGTCTACTGCGAATGCATGAGGATCTGGGCATAGCGACACATACGTCTGCAACTGATTGTTGAGATGCGTTGCGAATAAGTCTATCATCGGACGATCCCATTGGTAGCAGATCTGATTGAATACTGGTTTGTTGAGAGTCCATTCTGAAGGCAACATACGACCTTTCCGAGAAAGGGAGTCCATTAGAACGTTCAGACGACCCGGAATATGATGGACCGACAGAAGAACCTGATGCTCTAGGACAAACAGAAGGATTCTTTCCGTTAAGTTGAACAACGAAATGGAATGAGTGCCTCCCTGGTTCCAAATATACGCTACTACTGTCAAATTGTCGGACAGTATTTGAACATGTGAATTCTGAATAATGTTCATCCAATGATGTCGGACAGTATTTGAACATGCGAATTCTGAATAATGTTCATCCAATGACGTAGCGCAAGCCAAATTGGCATCATCTCTTTGATGTTTATGTGCTTGTTCAGGAACTGCAGATCCCAAAGACCCTAGCTCCTCGAATCAGTTGGGCTCAATGTCGCACCCCAACCTGTTTGATTCACATCCGTCATAATCGTAAAAATCGGATCCGGCAGTTGCAGTGGCACTCTCGGAGTTAACCACTGAATATCTGCCCAAGTCTGAATCTCTTGTTTTACTTGGTTGGACAAGACGAGTTCGTTTCGAGCGAATGAATCTTCACACTCCTATTCTGAGTAAAAAATATCTGAAGTGGACGAGTGCGTAGGTGCCCCATCGGAATAAGGTCTGCAGTAGCTTTGCACACACCTATCAGTCGCATAAATTCTCTTGCTGTTACTACAACTCAGTGTAGACAAAAGCGAGCATAACAACTGACTAATTTCGCTCTGGGTAACGGCAGCTGAACCAGATTGTTGTGCATCTCGAAGCTCATTCCAAAGTGAATGAACAACTTGGACGGAGCCAGATCCGACTTCTTTTCATTTACTATGAAAATGAGATGTTGGAGCAATTGAAGCAGACTTTGAACATCATTCTGAAGCGTTAATCTATCGCCGTACCTCTGAAGAATGTTGTCCAAGTAGGCCGACGTTACCGCAGACGAATGAGCTCGGAAATGAGTCATTACCAAGTTCTTTATTCGAGTGAAGGCCCAGGGCGCTAGATTCAGTCCGAAGTACATTGCTCGGAACTGATAAACGACTCCTAGGACAGCGAAGCGAAGGTACTTTCTGAATGCCGGATGTACCATGAGGTGAAAGTACGCATCCTTGAGATCTATGCTCGCAGCATAGTCATTCACTTGAATGCTCACTCTCACCGATCGAATGGTCTCCATATAAAATTTCGGAGCCACAATCAGCTTGTTTATCCAACTTAGATCTATAACTGGATGGAACAAGCCGTCTGGTTTTGGTACCAGGAACAGGTGACTGTAAAAACCGGGAGATTCCTGGTTTTCTACGACCTCTATTGCGTTCTTCTCCAGAAGAGATTGCACCTCTGATAGAAGCAACTCTCTCTTCTGAAGGTTTGATGGAAGCTGAGTCCATCGTGGACTTCGTGTTAACGTAGGTTTTTCTCTGAAGGACCGTTTTAGACCTTCCGAAATAACCTCCTGAACCCATCGGTCGTCCGCAATTAACAACCATTTGGTTAAGAATCTCGACAGCCTTCCGTCCACTGGAGCGCAATAGAGGTTCTGACCTTCACCTTCTGTACCTGCAAGGCTTGCGGGAGGAGAAAGTATGTCCTCCCCGACCAGCACCTTGACCAGTCGACCTAGGGACATCTGACCGGCAATGACAACTCCAAGAGCTTGATGCGATAAGAAACTGAATCTGCCAGTCTTAGAGGCTAGCCTAAAAATAGCGTCATTCAGCAATTCAAATGTCTGTGAGACATTTCTGGACTGGGCCGGAAACTCAGGCGTGACGTCCTTAGTCCGGCCGAAGAAGTCAGTGTCCAGTGATGCTATCAGTTTCTTATCTGGTATCGCTGCTCTCTGGTCTGGAGGAACAACATCTGGAAGGTGTTGCCGGATGAAATCTACGGCCACCTTATGTTGTTCTAGAAGGGAAAAATCCAGCTCTGCAGATTCCCTTTCACTATCCGACTGGACCAAATGTGAATCTCGGTTGTCCCTATCTGACATTGCAGGGGAGCATACCGACCCAGCTTCCTCAGACAGTTCCTGATCTGAAAGAGTTTCCGAAGGTTGCTGAGATGCTGTGATGAGTTGAGCTATCTGCAATAGCAAGTCCGTCACAGAGGCCTGTGGAGCTGCGGCCTTACATTGTTTAGCCGCTAGAAGCTCCTGGGACGGTGCCTCTTACATAATTCTTTAATGCGAACGTCCTGAGTGGTAAGGCCTCGTGTCCTTGGCTACCAGATGGTGTGACCTGGTCAACGTGGAATCGTTGGTCAGCGAAGCAGGCTGGATACCTGAGATCACGTAGCCAAGGTGCGGTCGTGTGGAAGAGGAAGCCAATAGACTAGACACCTCTGGCTGTCTATGCGATGGAGCGTCCTGAGCAGGAGGAGTGGACGTATGTCCAACTGACGAATGTTATGTACAACATCTGGCCCCAGATGTTGTTGTAAGAGAGAGGAGCCTCTCTCATTTGTGGTCCGGGTAGACCTAAACAAGCTAGCTACCGGACTGACTGGCTTCCTCTGATCCTTCCTCCGATCCGTCGTCGCCGGGTATGCGTGATCCGAAATTCTAGTGCTCGCAACACCCTTTCTCCTCTCCTGGACTGCAACGGATGAACCCGGCATCACATTACCCACTCTACAAGTGATAGCTTCGCCGGGCGAGGTAGCTGGCGGTAAGGTCGTCAATCCTACTAAGGATCTAGGCACTTGTCGAATTTCCTTGAGCACTTTTGCCGCTAGCTCTTCATTTGATTGTGGCAACGGCATCACACTTCTTGAAGACATCACGGAAACATCACCCTGTTCTTGTTCCTCTGAAAAATAGACTGAAAAACTGTGACCCTGTGGCGAGAGGACTGGCATGGACCTCTCAGCACTAACAATATACCGTGACACATGTCTCCAACATTTGCCATCCCAATTGGCACATGCTGAGCAAGAATTAGTGCGAGTACAGTGACTACAGCAAATACAATGAGAATCAGAGGAAGACTTCTTCGATTTACAATTTGAACAATATTCTTTCATATTTTAAAAAAATATTAAACAGCCGTAGTACTCGCACTAACCCTTGAAAATACAAAGATACATAATAATAATATAATCCATTACAAAAATTTTAAAAAATAATTTGAAAGAAAAAATTTTGACATGAGCCCAAGTTCCCAAAGGGAATGATGAGCCCAAATGAAACCAAAAAAAGCCTAAGTGTGGACAAAAATTTTAAAACATATCTAAAAATTAATGTTACACTTACGGACAATATTAATGTATCTGGCTATATAATGAACCTTACAGATGACAAGGAATCACTGACAGAAGTAACCATTGTCAACATAAACAAAAGTCAATAAAAAAACGGAAACAATACTCCAGGCACTAAAAAACATGGCCCGAAATCAGTAACCAATTTAAAGCACTATCCGATGTCAAACAGAATCTTCCAGAGAAGCTGCAGTACATCAGATGGTAGATGCATGACCAAAACACCTAAACACCCATAGGGTGAGGACGTAACCATGGGGATAACAGAATAAACATTCTGTAACTATGCTAAAACTCCCAAGAAATTTCAATAAACAAATTTCAAAAATTATACCGAAAGCATGGGAGATTAGCAAGGGGGGGGGGGGGGAGGGGGGGGGAAGGGGGGGGATCGAGGAAAGTGAGAGACGAAACACTGAACAAACAGTGGAGAAAACATCAGGCCCATGCCCCAAAATTAGGGAACATGAAATAATTTTGCATAAAAATGATAAGTTACAGCCCTGAACAGATCCTTCCACTGTTTCTTGCTCTCATCCTCTTATTTCATCCTTGGATCCACCATTTCCTTCATGATTTTGTGTCTGGCATCATTTTAACTGAGATTATAAGCACGGATATCAGTGAGATGTTCCTGATTGAAGGGCAAAACAAAGAAATGAAGATGTGGCGGCAATTTCGGTACTTTCTTGACATTGCGCATGCACAGTGGACAAAAGTATGGAGGACCATATAGGATACTGATTTTTTGGATTTTGATGCAAAATTTTGTGTTTGGCCCTGAATTTTTAAGTGTTAGCACCAGCTAAGTCTGGGTCATTGATACAGTATAAAAATATGGGAAACAAGAAATAATTTCGTCAAAAAGTTATAAAGTTACAACCCTGAACATAAAAAAACACTGTTTCTTCCTTCCATGATTCTATTCTTTCCTCTAATCCACCATAATCATCATTGATCTGTGTCTGAGATTTAAAAGCACAAAAGTCAGTTTGTTATTATCAGAGGGCCAAACGAGGAATGATATTTGGTGGCAATTTCGGTATTTCCTGGACACTGCGCATGCGCAGATGTCAAATGTATGGAGGGCCACATAGGACATTAAATTTTTGGTTTCTGATGCAAATTTAGGGGTTTGGGGGGCAAAATTTGTGTTTGGCCCTGATATTTTAGAGTTAGCACCAGCTATGTCTGGGCTATTGGTTACTGTGTAAAAATATACAATACAATAAAAGCTGACCTGTAATGTATCACAGAGCCGAACTGTAATCCTACAAAAATACAATACAGCTGAACTGTAGTCCTACAAAAATACAATACAATACAGCAGTCCTGTAATGCATCATAGAGCCAAACTGTAGTCCTACAAAAATACAATGCAATACAATACAGCTGTCCTGTAATGTATCATAGAGCCAAACTATAATCCTACAAAAATACAATACAGCTGAACTGTAGTCCTACAAAAATACAACACAATACAATACAGCTGTCCTGTAATGTATCATAGAGTCAAACTGTAGTCCTACAAAAATACAATATAATACAATATAGCTATCCTGTAATGTATCATAGAGCCAAACTGTCATTCTACAAAAATACAATATAATACAATACAGCTGTCCGGGAATATATCACAGAGTCGGACTGTAATCCTACAAAAAATACAATACAGCTGAACTGTAGTGCTACAAAAATACAATACAGCTGTCCTGTAATGTATCATAGAGCCAAACTGTAGTCCTACAAAATTACAATACAATACAATACAGCTGTCCTGTAATGTATCAGAGCCAAACTGTAATCCTATAAAAATACAATACAGTTGAACTGTAGTCCTACAAAAATACAACACAATACAATACAGCTGTCCTGTAATGTATCATAGAGTCAAACTGTAGTCCTACAAAAATACAATACAATACAATACAGCTATCCTGTAATGTATCATAGAGCCGAACTGTAATCCTACAAAAATACAATATAATACAATACAAGCTGACCTGTAATGTATCAGAGTTGGACTGTAATCCTACAAAAATACAATACAGCTGAACTGTAGTCCTACAAAAATACAATACAGCTGTCCTGTAATGTATCATAGAGCCAAACTGTAGTCCTACAAAAATACAATAAAATACAATAAAGCTGACCTGTAATGTATCACACAGTCAGACTGTACTCCATAAAAATACAATACAGCTGTCCTGTAATGTATCACAAAGTCGGACTGTAATCCTACAAAAATACAATACAATACAATACAGCTGAACAGTAGTCCTACAAAAATACAATACAGCTGTCCTGTAATGTATCATACAGCCAAACTGTAGTCCTACAAAAATACAATATTTACAAAACATCTATCCTGGAATGTAACAGAGCTGAACTGTAATCCTACAAAAATACAATATAATACAATACAGCTGTCCTGTAATGTAACATAGGGCTGAACTGTAATTCTACAAAAATACAATACAATACAGCTGACCTGTAATGTATCATACAGCCAAACTGTAAACCTACAAAATACAATACAATACAATACAGCTGACCTGTAATATATCATACAGTCAAACTGTAAACCTACAAAATACAATACAATACAATAAAAGCTGAACTGTAATGTATCATAGAGCTGGACTGCAATCCTACAAAAATACAATACAGATGAACTGTAGTCCTACAAAAATACAATATAATACAGCTGTCCTGTAATGTATCATAGAGCCGAACTATGATCCTACAAAAATACATTACAATGCAACACAGATGACCTGTAATATATCATAGAGGCAAACTGTAGTCCTACAAAAATACAAAACAATGCAATACAGCTGACCTGTAATGTATCATACAGTTGAACTGTAATCCTACAATACAGCTGTTCTGTAATGTAACATAGAGCAGGCTCTACAATACAGGTAAACTGTAATCCTACAAAAATACAGTGCAATACAATACAGCTGACCTGTAATGTATCATAGAGCCGAACTGTAATCCTACAAAAATACAATACAATACAGCTGACCTGTAATGTATCATAGAGCCAAACTGCACTCCTACAAAAATACAATACAATACAATACAACCGACCTGTAATGTATCATAGAGACCAACTGTAAACCTACAAAAATACAATACAATACAGCCGACCTGTAATGTATCGTAGAGCCGGACTGTAAACCTACAAAAATACAATACAATACAATACAGCCGACCTGTAATGTATCATAGAGACCAACTGTAAACCTACAAAAATACAATACAATACAGCCGACCTGTAATGTATCGTAGAGCCGGACTGTAAACCTACAAAAATACAATACAATACAATACAGCTGACTTGTATTGTATCATAGAGGCGAACTGTAATCCTACAAAAATACAAGGCAATACAATACAAGCTGATCTGTAATGTATCATAGAGTCAGACTATCCTACAAAAATACAATACAATACAACACAAACTGACCTGTAATTTATCATAGAGTCAACCTGTAATCTTACAAAAATACAATACAATACAATACAGCTGGCCTGTAATGCAATTTATACAGTTCAGGAAAAGTGCAATCTCACAAAAAATGCAAGTTATATAATACAGGTGAGCTGTAATCCTAGAAAAGTACAAGTTATATAATACAGGTGAACTGTAATCCTACAAAAATACAAGTTATACAATACAGGTGAACTGTAATCCTACAAAAAATAGAAGTTACACAATACAGGTGAACTGTAATCCTACAAAAATACAAGGTACACAATACAGGTGAACAGTAATCCTACAAAAATACAAGTTACACAATACAGGTGAACTGTAATCCTACAAAAATAATACCAAGTTATACAATACAGGTGAACTGTAATCCTACAAAAAATAAAAGTTATATAGTAGCACTGGTGAACTGTAATCCTACAAAAAATACAAGTTATACAATACAGGTGAACTGTAATCCTACAAAAAATACAAGTTACACTACAGGTGAACTGTAATCCTACAAAAATACAAGTTACACAATACAGGTGAACTGTCATCCTACAAAAAATACAAGTTATATAATACAGGTGAACTGTAATCCTACAAAAATACAAGTAAAATACAATACAGGTGAACTGTAATCCTACAAAAATACAAGTTATATAATACAGGTGAACTGTAATCCTACAAAAAATACAAGTAATACAATACAGGTGAACTGTAATCCTACAAAAAATACAAGTTATATAATACAGGTGAACTGTAATCCTACAAAAAATACAACTTATACAATACAGGTGAACTGTAATCCTACAAAAATACAAGTTACACAATACAGGTGAACTGTAATCCTACAAAAAATACAAGTAATACAATACAGGTGAACTGTAATCCTACAAAAAAATACAAGTTATATAATACAGGTGAACTGTAATCCTACAAAAAATACAACTTATACAATAGAGGTGAACTGTAATCCTACAAAAATACAAGTAATACAATACAGGTGAACTGTAATCCTACAAAAATACAAGTTATATAATACAGGTGAACTGTAATTCTACAAAAATACAAGTTATATAATACAGGTGAACTGTAACCCTACAAAAAATACAACTTATACAATACAGGTGAACTGTAATCCTACAAAAATACAAGTTATATAATACAGGTGAACTGTAATCCTACAAAAAATAGAAGTTACACAATACAGGTGAACTGTAATCCTACAAAAATACAAGTTACACAATACAGGTGAACTGTCATCCTACAAAAAATACAACTTATACAATACATGTGAACTGTAACCCTACAAAAAATACAAGTTACACAATACTGGTGAACTGTCATCCTACAAAAAATAAAAGTTTTATAGTAGCACAGGTGAACTGTAATCCTACAAAAAATACAAGTTATACAATGCAGGTGAACTGTTATCCTACAAAAATACAAGTTATACAATACAGGTGAACTGTAATCCTACAAAAAAATACAAGTTATACAATACAGGTGAACTGTAATCCTACAAAAATACAAGTTATATAGTAGCACAGGTGAACTGTAATCCTACAAAAAAATACAAGTTATACAATACAGGTGAACTGTAATCCTACAAAAATACAAGTTATACAATACAGGTGAACTGTAATCCTACAAAAATACAAGTTATACAAAACAGGTGAACTGTAATCCTACAAAAAATACAAGTTATATAGTAGCACAGGTGAACTGTAATCCTACAAAAAATACAAGTTATACAATACAGGTGAACTGTAATCCTACATAAAATACAAGTTACACAATACAGGTGAACTGTAATCCTACAAAAATACAAGTAAAATACAATACAGGTGAACTGTAATGCTACAAAAATACAAGTTATACAATACAGGTGAACTGTCATCCTACAAAAAATACAAGTTATACAATACATGTGAACTGTAACCCTACAAAAAATACAAGTTACACAATACAGGTGAACTGTAATCCTACAAAAATACAGGTTATACAATACAGGTGAACTGTAATCCTACAAAAATACAGGTTATACAATACAGGTGAACTGTAATCCTACAAAAAATACAAGTTATACAATACGTGTGAACTGTAACCCTACAAAAATACAAGTTACACTATACAGGTGAACTGTAATCCTACAAAAATACAAGTAAAATACAATACAGGTGAACTGTAATCCTACAAAAATACAGGTTATACAATACAGGTGAACTGTAATTCTACAAAAAATACAGGTTATACAATACAGGTGAACTGTAATCCGACAAAAAATACAGGTTATACAATACAGGTGAACTGTAATCCCACAAAAATACAAGTTATACAATACATGTGAACTGTAATCCGACAAAAAATACAGGTTATATAATACAGGTGAACTGTAATCCTACAAAAAATACAAGTTATACAATACATGTGAACTGTAATCCGACAAAAAATACAGGTTATACAATACAGGTGAACTGTAATCCCACAAAAATACAAGTAATACAATACAGGTGAACTGTAGTCCTACAAAAATACAAGTTATACAATACAGGTGAACTGTAATCCTACAAAAATACAAGTTATATCATACAGGTGAACTGTAATCCTACAAAAATACAAGTTATACAATACAGGTGAACTGTAATCCTACAAAAATACAAGTTATATCATACAGGTGAACTGTAATCCTACAAAAAAATACAAGTTATATCATACAGGTGAACTGTAATCCTACAAAAAATACAAGTTATACAATACAGGTGAACTGTAATCCTACAAAAAATACCAGGTCATACAATACAGGTGAACTGAAATCCGACAAAAAATACAAGTTATACAATACAGGTGAACTGTAATTCTATATAAAATACAAGTAATACAATACAGGTGAACTGTAATCCTACAAAAATACAAGTAATACAATACAGGTAAACTGTATTTATTTATTTATTTATTGATGTTTAAGGTCACGTATTTATGCACAATGGCTAATCATGACCGTGATAGTTTTACAGGTGGAGGAAGCCGGAGTACCCAGAGAGAACCACCAAGCAATGACGAGCAGCTGCCAGCAGGTAAACTGTAATCCTACAAACAAGTTATACAATACAGGTGAACTGTAATCCTACATAAAATACAAGTTATACAATACAGGTGAGCTGTAATCCTACAAAAATACAAGTTATACAATACAGGTGAACTGTAATCCTACATAAAATACAAGTTATACAATACAGGTGAACTGTAATCCTACAAAAAATACAAGTTATACAATACAGGTGAAATGTAATCCTACAAAAAATACAAGTTATACTAGAGGTACTGTGAGCAAACTGACAAAGTGTACCCCCCCCCCCCGCGCCTGAAATGTATAAGTTAGATTATCTCCCCTTGGAAATGTCAGAACGGAATTATATTGCTTCATGCACATCTTCATATGGAGTTCTTCCATTGTGTAAAGTTTCATGAAAATTCTTCAAACGGTTTAGGAGGAGTTGCACTTACAAGGATGGACAGACGGTATAAGGTAGATTGTCTCCCCTTGGAAATGTCAGAACGGAATTATATTGCTTCGTGCACATCTTCATATGGAGTTCTTCCATTGTGTAAAGTTTCCTGAAAATTCTTCAAACGGTTTAGGAGGAGTTGCGCTTACAAGGATGGACAGACGGACGGATTGACGGACAGACGGACAGACAGGGTGATTCCTATATACCCCCAAACTTTGTTTGCGGGGGGTATAATAATACAGGTGAGCTGTAATATCACAAAAATACAAGTTATATAATACAGGTGAACTGTAATCCTACAAAAAATACAAGTTATACAATACAGGTGAACTGTAATCCTACAAAAAAATACAAGTTATTAAATTCAAGTGAACTGTAATCCTACAAAAAATACAAGTTATATAATACAGGTGAACTGTAATCCTAAAAAAAATACAAGTTATACAATACAGGTGAGCTGTAATCCTACAAAAAAATACAAGTAATACAATACAGGTGAACTGTAATCCTACAAAAAATACCAAGTAATACAATACAGGTGAACTGTAATCCTACAAAAATACAAGTTATACAATAGAGGTGAACTATAATCCTACAAAAAATACAAGTTATACAATACAGGTGAACTGTAATCCTAAAAAAAATACAAGTAATACAATACAGGTAAACTGTATTTATTTATTTATTTATTGATGTTTAAGGTCACGTATTTATGCACAATGGCTAATCATGACCGTGATAGTTTTACAGGTGGAGGAAGCCGGAGTACCCAGAGAGAACCACCAAGCAATGACGAGCAGCTGCCAGCAGGTAAACTGTAATCCTACAAACAAGTTATACAATACAGGTGAACTGTAATCCTACATAAAATACAAGTTATACAATACAGGTGAGCTGTAATCCTACAAAAATACAAGTTATACAATACAGGTAAACTGTAATCCTACATAAAATACAAGTTATACAATACAGGTGAACTGTAATCCTACAAAAAATACAAGTTATACAATACAGGTGAAATGTAATCCTACAAAAAATACAAGTTATACTAGAGGTACTGTGAGCAAACTGACAAAGTGTACCCCCCCCCCCCCCCCCCCCCGCGCCTGAAATGTATAAGTTAGATTATCTCCCCTTGGAAATGTCAGAACGGAATTATATTGCTTCATGCACATCTTCATATGGAGTTCTTCCATTGTGTAAAGTTTCATGAAAATTCTTCAAACGGTTTAGGAGGAGTTGCACTTACAAGGATGGACAGACGGTATAAGGTAGATTATCTCCCCTTGGAAATGTCAGAACGGAATTATATTGCTTCGTGCACATCTTCATATGGAGTTCTTCCATTGTGTAAAGTTTCCTGAAAATTCTTCAAACGGTTTAGGAGGAGTTGCGCTTACAAGGATGGACAGACGGACGGATTGACAGACAGACGGACAGACAGGGTGATTCCTATATACCCCCAAACTTTGTTTGCGGGGGGTATAATAATACAGGTGAGCTGTAATATCACAAAAATACAAGTTATATAATACAGGTGAACTGTAATCCTACAAAAAATACAAGTTATACAATACAGGTGAACTGTAATCCTACAAAAAAATACAAGTTATTAAATTCAGGTGAACTGTAATCCTACAAAAAATACATGTTATATAATACAGGTGATCTGTAATCCTAAAAAAAATACAAGTTATACAATACAGGTGAGCTGTAATCCTACAAAAAATACAAGTAATACAATACAGGTGAACTGTAATCCTACAAAAAATACCAAGTAATACAATACAGGTGAACTGTAATCCTACAAAAATACAAGTTATACAATAGAGGTGAACTATAATCCTACAAAAAATACAAGTTATACAATACAGGTGAACTGTAATCCTACAAAAATACAACTTATACAATAGAGGTGAACTATAATCCTACAAAAAATACAAGTTATATAATACAGGTGAACTGTAATCCTAAAAGAAATACAAGTAATACAATACAGGTGAACTGTAATCCTACAAAAAATACCAAGTAATACAATACAGGTGAACTGTAATCCTACAAAAATACAAGTAATACAATACAGGTGAACTGTAATCCTACAAAAAATACCAAGTAATACAATACAGGTGAACTGTAATCCTACAAAAATACAAGTAATACAATACAGGTGAACTGTAATCCTACAAAAAATACCAAGTAATACAATACAGGTGAACTGTAATCCTACAAAAATACAAGTAATACAATACAGGTGAACTGTAATCCTACAAAAAATACCAAGTAATACAATACAGGTGAACTGTAATCCTACAAAAATACAAGTTATACAATAGAGGTGAACTATAATCCTACAAAAAATACAAGTTATATAATACAGGTGAACTGTAATCCTAAAAAAAATACAAGTAATACAATACAGGTGAACTGTAATCCTACAAAAAATACAAGTTATACAATACAGGTGAACTGTAATCCTACAAAAAAATACAAGTTATTAAATTCAGGTGAACTGTAATCCTACAAAAAATACAAGTTATATAATACAGGTGAACTGTAATCCTAAAAAAAATACAAGTTATACAATACAGGTGAGCTATAATCCTACAAAAAATACAAGTAATACAATACAGGTGAACTGTAATCCTACAAAAAATACCAAGTAATACAATACAGGTGAACTGTAATCCTACAAAAATACAAGTTATACAATAGAGGTGAACTATAATCCTACAAAAAATACAAGTTATACAATACAGGTGAACTGTAATCCTACAAAAATACAAGTTATACAATAGAGGTGAACTATAATCCTACAAAAAATACAAGTTATATAATACAGGTGAACTGTAATCCTAAAAAAAATACAAGTAATACAATACAGGTGAACTGTAATCCTACAAAAAATACCAAGTAATACAATACAGGTGAACTGTAATCCTACAAAAATACAAGTAATACAATACAGGTGAACTGTAATCCTACAAAAAATACCAAGTAATACAATACAGGTGAACTGTAATCCTACAAAAATACAAGTAATACAATACAGGTGAACTGTAATCCTACAAAAAATACCAAGTAATACAATACAGGTGAACTGTAATCCTACAAAAATACAAGTAATACAATACAGGTGAACTGTAATCCTATAAAAAATACAACTTATATAATACAGGTGAACTGTAATCCTACAAAAATACAAGTTATATAATACAGGTGAACTGTAATCCTACAAAAATACAAGTTATATAATACAGGTGAACTGTAATCCCTCAAAAAATTATAAATTTAAAGTAATTTGTATATTTTTATACTTACCGATGGCCCAGACTAGCTGGTGCTAACTCAAAGTTATCAAGTGCCAAACACAAATTTTGAAAACCCCAATCCCCAAAATTTGCTTGCAAACCCGAAAATTAAAAGTTCTATTTGGCCCTCCATACATTTAATCTCCGTGCATGCACAGACGTCAGGAAGTGATCAGAATTTGCATCAACATCATTCTTTGTAAAAGAGAGTACAACGTAATAATTCAGCGGGGAGGAATGAGTGCCCACTCATAGGAGGGCCATCTCCATCTGGGCCATTGGTAAGTATAAAAATATACAAATTACTTTAAATTAATAATATTTTTACACTATAACCCAATGGCCCAGACTAGCTGAATTGTAAAAAGGCGGAGGGCCTAGGACATCGGAATTAGTAGATCAACATAGTTCCAATCCTGTAAACCAAGGTGAAAGGAAATTAAAATTATTAGGAATTACATGTATGTCTCTCTATACAGTAATAGAGAAGACATATAACAAAAAAAGGAGCCCAGTTAACAAGTAATTCCATATTCTTAGCATAAAGACTACGCTAATTTGAATGTAACGAGTTCCCAATTTTTAAGACTAGCCCTAACTAAGTCCCAAAAATTAGGATGGCGTATCTGAGAATGAGAAAAAATCTCCCACAAACATACGCCATATACAATAAAACCTAAACTGTATGCAGGAAATAATTAAAGATAAAACAGCTTCACTCATAGTTACATACTTATCAAAGCAGAGGAGAGGTAAAAAATCCCCCCCACCCCACCTTTTTGAGGGAATCTTTGTCAAAAAGAAAGAGGGGAGCGCTCTGGAATCAGTAAAAGTGGGACCAAAAAGCAATATAAATATTTGTCGAACAGGCACTAAGGTATTAATTATTATTAATTATTAATAAATAATAAATTGGTGCTTAGAAGCTAAGGCTATAGCAATGATCCTGGTAATTAATATCACCCGCTTGTAACGTTTACTGGAGTCGGCATACGCAGATAGGTCGAAAAACCGGTGAAATAATATATAACATACACATGTCCAATTGAATCACAATGGACGATCTCTAAACAAACTTCCGAGAAACCCACAGGCGACCCCATTCAAGTGTACAATAAATTCCAGTAAAAAACACTCCCCTACGTGTATTATCCGATATCTATGAATCTAGAAATGTGTGAATATATACGAGAGTGTAGAACAAGGTGTATTCAATTGGGTACCAACATTAATAGAAACCTCGATCTAGAAATGGGACAAGCTATGATTAACAAAATCGAAACGGGCCGCCCCCTGAAGTAATTCATAGTTTCTAAGGTCCATAAAATACAATAACGCGTCTGCCTAATAATTCATTAATTATGCACGTGAGCATTGAAATCCCGCATGTAATCATCTGAATACCAGTTAACTGACTAGACAGCCTCCCAGGTACCCAAAGACTAGCAATTTATTGATGATGAATTATGTGCCCGTATATGACATATAGATGAACAACCACAGGAAACCAACCAACTAAAAAGTGGATGTGCCCATGATGTTGCCATAGAACACGACCCAGCTGCCAATCTAGAAGTCATGAAAAGCATGTATGTACTTAAACTCATACAAGGCTTATGGGAAGAAAACTACATCTTGCCCAGTAATCGCCTCTTAACACATTGTCAATGGGGGGGGGGGGGGGGGGGGAGGGGGGGAGGGGGGGAGGGGGGGAATTCAAAGTCATATCGAACCGTCCTCACCCGTATTACAATAAATCGTTCTTGTGTTAGTCATCAAATAATATAGGAACTGCAATGGTTCCCTCATGTCTAACTGACTCCATAATGTCTTTAAGGGCGGAGGAGGACATGAAGAATAAATATTTCCCCTGATAAAGAAGGTCCTCTTATGGAGGAAGCCTCTGGGGAATGTCCCATAACAGACACCTGAGAAGACTGATCCAAGGTTTCTGTGATGACAGAGGTGCTAGTAGTAGGATTTCACAACGAGACTGTTTAATCTTTAACATAATCTACTGAATCAACAGAATTGGAGGATATGCATATCCTATCATTCATTCCCATGAGATCGACAGAGCAACTACTGCATATGCTCGGTGGTCTGGGCATGGCGACACAAACGTTGCTAACTGACAGTTCCGGTGCGTCGCAAACAGTTCCATCATGGGGCAATCCCACTGGTAGAAAATCTGCCCAAATACTCGCTTGTTGACCGTCCACTCCGATTGCAACAGGCAATCTTTCCGAGAGAGTGAGTCTGCTAGTACATTCAGGCGGCCCAGTATATGACGGACAGAAAGCTGAACATGAGGATTCATGACATATAGGAGAATCTTTTCTGTTAGTTGGCATAACGGAAATGAATGGGTGTCACCCTGGTTCCCGATGATGTACATTACTACTGTCGAGTTGTCCGACAAAATCTGAACATGGATGTCCGCTATTATGTGAATCCAATGTTGTAGCGCTAGCCATATTGACATCATCTCTTTGATGTTTATGTGTTTCTCCTGGAACCGAGGGTCCCAAAGACCCTGATACTTCAAGTCTGCAGG
The DNA here is from genome assembly GCA_031216915.1 of Pictodentalium vernedei. NCBI lineage: Eukaryota > Metazoa > Mollusca > Scaphopoda > Dentaliida > Dentaliidae > Pictodentalium > Pictodentalium vernedei. The sequence continues at coordinate 488,617,050 of CM062291.1, read as the reverse complement.
ACTTAGGGTCGCGCCCCAACCCATCTGACTCGCATCCGTCATAGTCGTGAAAGCCGGATCTGGCAGTTGCACTGGAACTCCCCAAGTTAACCACTGAAAATCTTCCAAAATCTGAACAATTTGTTTTATTAGGTCTGTTTGAACAATACTGGTTTGAGCGAAAGCGTCTTCACACTCCAGTTCTGAGTAAAGAATATCTGGAGGGGGCGTGCGCGCAGGCGGCCCATCGAAATGAGATCCACAGCCGCTCCGCAGAGCTCCAACAGTCGCATGAATTCCCTCACTGTTAATGCATTTGAATGTATACAAAAGCGAGCATAACAACTGGCCAATTTCGCTCTGGGTAACTGCAGAACAACCAGATTGTTGTGAGTCTCAAAGCTCATTCCCAAGTGAATAGACGACATGACGAAGCTAGATCTTACTTTTTCTCATTTATGATTAAACCGAGATGATGGAGTAATAGAAGCAGACTCTGAACATCATTCTGAAGAATAATTCTGTTGAAGGTTGTCCATGTAGGCCGACGTTACCGCTGACGAATGAGCTCGGTTGTATGACGTTACTGAGTTCATTATTCGAGTGAATGTCCAGGGTGCCAGGTTCAGACCGACGCACATTGCTCTGAACTGATACACCTTCTCTTGTATGGCAAACCGCTGCACAGGACATGAAAGTACCAGGACATGAAAGTACGCATCCTTAGATCTATGCTTGCCGCATAGTCATTCATTCAAATGCTCGCCCTTACCAACCGAATGGTCTTTATATATAATTTTTGGAGCCATTATAAGCTTGTTTATCCAGCTCAAGTATATTACCGGTCAGAACGAGCCATCTGGCTTTGGTACAAGGAACAGGTGACTGTAAAAACCTTGAGAATCCTGATTCTTAACAACCTCTATTGCTTTCTTTGATAAGAGAACCTGTACCTCTGCTAGGAGAAGCTCTCTTATGTAAGGATCTGATGGAAGATTTGTCCAACGTGGACAACTTGTTAGTGGGAGTTTCGCTCGGAATGATATCCATAAGCCCTCCGAGACTACACTTCTCACCCAGTGATCTTCCGTGACTGTTATCCCGTTTTTGCAGAGCTTGACAACCTTCTGCCAATAGAGGTCTTAACCATCACCTGTATGACCTGCAAGGCTAATGGGAGGAGAAACCACGTCCTCCATGCGAAGAACATCTCGACGGTCTAGTGGCGTATAACTGATAGTCCCGATCTGACCTACGCCCCCTTTCCCGAGTCGCTATACTGATGACCTCTAGAGTAATTATAAGCGGGTTTCTTGTACCCTCGTGAGGAGTTTCCTTTTGAAGATTTTTGTCTGGAACATACTCCTTTACTCTTGTTTGCTGAAGTGGGTCGTTGATACGCCAACTTCAAAGGCAGAGCACTAGATGCTCTCTTAATGGCCTGTTCATAGACTGACGAAAGCTAGTCGTCGAAAATAATATGTCCGGAGACTTGAGCGACTCGCAGAGAGCTTTTCAATTTGTCATCTATTAGTGATGACAACGCAAGGGCAGCATCACGTCTGATAACTCCAGATTAGCCACTGTTAGGGCGGAGTTATGCGTGGTACACAAAATTGCCCCGGAAAGAACTGTAAGAGAGGTACGAACGTCCTCAAATTCCTTTCCATTGAGACATTGTGCCATAGCACTTGTAAGGTGATCTGCATAAGACATAACATCCAAATTCGCTCTATTTGAAGAAATTGCCATCTCAGTTGTGTCTGAGCAAATAGTGAATGATACATGTAAGGATACCTTCAGATCCCCGGCCTGCTCATCCAAATGCAGAGGAACTCACTGAACATCTTCCCCGACCATTTTTAAATTAAAGTGGTCCAAAATATGGTATGTATTTGGAAGATGAAGATAAGAAACCACCTTCTTCCTCACATTCAAGAGGATAAATATGACGTTGTGTATATGGCCGAAGGCCTGCGATACCTGCCTAGACTGGGCCGGAAAAGGGACTTTCTCCTTTGTCCGGATAAAGTCTGTGTCCCATGATGCCAGCGGTTTCTCTCTTGTCATCGCAGCATTCTGATTCGGCAGAACAAAATCAGGGTAGTAATGATGGATGAAAACCATCGCAACCATGTACTGTTCTGAAAGGAAAGGGTAATCCTCTTCCTTATCCCTTTCACCATCTGAGAGAATTAGTTGCAAATCTCGGTCCATTGCATCTGCGTGAACAGACGACTGGACCGACCCAGCCCTGTCCAACAGCTGAGATTCTGAGTCCGAGGGAGGCTGTACCTGCACTTGCTGGGATGCTGCATTCAGCTGTGCAATTTGCAACAGCAAGTCCGTCATCGAGGCCTGAGGAGCAGCGGTCTTCCGTTTCTTAGCCACATGCTGCTCCTGGGACAGTGTGTCGGAGGCGGATCCCTTCTCTGAACGTCCCGATGATTGAGGCCTCATCTCCCCAGCTACCGGATGGTCTGACTTCACAGACGAAAAGTGGTTCCTTCTTCATGCAGCAGACTGGATATCCAAAGTCGGGTAGCTAGGATGCGGTCATGTGTGCTTAAATAACGTAGCGGAGGAAGCCATGACTGAAGCCAACCCCCGTTGCAGACTAGACGGAGCATCCCGAGCGGCGGGCAAACATATGCTCCGTCTCAAGCCAGTTTCCAATCAGAAAACTCCCATTTCGGCTTGTGAAACGTAGTGGAGGAAGCCTTGACTGAAGCCAACCCCGACTGCCAACTAAACAGAGCATCCCGAGTGGAGGACGGACTTATGCTCCGGCTTGTGCAAGTTTCTCAAAAGAACATCTGGCCCCAGATGTTGCTACAGAGGCCAATCCTGCTCACAGTCTATCAGACCTTGCCGGTACAAGAACTTGCTGGCTTCCTCCCTACTTCTGTCATCACTGGGTGAGCTATTTATATATAAATGCCTGCTCTACACACATTCACTTCTTAGATCGCAATGGACTTACCCCACATCATGGCACACACGAGCAGAGTACCGCTTCACCGGTCGAGCTAGCTGCTTGCAAATGATTAAAACCCTTAATAAAAGGCCCTAACTCTTGCAATAATGATCACTGCAGCAAGCTCTATATGCTCCACGGAACGTGATGACAGTAGCACACTTGGATGGGTGTCAGAATATCATCACCATGTTCATGTTCCTCTGAAATAGAAACTGATGCAATGAATTATAATGCAGTGAGAGGCCTGGCCTCCGAACTTCACCGCCAACAATGTACCGTGACACCTGACTCCAACATCAGTCATCCCAGTGAACACAAGAATGACACGAGTCCACAGGAGTGCATTGGCTAAAGTCGATCTCGGTCCTGCAACTCCACAACAAAATATATATATAATTAAAATACATGTATAATAGCAAACAAAATTAAATTCAAAATATTTTTTGGAAACAAACAAATTTTGAAAAAATGCCTAACTTCCCAAAGGGAACATTAAGAGCCCAAGGGCATTCCAATACAGCCTAAGTGTGGACAAAATCAAAATTTTTGAGCTACACTACCGGAATAACAATCCATGTATCCTACAGTAATTCTACAGTAATAGAATATAAAAAACTACCTATATATGAGGACGTTGTCAATGTAAACAACATTAATGTAAACAAGACATCAGGCACACAAAAAGGCCCAAAGTCAGAACCAATTTAAATGCTATCAGATGCAAAGCTAGATCTTCATATGAAGGAAAACGATACATCGGATAGAAGATGCAAGACTAAATGAACTAACACCCCTAGGGTGAGGAAGTAACCCTGGGGAAAAACAGAATAAATATTCTGTAATACATCTTAAACTCCTAAGAAATTTAAAAAATTTCTTTTTAAAATTGACCAAAATGCATAGAAAACCAAAAAACTAATTTCTGGATTTTGGTCGAAAATTTTCTAAGTCCCACCCGGCACCCAAACTTTCAGTGTAAAAAAAAAATTTTTTTATCTTAAAACTGAACGAAACGCATAAAAAAAAACAAACAAAAAAATTTCTGGATTTTCGTCCAAAATTTCTAAGTCTGGAACGTGACCCCAAATTTTCAGCCTAAATATAAACCCAGGGACTTGGCTTGAACAAACTTGAATCTCACCCCCAAAGATGCTGCATACCAAATATCAAAAGATTCTTAGATATGAAGAAGATTTTTATTGTGGGCAGGAATGTCTGCCAGCAGCATGCAATGAGTTACAAATACTTACTTTATTTATAAAAGCTACAACAATATCTTGTAATTGTCTGTTTACATTCATACACTACTTACTTTATTTATAAAAGCTACAACAATACTTACTTTATTTATAAAAGCTACAACAATACTTACTTTATTTATAAAAGCTACAACAATATCTTGTAATTGTATGTTTACATTCATACAATCTGATACAATGGATTCATGTGAAGTGTCTTCAGCAAAGCTTGTGAATGTTTCTAATGCTTTATGTTGTATAATAGGATTTGAGTCTTGTAACAGGGAGCTAAACAACAATGGTAATTTCTCTATCAACTGTGTTTGCTGCATGAAGAAAAAAAAATACAGCATGACAGGTTGTGAACAATGTGGCTTATAAAAGGCATTTGAAGGTAATCGTATAGTGGACCTGAATAATAGGTTATTCATAGATATTTTGAAATGCATTATTAACCTTTGAACACTGGCAGTATCTTCCATGCCAGTTAAATATCAGAAATTGGAAAAGTCCATGTCCATTATTTGGGGGGTAGAGCAATTAATATTTTCAAGATGCAGCCTGATGGCTGTATGTTGAAAATATTAATTGTTCTACCACACGTTCACTTAGTAGACATCCTACTTAATGAAATTATGATGTATCATGTTCCTAAGATGCAGCCTGATGGCTGTATGTTGAAAATATTAATTGTTCTACCACACGTTCACTTAGTAGACATCCTACTTAATGAAATTATGATGTATCATGTTCCTGGACCAGAAGAGCAGCCTCTTTTGTTGAAAGAATTAATTAAATCAGCTCAGGTCATAAAGAGTTAATCAACACAGGTCATAATGAGTTAATTAAATCAACATCGGTCATAATGAGTGAATTAAATCAACACAGGTCATAAAGAGTTAATTAAATCAACACGGGTCATAAAGAGTTAATTAAATCAACACAGGTCATAAAGAGTTAATTAAATCAACACAGGCCATAAACAGTTAACACAGGTCATAAAGAATTAATTAAATCAACACAGGTCATAAAGAGTTAATTAAATCAACACAGGTCATAAAGAGTTAATTAAATCAACACAGGTCATAAAGAGTTAATTAAATCAACATCGGTCATAATGAGTGAATTAAATCAACACAGGTCATAAAGAGTTAATTAAATCAACACAGGTCATAAAGAGTTAATTAAATCAACACAGGTCATAATGAGTTAATTAAATCAACACAGGTCATAAAGAGTTAATTAAATCAACACGGGTCATAAAGAGTTAATTAATTCAACACAGGTCATAAAGAGTTAATTAAATCAACATGGGGTCATAAAGAGTTAATTAAATCAACACAGGTCATAATGAGTTAATTAAATCAACACAGGTCATAAAGAGTTAATTAAATCAACACGGGTCATAAAGAGTTAATTAATTCAACACAGGTCATAAAGAGTTAATTAAATCAACACAGGTCATAATGAGTTAATTAAATCAACACAGGTCATAAAGAGTTAATTAAATCAACACGGGTCATAAAGAGTTAATTAATTCAACACAGGTCATAAAGAGTTAATTAAATCAACACGGGGTCATAAAGAGTTAATTAAATCAACACAGGTCATAAAGCGTTAATTAAATCAACACAGGTCATAATGAGTTAATTAAATCAACACAGGTCATAAAGAGTTAATTAAATCAACACAGGTCATAAAGAGTTAATTAATTCAACACAGGTCATAAAGAGTTAATTAAATCAACACGGGGTCATAAAGAGTTAATCAACACGGGTCATAAAGAGTTAATTAAATCAACACAGGTCATAAAGAATTAATCAAATCAACACATTCATAAAGAGTTAATTAAATCAACACAGGCCATAAACAGTTAACACAGGTCATAAAGAATTAATTAAATCAACACAGGTCATAAAGAGTTAATTAAATCAACACAGGTCATAAAGAGTTAATTAAATCAGCACAGGTCAAAAAGAGTTAATTAAATCAACACAGGTCATAAAGAGTTAATTAAATCAACACAGGTCATAAAGAATTAATTAAATCAACACAGGTCATAAAGAGTTAATTAAATCAACACAAGTCATAAAGAATTAATTAAATCAACACAGGTCATAATGAGTTAATTAAATCAACATCGATCATAATGAGTGAATTAAATCAACACAGGTCATAAAGAGTAAATTAAATCAACACAGGTCATAAAGAATTAATCAAATCAACACATTCATAAAGAGTTAATTAAATCAACACAGACCATAAACAGTTAACACAGGTCATAAAGAGTTAATTAAATCAACACCGGTCATAAAGAGTTAATTAAATCAACACAGGTCATAAAGAGTTAATTAAATCAACACATTCATAAAGAGTTAATTAAATCAACACAGGTCATAAAGAATTAATTAAATCAACACAGGTCATAAAGAGTTAATTAAATCAACACAGGTCATAAAGAGTTAATTAAATCAACACAGGTCAAAAAGAGTTAATTAAATCAACACGGGTCATAAAGAGTTAATTAAATCAACACAGGTCATAAAGAGTTAATCAACACAGGTCATAAAGAGTTAATTAAATCAACACAGGTCATAAAGAGTTAATTAAATCAACACAAGTCATAAAGAGTTAATTAAATCAACACAGGTCATAAAGAGTTAATTAAATCAACACAGGTCATAAAGAGTTAATTAAATCAACACAGGTCATAAAGAGTTAATTAAATCAACACAGGTCATAAAGAGTTAATTAAATCAACACAGGTCATAAAGAATTAATCAAATCAACACATTCATAAAGAGTTAATTAAATCAACACAGGCCATAAACAGTTAACACAGGTCATAAAGAATTAATTAAATCAACACAGGTCATAAAGAGTTAATTAAATCAACACAGGTCATAAAGAGTTAATTAAATCAGCACAGGTCAAAAAGAGTTAATTAAATCAACACGGGTCATAAAGAGTTAATTAAATCAACACAGGTCATAAAGAGTTAATTAAATCAACACAAGTCATAAAGAATTAATTAAATCAACACAGGTCATAATGAGTTAATTAAATCAACATCGATCATAATGAGTGAATTAAATCAACACAGGTCATAAAGAGTAAATTAAATCAACACAGGTCATAAAGAATTAATCAAATCAACACATTCATAAAGAGTTAATTAAATCAACACAGGTCATAAAGAGTTAATTAAATCAACACAGGTCATAAAGAGTTAATTAAATCAACACAGGTCATAAAGAGTTAATTAAATCAGCACAGGTCAAAAAGAGTTAATTAAATCAACACGGGTCATAAAGAGTTAATTAAATCAACACAGGTCATAAAGAGTTAATCAACACAGGTCATAAAGAGTTAATTAAATCAACACAGGTCATAAAGAGTTAATTAAATCAACACATTCATAAAGAGTTAATTAAATCAACACAGGTTATAAAGAGTTAATTAAATCAACACAGGTCATAAAGAGTTAATCAACACAGGTCATAATGAGTTAATTAAATCAACACGGGTCATAAAGAGTTAATTAAATCAACACAGGTCATAAAGAGTTAATTAAATCAGCACAGGTCAAAAAGAGTTAATTAAATCAACACGGGTCATAAAGAGTTAATTAAATCAACACAGGTCATAAAGAGTTAATTAAATCAACACAAGTCATAAAGAGTTAATTAAATCAACACAGGTCATAAAGAGTTAATTAAATCAACACAGGTCATAAAGAGTTAATCAACACAGGTCATAAAGAGTTAATTAAATCAACACAGGTCATAAAGAGTTAATTAGATCAACACAGGTCATAAAGAGTTAATTAAATCAACACAGGCCATAAACAGTTAACACAGGTCATAAAGAGTTAATTAAATCAACACAGGTCATAAAGAATTAATTAAATCAACACCGGTCATAAAGAGTTAATTAAATCAACAACGGTCATAAAGAGTTAATTAAATCAACACAGGTCATAAAGAATTAATCAAATCAACACATTCATAAAGATTTAATTAAATCAACACAGGCCATAAACAGTTAACACAGGTCATAAAGAGTTAATTAAATCAACACCGGTCATAAAGAGTTAATTAAATCAACACAGGTCATAAAGAATTAATCAAATCAACACATTCATAAAGAGTTAATTAAATCAACACAGGCCATAAACAGTTAACACAGGTCATAAAGAGTTAATTAAATCAACACCGGTCATAAAGAGTTAATTAAATCAACACAGGTCATAAAGAGTTAATTAAATCAACACAGGTCATAAAGAGTTAATTAAATCAACACCGGTCATAAAGAGTTAATTAAATCAACACAGGTCATAAAGAATTAATCAAATCAACACATTCATAAAGAGTTAATTAAATCAACACAGGCCATAAACAGTTAACACAGGTCATAAAGAGTTAATTAAATCAACACGGGTCATAAAGAGTTAATTAAATCAACACAGGTCATAAAGAATTAATCAAATCAACACATTCATAAAGAGTTAATTAAAACAACACAGGCCATAAACAGTTAACACAGGTCATAAAGAGTTAATTAAATCAACACAGGCCATAAACAGTTAACTAGAGCTGTGCGGTATCGGTATTTTGAGTTCGGAATCGGTTTCGGTATTTTCTACTGCAATACCTCGGTTACGGTTTCGGTATCGGTATTCAGTGAGAGATTCAAAACGTAGTGAAATAAAGTCAGATAATTTCAGTCATAAGCTTATAGTAGACATTTTGTCGCCTCAGACCTACAATGTTCTATGTCCCACTGGGACATAGAACACTGTAGCATTCAAACGAGGATTTGTTACAAGATATTGGCTTTGTCACTTGTGACTTGATTGTTTCCTCAGGCAACATACAATTATTCTTTAGTAGTTTACTGAATAACTAGACATACAAGTTCTAGCAAACAAGTTGTTAGCTATAACTTGGATGTCTTGTTATTCAGTAAACTACCAAAGTCAAAAAATAATTGTACATCGCCTGCCAATACCTGGGGGCTGGAGGTTACAAGAGGAGTCAGCCAGTCAGGCATGACATGACACTGACACATGAATCGCACGATGACAACTAGATCCCATTTGGCATAATCTCAAGCGCCTAACAAAATTTACATTTTACAACCCTCACTAACTGTGGGTCATGTTTGTCCACATTGCCAGGACACGTAGTGACAGGTCAGGACTCAGGATTGTGACCAATTGTCCTAGCAATGTGGGCAAACATGCCAGTTAAAATTGAGTTAATGGGGATGGAATTTGGAAATTTTGAAAGGTCCTTATTCCCTGCCCCTGAGTGGCTGCCTGGCTGAGCCTCCAGGTGACGCCTGCCCTGTCTCCTTCATCTGCCTGAGGGACAAGTGAGGACTGAGGGTTGAGAAATGAGAATTTATGAGAACTTCACTTACTTCAGAAGTTGAGAGTTGACTAGTCATTAGAGTAAGAGTACTGATTCTGAGTAGTACGAAATAATTTTTAATTTTTATTTTTTATCCATCAAATCTTCATGGAGAGATCAACAGAAAATAAAGTTAATAAACTTGAAAAATATATCAAATCTGAATATAAAATAAAATGTCAAAACTTAACAACAAAACTGAAAATAAAAACTTGAGATCACGGCATCATGCCTTCTTAATTCTTATTGCTATTTGCATCAAATTGCATGCCTATAATGCCTAACTGGCCAAGAGAAATAAAAATACTGCAGGGCTCTGCCCTAGTGCACATGTGAGTGTGAACCATTACTGGCTCATTATCAATTTATCACAAAGTTATCATGACATGGATGATGGATGACGAAGGGGTGGGAGAGAAACTATAGAGTAGTGGCTGACACTCTCATTCTTATGTCACATCATCTCACATGAACTATTATGAAGACTGAAGACGAAATGAAAGACTTTCACAGTTTCATTTCGTCTTCAATTTTCATAATACTTCATAAGAATGAGAATGTCAGCCGCTACTCTACTAATCTGGTCAACTGTGTGAGTGTGAATCATTTCTTTCACTCAATTCCACTGAAAGTAATGATTCACACTCAAACAGTTGACCAATGGTCCTGAACTCCTAAAATCAAAAATTCAAAATTGAATTGTTTCCAAATTCCAACTTCCAAGTTCCAGCAATGAATAAAAATAAACAAAGTCAATTACCGGTAGTCAAAGTGTAAAGGCAGGGGAACCCATCCTATCCTACCAGACCAACCCATCCAATAGCATATCACAAGTTCATAACCATGAATTTTTAGAATTTAGGAATTAGGACTCCTAATTCCTAAATTCTAAAAAATCATGGTTTAGGAGTGATCATGACTGTCAAATGATCGCAAATTATGGCTCAGAAAAACCAGTTCTTCTGTGTGGCTTGGTTTGATTGAACTTCGGCGGTTGGATACTACCAATCCAGCTTTACTAAAAATCCGTTCACTGGGGACGGATGTAGCCGGGATGAGTAGATGAGCCCTGGCGGTTGCTGCAACATTAGGATATGTCTTCATCTTTCGTCTCCACCACTTCAGAGGACAGCCTGATGTATCAATAACTGGTTCATTTAGATAAATGTCTAGCTCATACTGAAGAATGGTTTTCATTTGTTCAGAACTCTGCTCTGTCTTACTCATTGAAGCCCTTTTATCGGAAACTTTCCTTTTTAATGAGCACCAAAAGTCAGGTACTTTTTGTTTTGCTGAGTGAGTTTCAGTACTCGATGTTGAGGGTTCCAATTCAGAGGATACTGTCTCAGTCTGTGACAGATCTTTCTCCCTGACTATAGTCGCAATTGTCACATCTGTGGTGGGACATGATGTCATTGCAGTCAGTGAACTGGTATCTGATTCTGATTCTAAGGCAACAGTTTCCTTCATCCTATTACTCACAAGTTCAGATAATATATTGTTCACTGCAGTCTTATATGCATCATCTGATGAAGAACCAAACTGTTTAAATCTTGGGTCAAGAACTGTTGCCATTGCAAATAGCTTGTTATGTTCATAATCTGGCCAGCAGGTTTTTATATTTTTCACAACACATTTTGCAAAGACATCTAGTTCAGAACACTCCATTTGATCGACAAGACTGTTGAGGACCGGTACAACCATAGAAATGGTTGAATAACGTGTAGCCGACATAATTGTAGTGGCATTTTCAAACGGACGTAAAACTTTCACATATTCTTCTGCCGTTTTCCAATCATATGCTGACAAGTTATTGACTTTAGTTATTGAAGCCATAACAGCATTCAGAGGTGCCTTCTGTTCAACGATTCTGTCAACTAAATAGTACGTGGAGTTCCACCTTGTTTCACACTCCACCTTCAATTTGTGTTTTGGCATATTCATTTTCGTTTGCATCTCTCTTAGCAGATTTGTCGATTTATGACTGTGATGAAAATGTTTAGCAATGGCCTGGCATTTTGATATGACATTTTTTGTTCCTGGAAATTCTTTCAGGGAATCTTTGATTATCAGTTGAAGAGTATGAGCAAAACAACTCAGGGCTATGTAATTTTCCGGGAGTAATCGACAAGCAGCCTTGACATTAGACGCATTGTCCGATACAATGTAGATTTTTATTTTTTCACTCCCTGGAATCCAGTATTTGACAGTTTCAATGAGTTCAATCGGAATGTTCTCCGCATTATGACTTTGAGGCATGTGCGACACAGCTATGCAGAAGTCAAATGGTTCAAATGTCTCACTCAACCCATGTGCTGTTGTCGTCATGTACGGATCACATGAACGCGATGTCCAGTGGTCTGTTGTCAGACCTATACTTTCAGTATATGCTACCTTCTCCCGGATGAGGCCTTTTGTTTCTGTATATATTTGAGGTATGATTTCTGAGCTCATTTCTCTCCTTGTAGGGATTTTATAGCTTGGCTGCAATGTTTTGACAAATGCCTTAAAACCATAATCCTCAACCAGGCTGTACGGTTGCATGTCAATGGCAATCATTTCAGCCAATTTTCTGGTGGATGCAATTTGACGTCTGTCACTTTTTTCCCATAAATTTGTGCTGGAGACAGTGCCTGCTGATTCTGTATATTGGTGTATCTTTTTTTGTTTGGATGTCGACGTGTCGGCAGCTTCATGTTCATCGCGGTCAGCACCTTTTCGTTTGCTTCTATTTTGAAGTTGAACTTGCGTTTCGTCAAATAGTTCGTTGTATCTTCTATTATGTTTCTTTAGGTGGGATTTAAGATTGCTTGTATTGCCATGGTTGGCTTTAACTGTTTTCTTACAAATTTTACAAATTCTTCCATTTTCAGACTTCTCAAAAGCGGCTGACCAAAGGCTGCTGCGGTCCATTTTGCGTTTCTAATATTCGAGTTATTGCAGCGATGAATTAAAAAATAATACAGGCCGGTGAATCAAAAGTAATTCCCGGTCGTAAAATATCCACGATTCATTTTTTCGTTTCTAATATTTGAGTTATTGTACCGGTGAATTAAAAAATAATACACGCTGGTAAATCTGAATTAATTTACGTTCATAATTTCGTAAAAATACTAAAACACCCGTGATTCTGGGTGAGTATAAAGTGCAGTCTGTTCTCATACCGTTCGCGTCCGGTATTACGGTATTTCGTCCAAGGTCGGTTCGGTTTGCCTGTATTGGCTAAAACCGCGGTATATGGTTTCGGTTTCGGTATACCGCACAGCTCTACAGTTAACACAGGTCATAAAGAGTTAATTAAATCAACACAGGTTATAAAGAGTTAATTAAATCACCACAGGTCATAAAGAGTTAATTAAATCAACATAGGTCATAAAGAGTTAATTAAATCAACACAGGTCATAAAGAGTTAATTAAATCAACACAGGTCATAAAGGGTTAATTAAATCATACGGGTCATAAAGAGTTAATTAAATCAACACATTCATAAAGAGTTAATTAAATCAACACAGGTCATAAAGAGTTAATTAAATCAACACATTCATAAAGAGTTAATTAAATCAACATGGGTCATAAAGTGTTAATTAAATCAACACAAGTCATAAAGAGTTAATTAAATCAACACAGGTCATAAAGAGTTAATTAAATCAACACATTCATAAAGAGTTAATTAAATCAACACAGGTCATAAAGAGTTAATTAAATCAACACGGGTCATAAAGAGTTAATTAAATCAACACAGGGTCATAAAGAGTTAATTAAATCAACACCGGTCATAAAGAGTTAATTAAATCAACACCGGTCATAAAGAGTTAATTAAATCAACACAAGTCATAAAGAGTTAATTAAATCAACACAGGTCATAAAGAGTTAATTAAATCAACACAAGTCATAAAGAGTTAATTAAATCAACATCGGTCATAAAGAGTTAATTAAATCAACACGGGTCATAAAGAGTTAATTAAATCAACACGGGTCATAAAGAGTTAATTAAATCAACACAGGTCATAAAGAGTTAATTAAATCAACACGGGTCATAAAGAGTTAATTAAATCAACACGGGTCATAAAGAGTTAAACAACACAGGTCATAAAGCTTTAATTAAATCAACACAGGTCATAAAGAGTTAATTAAATCAACACAGGTCACAAAGAGTTAATTAAATCAACACAAGTCATAAAGAGTTAATTAAATCAACATCGGTCATAAAGAGTTAATTAAATCAACACGGGTCATAAAGAGTTAATTAAATCAACATCGGTCATAAAGAGTTAATTAAATCAACACGGGTCATAAAGAGTTAATTAAATCAACACAGGGTCATAAAGAGTTAATTAAATCAACACCGGTCATAAAGAGTTAATTAAATCAACACCGGTCATAAAGAGTTAATTAAATCAACACAAGTCATAAAGAGTTAATTAAATCAACACAGGTCATAAAGAGTTAATTAAATCAACACAAGTCATACAGAGTTAATTAAATCAACATCGGTCATAAAGAGTTAATTAAATCAACACGGGTCATAAAGAGTTAATTAAATCAACACAGGGTCATAAAGAGTTAATTAAATCAACAGGGGTCATAAAGAGTTAATTAAATCAACATCGGTCATAAAGAGTTAATTAAATCAACACAGGTCATAAAGAGTTAATTAAATCAACACAGGTCATAAAGAGTTAATTAAATCAACACAGGTCATAAAGAATTAATCAAATCAACACATTCATAAAGAGTTAATTAAATCAACACAGGCCATAAACAGTTAACACAGGTCATAAAGAATTAATTAAATCAACACAGGTCATAAAGAGTTAATTAAATCAACACAGGTCATAAAGAGTTAATTAAATCAGCACAGGTCAAAAAGAGTTAATTAAATCAACACGGGTCATAAAGAGTTAATTAAATCAACACAGGTCATAAAGAGTTAATTAAATCAACACAAGTCATAAAGAATTAATTAAATCAACACAGGTCATAATGAGTTAATTAAATCAACATCGATCATAATGAGTGAATTAAATCAACACAGGTCATAAAGAGTAAATTAAATCAACACAGGTCATAAAGAATTAATCAAATCAACACATTCATAAAGAGTTAATTAAATCAACACAGGTCATAAAGAGTTAATTAAATCAACACAGGTCATAAAGAGTTAATTAAATCAACACAGGTCATAAAGAGTTAATTAAATCAGCACAGGTCAAAAAGAGTTAATTAAATCAACACGGGTCATAAAGAGTTAATTAAATCAACACAGGTCATAAAGAGTTAATCAACACAGGTCATAAAGAGTTAATTAAATCAACACAGGTCATAAAGAGTTAATTAAATCAACACATTCATAAAGAGTTAATTAAATCAACACAGGTTATAAAGAGTTAATTAAATCAACACAGGTCATAAAGAGTTAATCAACACAGGTCATAATGAGTTAATTAAATCAACACGGGTCATAAAGAGTTAATTAAATCAACACAGGTCATAAAGAGTTAATTAAATCAGCACAGGTCAAAAAGAGTTAATTAAATCAACACGGGTCATAAAGAGTTAATTAAATCAACACAGGTCATAAAGAGTTAATTAAATCAACACAAGTCATAAAGAGTTAATTAAATCAACACAGGTCATAAAGAGTTAATTAAATCAACACAGGTCATAAAGAGTTAATCAACACAGGTCATAAAGAGTTAATTAAATCAACACAGGTCATAAAGAGTTAATTAGATCAACACAGGTCATAAAGAGTTAATTAAATCAACACAGGCCATAAACAGTTAACACAGGTCATAAAGAGTTAATTAAATCAACACAGGTCATAAAGAATTAATTAAATCAACACCGGTCATAAAGAGTTAATTAAATCAACAACGGTCATAAAGAGTTAATTAAATCAACACAGGTCATAAAGAATTAATCAAATCAACACATTCATAAAGAGTTAATTAAATCAACACAGGCCATAAACAGTTAACACAGGTCATAAAGAGTTAATTAAATCAACACGGGTCATAAAGAGTTAATTAAATCAACACAGGTCATAAAGAATTAATCAAATCAACACATTCATAAAGAGTTAATTAAAACAACACAGGCCATAAACAGTTAACACAGGTCATAAAGAGTTAATTAAATCAACACAGGCCATAAACAGTTAACTAGAGCTGTGCGGTATCGGTATTTTGAGTTCGGAATCGGTTTCGGTATTTTCTACTGCAATACCTCGGTTACGGTTTCGGTATCGGTATTCAGTGAGAGATTCAAAACGTAGTGAAATAAAGTCAGATAATTTCAGTCATAAGCTTATAGTAGACATTTTGTCGCCTCAGACCTACAATGTTCTATGTCCCACTGGGACATAGAACACTGTAGCATTCAAACGAGGATTTGTTACAAGATATTGGCTTTGTCACTTGTGACTTGATTGTTTCCTCAGGCAACATACAATTATTCTTTAGTAGTTTACTGAATAACTAGACATACAAGTTCTAGCAAACAAGTTGTTAGCTATAACTTGGATGTCTTGTTATTCAGTAAACTACCAAAGTCAAAAAATAATTGTACATCGCCTGCCAATACCTGGGGGCTGGAGGTTACAAGAGGAGTCAGCCAGTCAGGCATGACATGACACTGACACATGAATCGCACGATGACAACTAGATCCCATTTGGCATAATCTCAAGCGCCTAACAAAATTTACATTTTACAACCCTCACTAACTGTGGGTCATGTTTGTCCACATTGCCAGGACACGTAGTGACAGGTCAGGACTCAGGATTGTGACCAATTGTCCTAGCAATGTGGGCAAACATGCCAGTTAAAATTGAGTTAATGGGGATGGAATTTGGAAATTTTGAAAGGTCCTTATTCCCTGCCCCTGAGTGGCTGCCTGGCTGAGCCTCCAGGTGACGCCTGCCCTGTCTCCTTCATCTGCCTGAGGGACAAGTGAGGACTGAGGGTTGAGAAATGAGAATTTATGAGAACTTCACTTACTTCAGAAGTTGAGAGTTGACTAGTCATTAGAGTAAGAGTACTGATTCTGAGTAGTACGAAATAATTTTTAATTTTTATTTTTTATCCATCAAATCTTCATGGAGAGATCAACAGAAAATAAAGTTAATAAACTTGAAAAATATATCAAATCTGAATATAAAATAAAATGTCAAAACTTAACAACAAAACTGAAAATAAAAACTTGAGATCACGGCATCATGCCTTCTTAATTCTTATTGCTATTTGCATCAAATTGCATGCCTATAATGCCTAACTGGCCAAGAGAAATAAAAATACTGCAGGGCTCTGCCCTAGTGCACATGTGAGTGTGAACCATTACTGGCTCATTATCAATTTATCACAAAGTTATCATGACATGGATGATGGATGATGAAGGGGTGGGAGAGAAACTATAGAGTAGTGGCTGACACTCTCATTCTTATGTCACATCATCTCACATGAACTATTATGAAGACTGAAGACGAAATGAAAGACTTTCACAGTTTCATTTCGTCTTCAATTTTCATAATACTTCATAAGAATGAGAATGTCAGCCGCTACTCTACTAATCTGGTCAACTGTGTGAGTGTGAATCATTTCTTTCACTCAATTCCACTGAAAGTAATGATTCACACTCAAACAGTTGACCAATGGTCCTGAACTCCTAAAATCAAAAATTCAAAATTGAATTGTTTCCAAATTCCAACTTCCAAGTTCCAGCAATGAATAAAAATAAACAAAGTCAATTACCGGTAGTCAAAGTGTAAAGGCAGGGGAACCCATCCTATCCTACCAGACCAACCCATCCAATAGCATATCACAAGTTCATAACCATGAATTTTTAGAATTTAGGAATTAGGACTCCTAATTCCTAAATTCTAAAAAATCATGGTTTAGGAGTGATCATGACTGTCAAATGATCGCAAATTATGGCTCAGAAAAACCAGTTCTTCTGTGTGGCTTGGTTTGATTGAACTTCGGCGGTTGGATACTACCAATCCAGCTTTACTAAAAATCCGTTCACTGGGGACGGATGTAGCCGGGATGAGTAGATGAGCCCTGGCGGTTGCTGCAACATTAGGATATGTCTTCATCTTTCGTCTCCACCACTTCAGAGGACAGTCTGATGTATCAATAACTGGTTCATTTAGATAAATGTCTAGCTCATACTGAAGAATGGTTTTCATTTGTTCAGAACTCTGCTCTGTCTTACTCATTGAAGCCCTTTTATCGGAAACTTTCCTTTTTAATGAGCACCAAAAGTCAGGTACTTTTTGTTTTGCTGAGTGAGTTTCAGTACTCGATGTTGAGGGTTCCAATTCAGAGGATACTGTCTCAGTCTGTGACAGATCTTTCTCCCTGACTATAGTCGCAATTGTCACATCTGTGGTGGGACATGATGTCATTGCAGTCAGTGAACTGGTATCTGATTCTGATTCTAAGGCAACAGTTTCCTTCATCCTATTACTCACAAGTTCAGATAATATATTGTTCACTGCAGTCTTATATGCATCATCTGATGAAGAACCAAACTGTTTAAATCTTGGGTCAAGAACTGTTGCCATTGCAAATAGCTTGTTATGTTCATAATCTGGCCAGCAGGTTTTTATATTTTTCACAACACATTTTGCAAAGACATCTAGTTCAGAACACTCCATTTGATCGACAAGACTGTTGAGGACCGGTACAACCATAGAAATGGTTGAATAACATGTAGCCGACATAATTGTAGTGGCATTTTCAAACGGACGTAAAACTTTCACATATTCTTCTGCCGTTTTCCAATCATATGCTGACAAGTTATTGACTTTAGTTATTGAAGCCATAACAGCATTCAGAGGTGCCTTCTGTTCAACGATTCTGTCAACTAAATAGTACGTGGAGTTCCACCTTGTTTCACACTCCACCTTCAATTTGTGTTTTGGCATATTCATTTTCGTTTGCATCTCTCTTAGCAGATTTGTCGATTTATGACTGTGATGAAAATGTTTAGCAATGGCCTGGCATTTTGATATGACATTTTTTGTTCCTGGAAATTCTTTCAGGGAATCTTTGATTATCAGTTGAAGAGTATGAGCAAAACAACTCAGGGCTATGTAATTTTCCGGGAGTAATCGACAAGCAGCCTTGACATTAGACGCATTGTCCGATACAATGTAGATTTTTATTTTTTCACTCCCTGGAATCCAGTATTTGACAGTTTCAATGAGTTCAATCGGAATGTTCTCCGCATTATGACTTTGAGGCATGTGCGACACAGCTATGCAGAAGTCAAATGGTTCAAATGTCTCACTCAACCCATGTGCTGTTGTCGTCATGTACGGATCACATGAACGCGATGTCCAGTGGTCTGTTGTCAGACCTATACTTTCAGTATATGCTACCTTCTCCCGGATGAGGCCTTTTGTTTCTGTATATATTTGAGGTATGATTTCTGAGCTCATTTCTCTCCTTGTAGGGATTTTATAGCTTGGCTGCAATGTTTTGACAAATGCCTTAAAACCATAATCCTCAACCAGGCTGTACGGTTGCATGTCAATGGCAATCATTTCAGCCAATTTTCTGGTGGATGCAATTTGACGTCTGTCACTTTTTTCCCATAAATTTGTGCTGGAGACAGTGCCTGCTGATTCTGTATATTGGTGTATCTTTTTTTGTTTGGATGTCGACGCGTCGGCAGCTTCATGTTCATCGCGGTCAGCACCTTTTCGTTTGCTTCTATTTTGAAGTTGAACTTGCGTTTCGTCAAATAGTTCGTTGTATCTTCTATTATGTTTCTTTAGGTGGGATTTAAGATTGCTTGTATTGCCATGGTTGGCTTTAACTGTTTTCTTACAAATTTTACAAATTCTTCCATTTTCAGACTTCTCAAAAGCGGCTGACCAAAGGCTGCTGCGGTCCATTTTGCGTTTCTAATATTCGAGTTATTGCAGCGATGAATTAAAAAATAATACAGGCCGGTGAATCAAAAGTAATTCCCGGTCGTAAAATATCCACGATTCATTTTTTCGTTTCTAATATTTGAGTTATTGTACCGGTGAATTAAAAAATAATACACGCTGGTAAATCTGAATTAATTTACGTTCGTAATTTCGTAAAAATACTAAAACACCCGTGATTCTGGGTGAGTATAAAGTGCAGTCTGTTCTCATACCGTTCGCGTCCGGTATTACGGTATTTCGTCCAAGGTCGGTTCGGTTTGCCTGTATTGGCTAAAACCGCGGTATATGGTTTCGGTTTCGGTATACCGCACAGCTCTACAGTTAACACAGGTCATAAAGAGTTAATTAAATCAACACAGGTTATAAAGAGTTAATTAAATCACCACAGGTCATA
Organism: Pictodentalium vernedei; assembly: GCA_031216915.1. Classification (NCBI taxonomy): domain Eukaryota; kingdom Metazoa; phylum Mollusca; class Scaphopoda; order Dentaliida; family Dentaliidae; genus Pictodentalium; species Pictodentalium vernedei. The sequence goes on along the minus strand of CM062291.1, from coordinate 488,597,104 downwards.
AAGAGTTAATTAAATCAACATAGGTCATAAAGAGTTAATTAAATCAACACAGGTCATAAAGAGTTAATTAAATCAACACAGGTCATAAAGGGTTAATTAAATCATACGGGTCATAAAGAGTTAATTAAATCAACACATTCATAAAGAGTTAATTAAATCAACACAGGTCATAAAGAGTTAATTAAATCAACACATTCATAAAGAGTTAATTAAATCAACATGGGTCATAAAGTGTTAATTAAATCAACACAAGTCATAAAGAGTTAATTAAATCAACACGGGTCATAAAGAATTAATTAAATCAACACAAGTCATAAAGGGTTAATTAAATCAACACGGGGTCATAAAGAGTTAATTAAATCAACACAGGTCATAAAGAGTTAATTAAATCAACACATTCATAAAGAGTTAATTAAATCAACATGGGTCATAAAGTGTTAATTAAATCAACACAAGTCATAAAGAGTTAATTAAATCAACACGGGTCATAAAGAGTTAATTAAATCAACACAGGTCATAAAGAGTTAATTAAATCAACATGGGTCATAAAGAGTTAATTAAATCAACACGGGTCATAAAGAGTTAATCAACACAGGTCATAAAGCTTTAATTAAATCAACACAGGTCATAAAGAGTTAATTAAATCGACACAGGTCATAAAGAGTTAATTAAATCACCACAGGTCATAAAGAGTTAATTAAATCAACACAGGTCATAAAGAGTTAATTAAATCAACACATTCATAAAGAGTTAATTAAATCAACACAGGTCATAAAGAGTTAATTAAATCAACACGGGTCATAAAGAGTTAATTAAATCAACACAGGGTCATAAAGAGTTAATTAAATCAACACCGGTCATAAAGAGTTAATTAAATCAACACCGGTCATAAAGAGTTAATTAAATCAACACAAGTCATAAAGAGTTAATTAAATCAACACAGGTCATAAAGAGTTAATTAAATCAACACAAGTCATAAAGAGTTAATTAAATCAACATCGGTCATAAAGAGTTAATTAAATCAACACGGGTCATAAAGAGTTAATTAAATCAACACGGGTCATAAAGAGTTAATTAAATCAACATCGGTCATAAAGAGTTAATTAAATCACCACAGGTCATAAAGAGTTAATTAAATCAACACAGGTCATAAAGAGTTAATTAAATCAACACAGGTCATAAAGAGTTAATTAAATCAACACAGGTCATAAAGAGTTAATTAAATCAACACAGGCCATAAAGAGTTAATTAAATCAACACATTCATAAAGAGTTAATTAAATCAACACAAGTCATAAAGAGTTAATTAAATCAACACAAGTCATAAAGAGTTAATTAAATCAACATCGGTCATAAAGAGTTAATTAAATCAACACGGGTCATAAAGAGTTAATTAAATCAACACAGGGTCATAAAGAGTTAATTAAATCAACACCGGTCATAAAGAGTTAATTAAATCAACACCGGTCATAAAGAGTTAATTAAATCAACACAAGTCATAAAGAGTTAATTAAATCAACACAAGTCATAAAGAGTTAATTAAATCAACACAGGTCATAAAGAGTTAATTAAATCAACACAAGTCATAAAGAGTTAATTAAATCAACATCGGTCATAAAGAGTTAATTAAATCAACACGGGTCATAAAGAGTTAATTAAATCAACACAGGGTCATAAAGAGTTAATTAAATCAACAGGGGTCATAAAGAGTTAATTAAATCAACATCGGTCATAAAGAGTTAATTAAATCAACACAGGTCATAAAGAGTTAATTAAATCAACACAGGTCATAAAGAGTTAATTAAATCAACACAGGTCATAAAGAATTAATCAAATCAACACATTCATAAAGAGTTAATTAAATCAACACAGGCCATAAACAGTTAACACAGGTCATAAAGAATTAATTAAATCAACACAGGTCATAAAGAGTTAATTAAATCAACACAGGTCATAAAGAGTTAATTAAATCAGCACAGGTCAAAAAGAGTTAATTAAATCAACACGGGTCATAAAGAGTTAATTAAATCAACACAGGTCATAAAGAGTTAATTAAATCAACACAAGTCATAAAGAATTAATTAAATCAACACAGGTCATAATGAGTTAATTAAATCAACATCGATCATAATGAGTGAATTAAATCAACACAGGTCATAAAGAGTAAATTAAATCAACACAGGTCATAAAGAATTAATCAAATCAACACATTCATAAAGAGTTAATTAAATCAACACAGGTCATAAAGAGTTAATTAAATCAACACAGGTCATAAAGAGTTAATTAAATCAACACAGGTCATAAAGAGTTAATTAAATCAGCACAGGTCAAAAAGAGTTAATTAAATCAACACGGGTCATAAAGAGTTAATTAAATCAACACAGGTCATAAAGAGTTAATCAACACAGGTCATAAAGAGTTAATTAAATCAACACAGGTCATAAAGAGTTAATTAAATCAACACATTCATAAAGAGTTAATTAAATCAACACAGGTTATAAAGAGTTAATTAAATCAACACAGGTCATAAAGAGTTAATCAACACAGGTCATAATGAGTTAATTAAATCAACACGGGTCATAAAGAGTTAATTAAATCAACACAGGTCATAAAGAGTTAATTAAATCAGCACAGGTCAAAAAGAGTTAATTAAATCAACACGGGTCATAAAGAGTTAATTAAATCAACACAGGTCATAAAGAGTTAATTAAATCAACACAAGTCATAAAGAGTTAATTAAATCAACACAGGTCATAAAGAGTTAATTAAATCAACACAGGTCATAAAGAGTTAATCAACACAGGTCATAAAGAGTTAATTAAATCAACACAGGTCATAAAGAGTTAATTAGATCAACACAGGTCATAAAGAGTTAATTAAATCAACACAGGCCATAAACAGTTAACACAGGTCATAAAGAGTTAATTAAATCAACACAGGTCATAAAGAATTAATTAAATCAACACCGGTCATAAAGAGTTAATTAAATCAACAACGGTCATAAAGAGTTAATTAAATCAACACAGGTCATAAAGAATTAATCAAATCAACACATTCATAAAGATTTAATTAAATCAACACAGGCCATAAACAGTTAACACAGGTCATAAAGAGTTAATTAAATCAACACCGGTCATAAAGAGTTAATTAAATCAACACAGGTCATAAAGAATTAATCAAATCAACACATTCATAAAGAGTTAATTAAATCAACACAGGCCATAAACAGTTAACACAGGTCATAAAGAGTTAATTAAATCAACACCGGTCATAAAGAGTTAATTAAATCAACACAGGTCATAAAGAGTTAATTAAATCAACACAGGTCATAAAGAGTTAATTAAATCAACACCGGTCATAAAGAGTTAATTAAATCAACACAGGTCATAAAGAATTAATCAAATCAACACATTCATAAAGAGTTAATTAAATCAACACAGGCCATAAACAGTTAACACAGGTCATAAAGAGTTAATTAAATCAACACGGGTCATAAAGAGTTAATTAAATCAACACAGGTCATAAAGAATTAATCAAATCAACACATTCATAAAGAGTTAATTAAAACAACACAGGCCATAAACAGTTAACACAGGTCATAAAGAGTTAATTAAATCAACACAGGCCATAAACAGTTAACTAGAGCTGTGCGGTATCGGTATTTTGAGTTCGGAATCGGTTTCGGTATTTTCTACTGCAATACCTCGGTTACGGTTTCGGTATCGGTATTCAGTGAGAGATTCAAAACGTAGTGAAATAAAGTCAGATAATTTCAGTCATAAGCTTATAGTAGACATTTTGTCGCCTCAGACCTACAATGTTCTATGTCCCACTGGGACATAGAACACTGTAGCATTCAAACGAGGATTTGTTACAAGATATTGGCTTTGTCACTTGTGACTTGATTGTTTCCTCAGGCAACATACAATTATTCTTTAGTAGTTTACTGAATAACTAGACATACAAGTTCTAGCAAACAAGTTGTTAGCTATAACTTGGATGTCTTGTTATTCAGTAAACTACCAAAGTCAAAAAATAATTGTACATCGCCTGCCAATACCTGGGGGCTGGAGGTTACAAGAGGAGTCAGCCAGTCAGGCATGACATGACACTGACACATGAATCGCACGATGACAACTAGATCCCATTTGGCATAATCTCAAGCGCCTAACAAAATTTACATTTTACAACCCTCACTAACTGTGGGTCATGTTTGTCCACATTGCCAGGACACGTAGTGACAGGTCAGGACTCAGGATTGTGACCAATTGTCCTAGCAATGTGGGCAAACATGCCAGTTAAAATTGAGTTAATGGGGATGGAATTTGGAAATTTTGAAAGGTCCTTATTCCCTGCCCCTGAGTGGCTGCCTGGCTGAGCCTCCAGGTGACGCCTGCCCTGTCTCCTTCATCTGCCTGAGGGACAAGTGAGGACTGAGGGTTGAGAAATGAGAATTTATGAGAACTTCACTTACTTCAGAAGTTGAGAGTTGACTAGTCATTAGAGTAAGAGTACTGATTCTGAGTAGTACGAAATAATTTTTAATTTTTATTTTTTATCCATCAAATCTTCATGGAGAGATCAACAGAAAATAAAGTTAATAAACTTGAAAAATATATCAAATCTGAATATAAAATAAAATGTCAAAACTTAACAACAAAACTGAAAATAAAAACTTGAGATCACGGCATCATGCCTTCTTAATTCTTATTGCTATTTGCATCAAATTGCATGCCTATAATGCCTAACTGGCCAAGAGAAATAAAAATACTGCAGGGCTCTGCCCTAGTGCACATGTGAGTGTGAACCATTACTGGCTCATTGTCAATTTATCACAAAGTTATCATGACATGGATGATGGATGACGAAGGGGTGGGAGAGAAACTATAGAGTAGTGGCTGACACTCTCATTCTTATGTCACATCATCTCACATGAACTATTATGAAGACTGAAGACGAAATGAAAGACTTTCACAGTTTCATTTCGTCTTCAATTTTCATAATACTTCATAAGAATGAGAATGTCAGCCGCTACTCTACTAATCTGGTCAACTGTGTGAGTGTGAATCATTTCTTTCACTCAATTCCACTGAAAGTAATGATTCACACTCAAACAGTTGACCAATGGTCCTGAACTCCTAAAATCAAAAATTCAAAATTGAATTGTTTCCAAATTCCAACTTCCAAGTTCCAGCAATGAATAAAAATAAACAAAGTCAATTACCGGTAGTCAAAGTGTAAAGGCAGGGGAACCCATCCTATCCTACCAGACCAACCCATCCAATAGCATATCACAAGTTCATAACCATGAATTTTTAGAATTTAGGAATTAGGACTCCTAATTCCTAAATTCTAAAAAATCATGGTTTAGGAGTGATCATGACTGTCAAATGATCGCAAATTATGGCTCAGAAAAACCAGTTCTTCTGTGTGGCTTGGTTTGATTGAACTTCGGCGGTTGGATACTACCAATCCAGCTTTACTAAAAATCCATTCACTGGGGACGGATGTAGCCGGGATGAGTAGATGAGCCCTGGCGGTTGCTGCAACATTAGGATATGTCTTCATCTTTCGTCTCCACCACTTCAGAGGACAGTCTGATGTATCAATAACTGGTTCATTTAGATAAATGTCTAGCTCATACTGAAGAATGGTTTTCATTTGTTCAGAACTCTGCTCTGTCTTACTCATTGAAGCCCTTTTATCGGAAACTTTCCTTTTTAATGAGCACCAAAAGTCAGGTACTTTTTGTTTTGCTGAGTGAGTTTCAGTACTCGATGTTGAGGGTTCCAATTCAGAGGATACTGTCTCAGTCTGTGACAGATCTTTCTCCCTGACTATAGTCGCAATTGTCACATCTGTGGTGGGACATGATGTCATTGCAGTCAGTGAACTGGTATCTGATTCTGATTCTAAGGCAACAGTTTCCTTCATCCTATTACTCACAAGTTCAGATAATATATTGTTCACTGCAGTCTTATATGCATCATCTGATGAAGAACCAAACTGTTTAAATCTTGGGTCAAGAACTGTTGCCATTGCAAATAGCTTGTTATGTTCATAATCTGGCCAGCAGGTTTTTATATTTTTCACAACACATTTTGCAAAGACATCTAGTTCAGAACACTCCATTTGATCGACAAGACTGTTGAGGACCGGTACAACCATAGAAATGGTTGAATAACGTGTAGCCGACATAATTGTAGTGGCATTTTCAAACGGACGTAAAACTTTCACATATTCTTCTGCCGTTTTCCAATCATATGCTGACAAGTTATTGACTTTAGTTATTGAAGCCATAACAGCATTCAGAGGTGCCTTCTGTTCAACGATTCTGTCAACTAAATAGTACGTGGAGTTCCACCTTGTTTCACACTCCACCTTCAATTTGTGTTTTGGCATATTCATTTTCGTTTGCATCTCTCTTAGCAGATTTGTCGATTTATGACTGTGATGAAAATGTTTAGCAATGGCCTGGCATTTTGATATGACATTTTTTGTTCCTGGAAATTCTTTCAGGGAATCTTTGATTATCAGTTGAAGAGTATGAGCAAAACAACTCAGGGCTATGTAATTTTCCGGGAGTAATCGACAAGCAGCCTTGACATTAGACGCATTGTCCGATACAATGTAGATTTTTATTTTTTCACTCCCTGGAATCCAGTATTTGACAGTTTCAATGAGTTCAATCGGAATGTTCTCCGCATTATGACTTTGAGGCATGTGCGACACAGCTATGCAGAAGTCAAATGGTTCAAATGTCTCACTCAACCCATGTGCTGTTGTCGTCATGTACGGATCACATGAACGCGATGTCCAGTGGTCTGTTGTCAGACCTATACTTTCAGTATATGCTACCTTCTCCCGGATGAGGCCTTTTGTTTCTGTATATATTTGAGGTATGATTTCTGAGCTCATTTCTCTCCTTGTAGGGATTTTATAGCTTGGCTGCAATGTTTTGACAAATGCCTTAAAACCATAATCCTCAACCAGGCTGTACGGTTGCATGTCAATGGCAATCATTTCAGCCAATTTTCTGGTGGATGCAATTTGACGTCTGTCACTTTTTTCCCATAAATTTGTGCTGGAGACAGTGCCTGCTGATTCTGTATATTGGTGTATCTTTTTTTGTTTGGATGTCGACGCGTCGGCAGCTTCATGTTCATCGCGGTCAGCACCTTTTCGTTTGCTTCTATTTTGAAGTTGAACTTGCGTTTCGTCAAATAGTTCGTTGTATCTTCTATTATGTTTCTTTAGGTGGGATTTAAGATTGCTTGTATTGCCATGGTTGGCTTTAACTGTTTTCTTACAAATTTTACAAATTCTTCCATTTTCAGACTTCTCAAAAGCGGCTGACCAAAGGCTGCTGCGGTCCATTTTGCGTTTCTAATATTCGAGTTATTGCAGCGATGAATTAAAAAATAATACAGGCCGGTGAATCAAAAGTAATTCCCGGTCGTAAAATATCCACGATTCATTTTTTCGTTTCTAATATTTGAGTTATTGTACCGGTGAATTAAAAAATAATACACGCTGGTAAATCTGAATTAATTTACGTTCGTAATTTCGTAAAAATACTAAAACACCCGTGATTCTGGGTGAGTATAAAGTGCAGTCTGTTCTCATACCGTTCGCGTCCGGTATTACGGTATTTCGTCCAAGGTCGGTTCGGTTTGCCTGTATTGGCTAAAACCGCGGTATATGGTTTCGGTTTCGGTATACCGCACAGCTCTACAGTTAACACAGGTCATAAAGAGTTAATTAAATCAACACAGGTTATAAAGAGTTAATTAAATCACCACAGGTCATAAAGAGTTAATTAAATCAACATAGGTCATAAAGAGTTAATTAAATCAACACAGGTCATAAAGAGTTAATTAAATCAACACAGGTCATAAAGGGTTAATTAAATCATACGGGTCATAAAGAGTTAATTAAATCAACACATTCATAAAGAGTTAATTAAATCAACACAGGTCATAAAGAGTTAATTAAATCAACACATTCATAAAGAGTTAATTAAATCAACATGGGTCATAAAGTGTTAATTAAATCAACACAAGTCATAAAGAGTTAATTAAATCAACACGGGTCATAAAGAATTAATTAAATCAACACAAGTCATAAAGGGTTAATTAAATCAACACGGGGTCATAAAGAGTTAATTAAATCAACACAGGTCATAAAGAGTTAATTAAATCAACACATTCATAAAGAGTTAATTAAATCAACATGGGTCATAAAGTGTTAATTAAATCAACACAAGTCATAAAGAGTTAATTAAATCAACACGGGTCATAAAGAGTTAATTAAATCAACACAGGTCATAAAGAGTTAATTAAATCAACATGGGTCATAAAGAGTTAATTAAATCAACACGGGTCATAAAGAGTTAATCAACACAGGTCATAAAGCTTTAATTAAATCAACACAGGTCATAAAGAGTTAATTAAATCGACACAGGTCATAAAGAGTTAATTAAATCACCACAGGTCATAAAGAGTTAATTAAATCAACACAGGTCATAAAGAGTTAATTAAATCAACACATTCATAAAGAGTTAATTAAATCAACACAGGTCATAAAGAGTTAATTAAATCAACACGGGTCATAAAGAGTTAATTAAATCAACACAGGGTCATAAAGAGTTAATTAAATCAACACCGGTCATAAAGAGTTAATTAAATCAACACCGGTCATAAAGAGTTAATTAAATCAACACAAGTCATAAAGAGTTAATTAAATCAACACAGGTCATAAAGAGTTAATTAAATCAACACAAGTCATAAAGAGTTAATTAAATCAACATCGGTCATAAAGAGTTAATTAAATCAACACGGGTCATAAAGAGTTAATTAAATCAACACGGGTCATAAAGAGTTAATTAAATCAACATCGGTCATAAAGAGTTAATTAAATCACCACAGGTCATAAAGAGTTAATTAAATCAACACAGGTCATAAAGAGTTAATTAAATCAACACAGGTCATAAAGAGTTAATTAAATCAACACAGGTCATAAAGAGTTAATTAAATCAACACAGGTCATAAAGAGTTAATTAAATCAACACATTCATAAAGAGTTAATTAAATCAACACAAGTCATAAAGAGTTAATTAAATCAACACAAGTCATAAAGAGTTAATTAAATCAACATCGGTCATAAAGAGTTAATTAAATCAACACGGGTCATAAAGAGTTAATTAAATCAACACAGGGTCATAAAGAGTTAATTAAATCAACACCGGTCATAAAGAGTTAATTAAATCAACACCGGTCATAAAGAGTTAATTAAATCAACACAAGTCATAAAGAGTTAATTAAATCAACACAAGTCATAAAGAGTTAATTAAATCAACACAGGTCATAAAGAGTTAATTAAATCAACACAAGTCATAAAGAGTTAATTAAATCAACATCGGTCATAAAGAGTTAATTAAATCAACACGGGTCATAAAGAGTTAATTAAATCAACACAGGGTCATAAAGAGTTAATTAAATCAACAGGGGTCATAAAGAGTTAATTAAATCAACATCGGTCATAAAGAGTTAATTAAATCAACACAGGTCATAAAGAGTTAATTAAATCAACACAGGTCATAAAGAGTTAATTAAATCAACACAGGTCATAAAGAATTAATCAAATCAACACATTCATAAAGAGTTAATTAAATCAACACAGGCCATAAACAGTTAACACAGGTCATAAAGAATTAATTAAATCAACACAGGTCATAAAGAGTTAATTAAATCAACACAGGTCATAAAGAGTTAATTAAATCAGCACAGGTCAAAAAGAGTTAATTAAATCAACACGGGTCATAAAGAGTTAATTAAATCAACACAGGTCATAAAGAGTTAATTAAATCAACACAAGTCATAAAGAATTAATTAAATCAACACAGGTCATAATGAGTTAATTAAATCAACATCGATCATAATGAGTGAATTAAATCAACACAGGTCATAAAGAGTAAATTAAATCAACACAGGTCATAAAGAATTAATCAAATCAACACATTCATAAAGAGTTAATTAAATCAACACAGGTCATAAAGAGTTAATTAAATCAACACAGGTCATAAAGAGTTAATTAAATCAACACAGGTCATAAAGAGTTAATTAAATCAGCACAGGTCAAAAAGAGTTAATTAAATCAACACGGGTCATAAAGAGTTAATTAAATCAACACAGGTCATAAAGAGTTAATCAACACAGGTCATAAAGAGTTAATTAAATCAACACAGGTCATAAAGAGTTAATTAAATCAACACATTCATAAAGAGTTAATTAAATCAACACAGGTTATAAAGAGTTAATTAAATCAACACAGGTCATAAAGAGTTAATCAACACAGGTCATAATGAGTTAATTAAATCAACACGGGTCATAAAGAGTTAATTAAATCAACACAGGTCATAAAGAGTTAATTAAATCAGCACAGGTCAAAAAGAGTTAATTAAATCAACACGGGTCATAAAGAGTTAATTAAATCAACACAGGTCATAAAGAGTTAATTAAATCAACACAAGTCATAAAGAGTTAATTAAATCAACACAGGTCATAAAGAGTTAATTAAATCAACACAGGTCATAAAGAGTTAATCAACACAGGTCATAAAGAGTTAATTAAATCAACACAGGTCATAAAGAGTTAATTAGATCAACACAGGTCATAAAGAGTTAATTAAATCAACACAGGCCATAAACAGTTAACACAGGTCATAAAGAGTTAATTAAATCAACACAGGTCATAAAGAATTAATTAAATCAACACCGGTCATAAAGAGTTAATTAAATCAACAACGGTCATAAAGAGTTAATTAAATCAACACAGGTCATAAAGAATTAATCAAATCAACACATTCATAAAGATTTAATTAAATCAACACAGGCCATAAACAGTTAACACAGGTCATAAAGAGTTAATTAAATCAACACCGGTCATAAAGAGTTAATTAAATCAACACAGGTCATAAAGAATTAATCAAATCAACACATTCATAAAGAGTTAATTAAATCAACACAGGCCATAAACAGTTAACACAGGTCATAAAGAGTTAATTAAATCAACACCGGTCATAAAGAGTTAATTAAATCAACACAGGTCATAAAGAGTTAATTAAATCAACACAGGTCATAAAGAGTTAATTAAATCAACACCGGTCATAAAGAGTTAATTAAATCAACACAGGTCATAAAGAATTAATCAAATCAACACATTCATAAAGAGTTAATTAAATCAACACAGGCCATAAACAGTTAACACAGGTCATAAAGAGTTAATTAAATCAACACGGGTCATAAAGAGTTAATTAAATCAACACAGGTCATAAAGAATTAATCAAATCAACACATTCATAAAGAGTTAATTAAAACAACACAGGCCATAAACAGTTAACACAGGTCATAAAGAGTTAATTAAATCAACACAGGCCATAAACAGTTAACTAGAGCTGTGCGGTATCGGTATTTTGAGTTCGGAATCGGTTTCGGTATTTTCTACTGCAATACCTCGGTTACGGTTTCGGTATCGGTATTCAGTGAGAGATTCAAAACGTAGTGAAATAAAGTCAGATAATTTCAGTCATAAGCTTATAGTAGACATTTTGTCGCCTCAGACCTACAATGTTCTATGTCCCACTGGGACATAGAACACTGTAGCATTCAAACGAGGATTTGTTACAAGATATTGGCTTTGTCACTTGTGACTTGATTGTTTCCTCAGGCAACATACAATTATTCTTTAGTAGTTTACTGAATAACTAGACATACAAGTTCTAGCAAACAAGTTGTTAGCTATAACTTGGATGTCTTGTTATTCAGTAAACTACCAAAGTCAAAAAATAATTGTACATCGCCTGCCAATACCTGGGGGCTGGAGGTTACAAGAGGAGTCAGCCAGTCAGGCATGACATGACACTGACACATGAATCGCACGATGACAACTAGATCCCATTTGGCATAATCTCAAGCGCCTAACAAAATTTACATTTTACAACCCTCACTAACTGTGGGTCATGTTTGTCCACATTGCCAGGACACGTAGTGACAGGTCAGGACTCAGGATTGTGACCAATTGTCCTAGCAATGTGGGCAAACATGCCAGTTAAAATTGAGTTAATGGGGATGGAATTTGGAAATTTTGAAAGGTCCTTATTCCCTGCCCCTGAGTGGCTGCCTGGCTGAGCCTCCAGGTGACGCCTGCCCTGTCTCCTTCATCTGCCTGAGGGACAAGTGAGGACTGAGGGTTGAGAAATGAGAATTTATGAGAACTTCACTTACTTCAGAAGTTGAGAGTTGACTAGTCATTAGAGTAAGAGTACTGATTCTGAGTAGTACGAAATAATTTTTAATTTTTATTTTTTATCCATCAAATCTTCATGGAGAGATCAACAGAAAATAAAGTTAATAAACTTGAAAAATATATCAAATCTGAATATAAAATAAAATGTCAAAACTTAACAACAAAACTGAAAATAAAAACTTGAGATCACGGCATCATGCCTTCTTAATTCTTATTGCTATTTGCATCAAATTGCATGCCTATAATGCCTAACTGGCCAAGAGAAATAAAAATACTGCAGGGCTCTGCCCTAGTGCACATGTGAGTGTGAACCATTACTGGCTCATTATCAATTTATCACAAAGTTATCATGACATGGATGATGGATGACGAAGGGGTGGGAGAGAAACTATAGAGTAGTGGCTGACACTCTCATTCTTATGTCACATCATCTCACATGAACTATTATGAAGACTGAAGACGAAATGAAAGACTTTCACAGTTTCATTTCGTCTTCAATTTTCATAATACTTCATAAGAATGAGAATGTCAGCCGCTACTCTACTAATCTGGTCAACTGTGTGAGTGTGAATCATTTCTTTCACTCAATTCCACTGAAAGTAATGATTCACACTCAAACAGTTGACCAATGGTCCTGAACTCCTAAAATCAAAAATTCAAAATTGAATTGTTTCCAAATTCCAACTTCCAAGTTCCAGCAATGAATAAAAATAAACAAAGTCAATTACCGGTAGTCAAAGTGTAAAGGCAGGGGAACCCATCCTATCCTACCAGACCAACCCATCCAATAGCATATCACAAGTTCATAACCATGAATTTTTAGAATTTAGGAATTAGGACTCCTAATTCCTAAATTCTAAAAAATCATGGTTTAGGAGTGATCATGACTGTCAAATGATCGCAAATTATGGCTCAGAAAAACCAGTTCTTCTGTGTGGCTTGGTTTGATTGAACTTCGGCGGTTGGATACTACCAATCCAGCTTTACTAAAAATCCGTTCACTGGGGACGGATGTAGCCGGGATGAGTAGATGAGCCCTGGCGGTTGCTGCAACATTAGGATATGTCTTCATCTTTCGTCTCCACCACTTCAGAGGACAGTCTGATGTATCAATAACTGGTTCATTTAGATAAATGTCTAGCTCATACTGAAGAATGGTTTTCATTTGTTCAGAACTCTGCTCTGTCTTACTCATTGAAGCCCTTTTATCGGAAACTTTCCTTTTTAATGAGCACCAAAAGTCAGGTACTTTTTGTTTTGCTGAGTGAGTTTCAGTACTCGATGTTGAGGGTTCCAATTCAGAGGATACTGTCTCAGTCTGTGACAGATCTTTCTCCCTGACTATAGTCGCAATTGTCACATCTGTGGTGGGACATGATGTCATTGCAGTCAGTGAACTGGTATCTGATTCTGATTCTAAGGCAACAGTTTCCTTCATCCTATTACTCACAAGTTCAGATAATATATTGTTCACTGCAGTCTTATATGCATCATCTGATGAAGAACCAAACTGTTTAAATCTTGGGTCAAGAACTGTTGCCATTGCAAATAGCTTGTTATGTTCATAATCTGGCCAGCAGGTTTTTATATTTTTCACAACACATTTTGCAAAGACATCTAGTTCAGAACACTCCATTTGATCGACAAGACTGTTGAGGACCGGTACAACCATAGAAATGGTTGAATAACGTGTAGCCGACATAATTGTAGTGGCATTTTCAAACGGACGTAAAACTTTCACATATTCTTCTGCCGTTTTCCAATCATATGCTGACAAGTTATTGACTTTAGTTATTGAAGCCATAACAGCATTCAGAGGTGCCTTCTGTTCAACGATTCTGTCAACTAAATAGTACGTGGAGTTCCACCTTGTTTCACACTCCACCTTCAATTTGTGTTTTGGCATATTCATTTTCGTTTGCATCTCTCTTAGCAGATTTGTCGATTTATGACTGTGATGAAAATGTTTAGCAATGGCCTGGCATTTTGATATGACATTTTTTGTTCCTGGAAATTCTTTCAGGGAATCTTTGATTATCAGTTGAAGAGTATGAGCAAAACAACTCAGGGCTATGTAATTTTCCGGGAGTAATCGACAAGCAGCCTTGACATTAGACGCATTGTCCGATACAATGTAGATTTTTATTTTTTCACTCCCTGGAATCCAGTATTTGACAGTTTCAATGAGTTCAATCGGAATGTTCTCCGCATTATGACTTTGAGGCATGTGCGACACAGCTATGCAGAAGTCAAATGGTTCAAATGTCTCACTCAACCCATGTGCTGTTGTCGTCATGTACGGATCACATGAACGCGATGTCCAGTGGTCTGTTGTCAGACCTATACTTTCAGTATATGCTACCTTCTCCCGGATGAGGCCTTTTGTTTCTGTATATATTTGAGGTATGATTTCTGAGCTCATTTCTCTCCTTGTAGGGATTTTATAGCTTGGCTGCAATGTTTTGACAAATGCCTTAAAACCATAATCCTCAACCAGGCTGTACGGTTGCATGTCAATGGCAATCATTTCAGCCAATTTTCTGGTGGATGCAATTTGACGTCTGTCACTTTTTTCCCATAAATTTGTGCTGGAGACAGTGCCTGCTGATTCTGTATATTGGTGTATCTTTTTTTGTTTGGATGTCGACGTGTCGGCAGCTTCATGTTCATCGCGGTCAGCACCTTTTCGTTTGCTTCTATTTTGAAGTTGAACTTGCGTTTCGTCAAATAGTTCGTTGTATCTTCTATTATGTTTCTTTAGGTGGGATTTAAGATTGCTTGTATTGCCATGGTTGGCTTTAACTGTTTTCTTACAAATTTTACAAATTCTTCCATTTTCAGACTTCTCAAAAGCGGCTGACCAAAGGCTGCTGCGGTCCATTTTGCGTTTCTAATATTCGAGTTATTGCAGCGATGAATTAAAAAATAATACAGGCCGGTGAATCAAAAGTAATTCCCGGTCGTAAAATATCCACGATTCATTTTTTCGTTTCTAATATTTGAGTTATTGTACCGGTGAATTAAAAAATAATACACGCTGGTAAATCTGAATTAATTTACGTTCATAATTTCGTAAAAATACTAAAACACCCGTGATTCTGGGTGAGTATAAAGTGCAGTCTGTTCTCATACCGTTCGCGTCCGGTATTACGGTATTTCGTCCAAGGTCGGTTCGGTTTGCCTGTATTGGCTAAAACCGCGGTATATGGTTTCGGTTTCGGTATACCGCACAGCTCTACAGTTAACACAGGTCATAAAGAGTTAATTAAATCAACACAGGTTATAAAGAGTTAATTAAATCACCACAGGTCATAAAGAGTTAATTAAATCAACATAGGTCATAAAGAGTTAATTAAATCAACACAGGTCATAAAGAGTTAATTAAATCAACACAGGTCATAAAGGGTTAATTAAATCATACGGGTCATAAAGAGTTAATTAAATCAACACATTCATAAAGAGTTAATTAAATCAACACAGGTCATAAAGAGTTAATTAAATCAACACATTCATAAAGAGTTAATTAAATCAACATGGGTCATAAAGTGTTAATTAAATCAACACAAGTCATAAAGAGTTAATTAAATCAACACAGGTCATAAAGAGTTAATTAAATCAACACATTCATAAAGAGTTAATTAAATCAACACAGGTCATAAAGAGTTAATTAAATCAACACGGGTCATAAAGAGTTAATTAAATCAACACAGGGTCATAAAGAGTTAATTAAATCAACACCGGTCATAAAGAGTTAATTAAATCAACACCGGTCATAAAGAGTTAATTAAATCAACACAAGTCATAAAGAGTTAATTAAATCAACACAGGTCATAAAGAGTTAATTAAATCAACACAAGTCATAAAGAGTTAATTAAATCAACATCGGTCATAAAGAGTTAATTAAATCAACACGGGTCATAAAGAGTTAATTAAATCAACACGGGTCATAAAGAGTTAATTAAATCAACACAGGTCATAAAGAGTTAATTAAATCAACACGGGTCATAAAGAGTTAATTAAATCAACACGGGTCATAAAGAGTTAAACAACACAGGTCATAAAGCTTTAATTAAATCAACACAGGTCATAAAGAGTTAATTAAATCAACACAGGTCACAAAGAGTTAATTAAATCAACACAAGTCATAAAGAGTTAATTAAATCAACATCGGTCATAAAGAGTTAATTAAATCAACACGGGTCATAAAGAGTTAATTAAATCAACATCGGTCATAAAGAGTTAATTAAATCAACACGGGTCATAAAGAGTTAATTAAATCAACACAGGGTCATAAAGAGTTAATTAAATCAACACCGGTCATAAAGAGTTAATTAAATCAACACCGGTCATAAAGAGTTAATTAAATCAACACAAGTCATAAAGAGTTAATTAAATCAACACAGGTCATAAAGAGTTAATTAAATCAACACAAGTCATACAGAGTTAATTAAATCAACATCGGTCATAAAGAGTTAATTAAATCAACACGGGTCATAAAGAGTTAATTAAATCAACACAGGGTCATAAAGAGTTAATTAAATCAACAGGGGTCATAAAGAGTTAATTAAATCAACATCGGTCATAAAGAGTTAATTAAATCAACACAGGTCATAAAGAGTTAATTAAATCAACACAGGTCATAAAGAGTTAATTAAATCAACACAGGTCATAAAGAATTAATCAAATCAACACATTCATAAAGAGTTAATTAAATCAACACAGGCCATAAACAGTTAACACAGGTCATAAAGAATTAATTAAATCAACACAGGTCATAAAGAGTTAATTAAATCAACACAGGTCATAAAGAGTTAATTAAATCAGCACAGGTCAAAAAGAGTTAATTAAATCAACACGGGTCATAAAGAGTTAATTAAATCAACACAGGTCATAAAGAGTTAATTAAATCAACACAAGTCATAAAGAATTAATTAAATCAACACAGGTCATAATGAGTTAATTAAATCAACATCGATCATAATGAGTGAATTAAATCAACACAGGTCATAAAGAGTAAATTAAATCAACACAGGTCATAAAGAATTAATCAAATCAACACATTCATAAAGAGTTAATTAAATCAACACAGGTCATAAAGAGTTAATTAAATCAACACAGGTCATAAAGAGTTAATTAAATCAACACAGGTCATAAAGAGTTAATTAAATCAGCACAGGTCAAAAAGAGTTAATTAAATCAACACGGGTCATAAAGAGTTAATTAAATCAACACAGGTCATAAAGAGTTAATCAACACAGGTCATAAAGAGTTAATTAAATCAACACAGGTCATAAAGAGTTAATTAAATCAACACATTCATAAAGAGTTAATTAAATCAACACAGGTTATAAAGAGTTAATTAAATCAACACAGGTCATAAAGAGTTAATCAACACAGGTCATAATGAGTTAATTAAATCAACACGGGTCATAAAGAGTTAATTAAATCAACACAGGTCATAAAGAGTTAATTAAATCAGCACAGGTCAAAAAGAGTTAATTAAATCAACACGGGTCATAAAGAGTTAATTAAATCAACACAGGTCATAAAGAGTTAATTAAATCAACACAAGTCATAAAGAGTTAATTAAATCAACACAGGTCATAAAGAGTTAATTAAATCAACACAGGTCATAAAGAGTTAATCAACACAGGTCATAAAGAGTTAATTAAATCAACACAGGTCATAAAGAGTTAATTAGATCAACACAGGTCATAAAGAGTTAATTAAATCAACACAGGCCATAAACAGTTAACACAGGTCATAAAGAGTTAATTAAATCAACACAGGTCATAAAGAATTAATTAAATCAACACCGGTCATAAAGAGTTAATTAAATCAACAACGGTCATAAAGAGTTAATTAAATCAACACAGGTCATAAAGAATTAATCAAATCAACACATTCATAAAGAGTTAATTAAATCAACACAGGCCATAAACAGTTAACACAGGTCATAAAGAGTTAATTAAATCAACACGGGTCATAAAGAGTTAATTAAATCAACACAGGTCATAAAGAATTAATCAAATCAACACATTCATAAAGAGTTAATTAAAACAACACAGGCCATAAACAGTTAACACAGGTCATAAAGAGTTAATTAAATCAACACAGGCCATAAACAGTTAACTAGAGCTGTGCGGTATCGGTATTTTGAGTTCGGAATCGGTTTCGGTATTTTCTACTGCAATACCTCGGTTACGGTTTCGGTATCGGTATTCAGTGAGAGATTCAAAACGTAGTGAAATAAAGTCAGATAATTTCAGTCATAAGCTTATAGTAGACATTTTGTCGCCTCAGACCTACAATGTTCTATGTCCCACTGGGACATAGAACACTGTAGCATTCAAACGAGGATTTGTTACAAGATATTGGCTTTGTCACTTGTGACTTGATTGTTTCCTCAGGCAACATACAATTATTCTTTAGTAGTTTACTGAATAACTAGACATACAAGTTCTAGCAAACAAGTTGTTAGCTATAACTTGGATGTCTTGTTATTCAGTAAACTACCAAAGTCAAAAAATAATTGTACATCGCCTGCCAATACCTGGGGGCTGGAGGTTACAAGAGGAGTCAGCCAGTCAGGCATGACATGACACTGACACATGAATCGCACGATGACAACTAGATCCCATTTGGCATAATCTCAAGCGCCTAACAAAATTTACATTTTACAACCCTCACTAACTGTGGGTCATGTTTGTCCACATTGCCAGGACACGTAGTGACAGGTCAGGACTCAGGATTGTGACCAATTGTCCTAGCAATGTGGGCAAACATGCCAGTTAAAATTGAGTTAATGGGGATGGAATTTGGAAATTTTGAAAGGTCCTTATTCCCTGCCCCTGAGTGGCTGCCTGGCTGAGCCTCCAGGTGACGCCTGCCCTGTCTCCTTCATCTGCCTGAGGGACAAGTGAGGACTGAGGGTTGAGAAATGAGAATTTATGAGAACTTCACTTACTTCAGAAGTTGAGAGTTGACTAGTCATTAGAGTAAGAGTACTGATTCTGAGTAGTACGAAATAATTTTTAATTTTTATTTTTTATCCATCAAATCTTCATGGAGAGATCAACAGAAAATAAAGTTAATAAACTTGAAAAATATATCAAATCTGAATATAAAATAAAATGTCAAAACTTAACAACAAAACTGAAAATAAAAACTTGAGATCACGGCATCATGCCTTCTTAATTCTTATTGCTATTTGCATCAAATTGCATGCCTATAATGCCTAACTGGCCAAGAGAAATAAAAATACTGCAGGGCTCTGCCCTAGTGCACATGTGAGTGTGAACCATTACTGGCTCATTATCAATTTATCACAAAGTTATCATGACATGGATGATGGATGATGAAGGGGTGGGAGAGAAACTATAGAGTAGTGGCTGACACTCTCATTCTTATGTCACATCATCTCACATGAACTATTATGAAGACTGAAGACGAAATGAAAGACTTTCACAGTTTCATTTCGTCTTCAATTTTCATAATACTTCATAAGAATGAGAATGTCAGCCGCTACTCTACTAATCTGGTCAACTGTGTGAGTGTGAATCATTTCTTTCACTCAATTCCACTGAAAGTAATGATTCACACTCAAACAGTTGACCAATGGTCCTGAACTCCTAAAATCAAAAATTCAAAATTGAATTGTTTCCAAATTCCAACTTCCAAGTTCCAGCAATGAATAAAAATAAACAAAGTCAATTACCGGTAGTCAAAGTGTAAAGGCAGGGGAACCCATCCTATCCTACCAGACCAACCCATCCAATAGCATATCACAAGTTCATAACCATGAATTTTTAGAATTTAGGAATTAGGACTCCTAATTCCTAAATTCTAAAAAATCATGGTTTAGGAGTGATCATGACTGTCAAATGATCGCAAATTATGGCTCAGAAAAACCAGTTCTTCTGTGTGGCTTGGTTTGATTGAACTTCGGCGGTTGGATACTACCAATCCAGCTTTACTAAAAATCCGTTCACTGGGGACGGATGTAGCCGGGATGAGTAGATGAGCCCTGGCGGTTGCTGCAACATTAGGATATGTCTTCATCTTTCGTCTCCACCACTTCAGAGGACAGTCTGATGTATCAATAACTGGTTCATTTAGATAAATGTCTAGCTCATACTGAAGAATGGTTTTCATTTGTTCAGAACTCTGCTCTGTCTTACTCATTGAAGCCCTTTTATCGGAAACTTTCCTTTTTAATGAGCACCAAAAGTCAGGTACTTTTTGTTTTGCTGAGTGAGTTTCAGTACTCGATGTTGAGGGTTCCAATTCAGAGGATACTGTCTCAGTCTGTGACAGATCTTTCTCCCTGACTATAGTCGCAATTGTCACATCTGTGGTGGGACATGATGTCATTGCAGTCAGTGAACTGGTATCTGATTCTGATTCTAAGGCAACAGTTTCCTTCATCCTATTACTCACAAGTTCAGATAATATATTGTTCACTGCAGTCTTATATGCATCATCTGATGAAGAACCAAACTGTTTAAATCTTGGGTCAAGAACTGTTGCCATTGCAAATAGCTTGTTATGTTCATAATCTGGCCAGCAGGTTTTTATATTTTTCACAACACATTTTGCAAAGACATCTAGTTCAGAACACTCCATTTGATCGACAAGACTGTTGAGGACCGGTACAACCATAGAAATGGTTGAATAACATGTAGCCGACATAATTGTAGTGGCATTTTCAAACGGACGTAAAACTTTCACATATTCTTCTGCCGTTTTCCAATCATATGCTGACAAGTTATTGACTTTAGTTATTGAAGCCATAACAGCATTCAGAGGTGCCTTCTGTTCAACGATTCTGTCAACTAAATAGTACGTGGAGTTCCACCTTGTTTCACACTCCACCTTCAATTTGTGTTTTGGCATATTCATTTTCGTTTGCATCTCTCTTAGCAGATTTGTCGATTTATGACTGTGATGAAAATGTTTAGCAATGGCCTGGCATTTTGATATGACATTTTTTGTTCCTGGAAATTCTTTCAGGGAATCTTTGATTATCAGTTGAAGAGTATGAGCAAAACAACTCAGGGCTATGTAATTTTCCGGGAGTAATCGACAAGCAGCCTTGACATTAGACGCATTGTCCGATACAATGTAGATTTTTATTTTTTCACTCCCTGGAATCCAGTATTTGACAGTTTCAATGAGTTCAATCGGAATGTTCTCCGCATTATGACTTTGAGGCATGTGCGACACAGCTATGCAGAAGTCAAATGGTTCAAATGTCTCACTCAACCCATGTGCTGTTGTCGTCATGTACGGATCACATGAACGCGATGTCCAGTGGTCTGTTGTCAGACCTATACTTTCAGTATATGCTACCTTCTCCCGGATGAGGCCTTTTGTTTCTGTATATATTTGAGGTATGATTTCTGAGCTCATTTCTCTCCTTGTAGGGATTTTATAGCTTGGCTGCAATGTTTTGACAAATGCCTTAAAACCATAATCCTCAACCAGGCTGTACGGTTGCATGTCAATGGCAATCATTTCAGCCAATTTTCTGGTGGATGCAATTTGACGTCTGTCACTTTTTTCCCATAAATTTGTGCTGGAGACAGTGCCTGCTGATTCTGTATATTGGTGTATCTTTTTTTGTTTGGATGTCGACGCGTCGGCAGCTTCATGTTCATCGCGGTCAGCACCTTTTCGTTTGCTTCTATTTTGAAGTTGAACTTGCGTTTCGTCAAATAGTTCGTTGTATCTTCTATTATGTTTCTTTAGGTGGGATTTAAGATTGCTTGTATTGCCATGGTTGGCTTTAACTGTTTTCTTACAAATTTTACAAATTCTTCCATTTTCAGACTTCTCAAAAGCGGCTGACCAAAGGCTGCTGCGGTCCATTTTGCGTTTCTAATATTCGAGTTATTGCAGCGATGAATTAAAAAATAATACAGGCCGGTGAATCAAAAGTAATTCCCGGTCGTAAAATATCCACGATTCATTTTTTCGTTTCTAATATTTGAGTTATTGTACCGGTGAATTAAAAAATAATACACGCTGGTAAATCTGAATTAATTTACGTTCGTAATTTCGTAAAAATACTAAAACACCCGTGATTCTGGGTGAGTATAAAGTGCAGTCTGTTCTCATACCGTTCGCGTCCGGTATTACGGTATTTCGTCCAAGGTCGGTTCGGTTTGCCTGTATTGGCTAAAACCGCGGTATATGGTTTCGGTTTCGGTATACCGCACAGCTCTACAGTTAACACAGGTCATAAAGAGTTAATTAAATCAACACAGGTTATAAAGAGTTAATTAAATCACCACAGGTCATAAAGAGTTAATTAAATCAACATAGGTCATAAAGAGTTAATTAAATCAACACAGGTCATAAAGAGTTAATTAAATCAACACAGGTCATAAAGGGTTAATTAAATCATACGGGTCATAAAGAGTTAATTAAATCAACACATTCATAAAGAGTTAATTAAATCAACACAGGTCATAAAGAGTTAATTAAATCAACACATTCATAAAGAGTTAATTAAATCAACATGGGTCATAAAGTGTTAATTAAATCAACACAAGTCATAAAGAGTTAATTAAATCAACACGGGTCATAAAGAATTAATTAAATCAACACAAGTCATAAAGGGTTAATTAAATCAACACGGGGTCATAAAGAGTTAATTAAATCAACACAGGTCATAAAGAGTTAATTAAATCAACACATTCATAAAGAGTTAATTAAATCAACATGGGTCATAAAGTGTTAATTAAATCAACACAAGTCATAAAGAGTTAATTAAATCAACACGGGTCATAAAGAGTTAATTAAATCAACACAGGTCATAAAGAGTTAATTAAATCAACATGGGTCATAAAGAGTTAATTAAATCAACACGGGTCATAAAGAGTTAATCAACACAGGTCATAAAGCTTTAATTAAATCAACACAGGTCATAAAGAGTTAATTAAATCGACACAGGTCATAAAGAGTTAATTAAATCACCACAGGTCATAAAGAGTTAATTAAATCAACACAGGTCATAAAGAGTTAATTAAATCAACACATTCATAAAGAGTTAATTAAATCAACACAGGTCATAAAGAGTTAATTAAATCAACACGGGTCATAAAGAGTTAATTAAATCAACACAGGGTCATAAAGAGTTAATTAAATCAACACCGGTCATAAAGAGTTAATTAAATCAACACCGGTCATAAAGAGTTAATTAAATCAACACAAGTCATAAAGAGTTAATTAAATCAACACAGGTCATAAAGAGTTAATTAAATCAACACAAGTCATAAAGAGTTAATTAAATCAACATCGGTCATAAAGAGTTAATTAAATCAACACGGGTCATAAAGAGTTAATTAAATCAACACGGGTCATAAAGAGTTAATTAAATCAACATCGGTCATAAAGAGTTAATTAAATCACCACAGGTCATAAAGAGTTAATTAAATCAACACAGGTCATAAAGAGTTAATTAAATCAACACAGGTCATAAAGAGTTAATTAAATCAACACAGGTCATAAAGAGTTAATTAAATCAACACAGGCCATAAAGAGTTAATTAAATCAACACATTCATAAAGAGTTAATTAAATCAACACAAGTCATAAAGAGTTAATTAAATCAACACAAGTCATAAAGAGTTAATTAAATCAACACAAGTCATAAAGAGTTAATTAAATCAACACAGGTCATAAAGAGTTAATTAAATCAACACAAGTCATAAAGAGTTAATTAAATCAACATCGGTCATAAAGAGTTAATTAAATCAACACGGGTCATAAAGAGTTAATTAAATCAACACAGGGTCATAAAGAGTTAATTAAATCAACAGGGGTCATAAAGAGTTAATTAAATCAACATCGGTCATAAAGAGTTAATTAAATCAACACAGGTCATAAAGAGTTAATTAAATCAACACAGGTCATAAAGAGTTAATTAAATCAACACAGGTCATAAAGAATTAATCAAATCAACACATTCATAAAGAGTTAATTAAATCAACACAGGCCATAAACAGTTAACACAGGTCATAAAGAATTAATTAAATCAACACAGGTCATAAAGAGTTAATTAAATCAACACAGGTCATAAAGAGTTAATTAAATCAGCACAGGTCAAAAAGAGTTAATTAAATCAACACGGGTCATAAAGAGTTAATTAAATCAACACAGGTCATAAAGAGTTAATTAAATCAACACAAGTCATAAAGAATTAATTAAATCAACACAGGTCATAATGAGTTAATTAAATCAACATCGATCATAATGAGTGAATTAAATCAACACAGGTCATAAAGAGTAAATTAAATCAACACAGGTCATAAAGAATTAATCAAATCAACACATTCATAAAGAGTTAATTAAATCAACACAGGTCATAAAGAGTTAATTAAATCAACACAGGTCATAAAGAGTTAATTAAATCAACACAGGTCATAAAGAGTTAATTAAATCAGCACAGGTCAAAAAGAGTTAATTAAATCAACACGGGTCATAAAGAGTTAATTAAATCAACACAGGTCATAAAGAGTTAATCAACACAGGTCATAAAGAGTTAATTAAATCAACACAGGTCATAAAGAGTTAATTAAATCAACACATTCATAAAGAGTTAATTAAATCAACACAGGTTATAAAGAGTTAATTAAATCAACACAGGTCATAAAGAGTTAATCAACACAGGTCATAATGAGTTAATTAAATCAACACGGGTCATAAAGAGTTAATTAAATCAACACAGGTCATAAAGAGTTAATTAAATCAGCACAGGTCAAAAAGAGTTAATTAAATCAACACGGGTCATAAAGAGTTAATTAAATCAACACAGGTCATAAAGAGTTAATTAAATCAACACAAGTCATAAAGAGTTAATTAAATCAACACAGGTCATAAAGAGTTAATTAAATCAACACAGGTCATAAAGAGTTAATCAACACAGGTCATAAAGAGTTAATTAAATCAACACAGGTCATAAAGAGTTAATTAGATCAACACAGGTCATAAAGAGTTAATTAAATCAACACAGGCCATAAACAGTTAACACAGGTCATAAAGAGTTAATTAAATCAACACAGGTCATAAAGAATTAATTAAATCAACACCGGTCATAAAGAGTTAATTAAATCAACAACGGTCATAAAGAGTTAATTAAATCAACACAGGTCATAAAGAATTAATCAAATCAACACATTCATAAAGATTTAATTAAATCAACACAGGCCATAAACAGTTAACACAGGTCATAAAGAGTTAATTAAATCAACACCGGTCATAAAGAGTTAATTAAATCAACACAGGTCATAAAGAATTAATCAAATCAACACATTCATAAAGAGTTAATTAAATCAACACAGGCCATAAACAGTTAACACAGGTCATAAAGAGTTAATTAAATCAACACCGGTCATAAAGAGTTAATTAAATCAACACAGGTCATAAAGAGTTAATTAAATCAACACAGGTCATAAAGAGTTAATTAAATCAACACCGGTCATAAAGAGTTAATTAAATCAACACAGGTCATAAAGAATTAATCAAATCAACACATTCATAAAGAGTTAATTAAATCAACACAGGCCATAAACAGTTAACACAGGTCATAAAGAGTTAATTAAATCAACACGGGTCATAAAGAGTTAATTAAATCAACACAGGTCATAAAGAATTAATCAAATCAACACATTCATAAAGAGTTAATTAAAACAACACAGGCCATAAACAGTTAACACAGGTCATAAAGAGTTAATTAAATCAACACAGGCCATAAACAGTTAACTAGAGCTGTGCGGTATCGGTATTTTGAGTTCGGAATCGGTTTCGGTATTTTCTACTGCAATACCTCGGTTACGGTTTCGGTATCGGTATTCAGTGAGAGATTCAAAACGTAGTGAAATAAAGTCAGATAATTTCAGTCATAAGCTTATAGTAGACATTTTGTCGCCTCAGACCTACAATGTTCTATGTCCCACTGGGACATAGAACACTGTAGCATTCAAACGAGGATTTGTTACAAGATATTGGCTTTGTCACTTGTGACTTGATTGTTTCCTCAGGCAACATACAATTATTCTTTAGTAGTTTACTGAATAACTAGACATACAAGTTCTAGCAAACAAGTTGTTAGCTATAACTTGGATGTCTTGTTATTCAGTAAACTACCAAAGTCAAAAAATAATTGTACATCGCCTGCCAATACCTGGGGGCTGGAGGTTACAAGAGGAGTCAGCCAGTCAGGCATGACATGACACTGACACATGAATCGCACGATGACAACTAGATCCCATTTGGCATAATCTCAAGCGCCTAACAAAATTTACATTTTACAACCCTCACTAACTGTGGGTCATGTTTGTCCACATTGCCAGGACACGTAGTGACAGGTCAGGACTCAGGATTGTGACCAATTGTCCTAGCAATGTGGGCAAACATGCCAGTTAAAATTGAGTTAATGGGGATGGAATTTGGAAATTTTGAAAGGTCCTTATTCCCTGCCCCTGAGTGGCTGCCTGGCTGAGCCTCCAGGTGACGCCTGCCCTGTCTCCTTCATCTGCCTGAGGGACAAGTGAGGACTGAGGGTTGAGAAATGAGAATTTATGAGAACTTCACTTACTTCAGAAGTTGAGAGTTGACTAGTCATTAGAGTAAGAGTACTGATTCTGAGTAGTACGAAATAATTTTTAATTTTTATTTTTTATCCATCAAATCTTCATGGAGAGATCAACAGAAAATAAAGTTAATAAACTTGAAAAATATATCAAATCTGAATATAAAATAAAATGTCAAAACTTAACAACAAAACTGAAAATAAAAACTTGAGATCACGGCATCATGCCTTCTTAATTCTTATTGCTATTTGCATCAAATTGCATGCCTATAATGCCTAACTGGCCAAGAGAAATAAAAATACTGCAGGGCTCTGCCCTAGTGCACATGTGAGTGTGAACCATTACTGGCTCATTGTCAATTTATCACAAAGTTATCATGACATGGATGATGGATGACGAAGGGGTGGGAGAGAAACTATAGAGTAGTGGCTGACACTCTCATTCTTATGTCACATCATCTCACATGAACTATTATGAAGACTGAAGACGAAATGAAAGACTTTCACAGTTTCATTTCGTCTTCAATTTTCATAATACTTCATAAGAATGAGAATGTCAGCCGCTACTCTACTAATCTGGTCAACTGTGTGAGTGTGAATCATTTCTTTCACTCAATTCCACTGAAAGTAATGATTCACACTCAAACAGTTGACCAATGGTCCTGAACTCCTAAAATCAAAAATTCAAAATTGAATTGTTTCCAAATTCCAACTTCCAAGTTCCAGCAATGAATAAAAATAAACAAAGTCAATTACCGGTAGTCAAAGTGTAAAGGCAGGGGAACCCATCCTATCCTACCAGACCAACCCATCCAATAGCATATCACAAGTTCATAACCATGAATTTTTAGAATTTAGGAATTAGGACTCCTAATTCCTAAATTCTAAAAAATCATGGTTTAGGAGTGATCATGACTGTCAAATGATCGCAAATTATGGCTCAGAAAAACCAGTTCTTCTGTGTGGCTTGGTTTGATTGAACTTCGGCGGTTGGATACTACCAATCCAGCTTTACTAAAAATCCATTCACTGGGGACGGATGTAGCCGGGATGAGTAGATGAGCCCTGGCGGTTGCTGCAACATTAGGATATGTCTTCATCTTTCGTCTCCACCACTTCAGAGGACAGTCTGATGTATCAATAACTGGTTCATTTAGATAAATGTCTAGCTCATACTGAAGAATGGTTTTCATTTGTTCAGAACTCTGCTCTGTCTTACTCATTGAAGCCCTTTTATCGGAAACTTTCCTTTTTAATGAGCACCAAAAGTCAGGTACTTTTTGTTTTGCTGAGTGAGTTTCAGTACTCGATGTTGAGGGTTCCAATTCAGAGGATACTGTCTCAGTCTGTGACAGATCTTTCTCCCTGACTATAGTCGCAATTGTCACATCTGTGGTGGGACATGATGTCATTGCAGTCAGTGAACTGGTATCTGATTCTGATTCTAAGGCAACAGTTTCCTTCATCCTATTACTCACAAGTTCAGATAATATATTGTTCACTGCAGTCTTATATGCATCATCTGATGAAGAACCAAACTGTTTAAATCTTGGGTCAAGAACTGTTGCCATTGCAAATAGCTTGTTATGTTCATAATCTGGCCAGCAGGTTTTTATATTTTTCACAACACATTTTGCAAAGACATCTAGTTCAGAACACTCCATTTGATCGACAAGACTGTTGAGGACCGGTACAACCATAGAAATGGTTGAATAACGTGTAGCCGACATAATTGTAGTGGCATTTTCAAACGGACGTAAAACTTTCACATATTCTTCTGCCGTTTTCCAATCATATGCTGACAAGTTATTGACTTTAGTTATTGAAGCCATAACAGCATTCAGAGGTGCCTTCTGTTCAACGATTCTGTCAACTAAATAGTACGTGGAGTTCCACCTTGTTTCACACTCCACCTTCAATTTGTGTTTTGGCATATTCATTTTCGTTTGCATCTCTCTTAGCAGATTTGTCGATTTATGACTGTGATGAAAATGTTTAGCAATGGCCTGGCATTTTGATATGACATTTTTTGTTCCTGGAAATTCTTTCAGGGAATCTTTGATTATCAGTTGAAGAGTATGAGCAAAACAACTCAGGGCTATGTAATTTTCCGGGAGTAATCGACAAGCAGCCTTGACATTAGACGCATTGTCCGATACAATGTAGATTTTTATTTTTTCACTCCCTGGAATCCAGTATTTGACAGTTTCAATGAGTTCAATCGGAATGTTCTCCGCATTATGACTTTGAGGCATGTGCGACACAGCTATGCAGAAGTCAAATGGTTCAAATGTCTCACTCAACCCATGTGCTGTTGTCGTCATGTACGGATCACATGAACGCGATGTCCAGTGGTCTGTTGTCAGACCTATACTTTCAGTATATGCTACCTTCTCCCGGATGAGGCCTTTTGTTTCTGTATATATTTGAGGTATGATTTCTGAGCTCATTTCTCTCCTTGTAGGGATTTTATAGCTTGGCTGCAATGTTTTGACAAATGCCTTAAAACCATAATCCTCAACCAGGCTGTACGGTTGCATGTCAATGGCAATCATTTCAGCCAATTTTCTGGTGGATGCAATTTGACGTCTGTCACTTTTTTCCCATAAATTTGTGCTGGAGACAGTGCCTGCTGATTCTGTATATTGGTGTATCTTTTTTTGTTTGGATGTCGACGCGTCGGCAGCTTCATGTTCATCGCGGTCAGCACCTTTTCGTTTGCTTCTATTTTGAAGTTGAACTTGCGTTTCGTCAAATAGTTCGTTGTATCTTCTATTATGTTTCTTTAGGTGGGATTTAAGATTGCTTGTATTGCCATGGTTGGCTTTAACTGTTTTCTTACAAATTTTACAAATTCTTCCATTTTCAGACTTCTCAAAAGCGGCTGACCAAAGGCTGCTGCGGTCCATTTTGCGTTTCTAATATTCGAGTTATTGCAGCGATGAATTAAAAAATAATACAGGCCGGTGAATCAAAAGTAATTCCCGGTCGTAAAATATCCACGATTCATTTTTTCGTTTCTAATATTTGAGTTATTGTACCGGTGAATTAAAAAATAATACACGCTGGTAAATCTGAATTAATTTACGTTCGTAATTTCGTAAAAATACTAAAACACCCGTGATTCTGGGTGAGTATAAAGTGCAGTCTGTTCTCATACCGTTCGCGTCCGGTATTACGGTATTTCGTCCAAGGTCGGTTCGGTTTGCCTGTATTGGCTAAAACCGCGGTATATGGTTTCGGTTTCGGTATACCGCACAGCTCTACAGTTAACACAGGTCATAAAGAGTTAATTAAATCAACACAGGTTATAAAGAGTTAATTAAATCACCACAGGTCATAAAGAGTTAATTAAATCAACATAGGTCATAAAGAGTTAATTAAATCAACACAGGTCATAAAGAGTTAATTAAATCAACACAGGTCATAAAGGGTTAATTAAATCATACGGGTCATAAAGAGTTAATTAAATCAACACATTCATAAAGAGTTAATTAAATCAACACAGGTCATAAAGAGTTAATTAAATCAACACATTCATAAAGAGTTAATTAAATCAACATGGGTCATAAAGTGTTAATTAAATCAACACAAGTCATAAAGAGTTAATTAAATCAACACGGGTCATAAAGAATTAATTAAATCAACACAAGTCATAAAGGGTTAATTAAATCAACACGGGGTCATAAAGAGTTAATTAAATCAACACAGGTCATAAAGAGTTAATTAAATCAACACATTCATAAAGAGTTAATTAAATCAACATGGGTCATAAAGTGTTAATTAAATCAACACAAGTCATAAAGAGTTAATTAAATCAACACGGGTCATAAAGAGTTAATTAAATCAACACAGGTCATAAAGAGTTAATTAAATCAACATGGGTCATAAAGAGTTAATTAAATCAACACGGGTCATAAAGAGTTAATCAACACAGGTCATAAAGCTTTAATTAAATCAACACAGGTCATAAAGAGTTAATTAAATCGACACAGGTCATAAAGAGTTAATTAAATCACCACAGGTCATAAAGAGTTAATTAAATCAACACAGGTCATAAAGAGTTAATTAAATCAACACATTCATAAAGAGTTAATTAAATCAACACAGGTCATAAAGAGTTAATTAAATCAACACGGGTCATAAAGAGTTAATTAAATCAACACAGGGTCATAAAGAGTTAATTAAATCAACACCGGTCATAAAGAGTTAATTAAATCAACACCGGTCATAAAGAGTTAATTAAATCAACACAAGTCATAAAGAGTTAATTAAATCAACACAGGTCATAAAGAGTTAATTAAATCAACACAAGTCATAAAGAGTTAATTAAATCAACATCGGTCATAAAGAGTTAATTAAATCAACACGGGTCATAAAGAGTTAATTAAATCAACACGGGTCATAAAGAGTTAATTAAATCAACATCGGTCATAAAGAGTTAATTAAATCACCACAGGTCATAAAGAGTTAATTAAATCAACACAGGTCATAAAGAGTTAATTAAATCAACACAGGTCATAAAGAGTTAATTAAATCAACACAGGTCATAAAGAGTTAATTAAATCAACACAGGTCATAAAGAGTTAATTAAATCAACACATTCATAAAGAGTTAATTAAATCAACACAAGTCATAAAGAGTTAATTAAATCAACACAAGTCATAAAGAGTTAATTAAATCAACATCGGTCATAAAGAGTTAATTAAATCAACACGGGTCATAAAGAGTTAATTAAATCAACACAGGGTCATAAAGAGTTAATTAAATCAACACCGGTCATAAAGAGTTAATTAAATCAACACCGGTCATAAAGAGTTAATTAAATCAACACAAGTCATAAAGAGTTAATTAAATCAACACAAGTCATAAAGAGTTAATTAAATCAACACAGGTCATAAAGAGTTAATTAAATCAACACAAGTCATAAAGAGTTAATTAAATCAACATCGGTCATAAAGAGTTAATTAAATCAACACGGGTCATAAAGAGTTAATTAAATCAACACAGGGTCATAAAGAGTTAATTAAATCAACAGGGGTCATAAAGAGTTAATTAAATCAACATCGGTCATAAAGAGTTAATTAAATCAACACAGGTCATAAAGAGTTAATTAAATCAACACAGGTCATAAAGAGTTAATTAAATCAACACAGGTCATAAAGAATTAATCAAATCAACACATTCATAAAGAGTTAATTAAATCAACACAGGCCATAAACAGTTAACACAGGTCATAAAGAATTAATTAAATCAACACAGGTCATAAAGAGTTAATTAAATCAACACAGGTCATAAAGAGTTAATTAAATCAGCACAGGTCAAAAAGAGTTAATTAAATCAACACGGGTCATAAAGAGTTAATTAAATCAACACAGGTCATAAAGAGTTAATTAAATCAACACAAGTCATAAAGAATTAATTAAATCAACACAGGTCATAATGAGTTAATTAAATCAACATCGATCATAATGAGTGAATTAAATCAACACAGGTCATAAAGAGTAAATTAAATCAACACAGGTCATAAAGAATTAATCAAATCAACACATTCATAAAGAGTTAATTAAATCAACACAGGTCATAAAGAGTTAATTAAATCAACACAGGTCATAAAGAGTTAATTAAATCAACACAGGTCATAAAGAGTTAATTAAATCAGCACAGGTCAAAAAGAGTTAATTAAATCAACACGGGTCATAAAGAGTTAATTAAATCAACACAGGTCATAAAGAGTTAATCAACACAGGTCATAAAGAGTTAATTAAATCAACACAGGTCATAAAGAGTTAATTAAATCAACACATTCATAAAGAGTTAATTAAATCAACACAGGTTATAAAGAGTTAATTAAATCAACACAGGTCATAAAGAGTTAATCAACACAGGTCATAATGAGTTAATTAAATCAACACGGGTCATAAAGAGTTAATTAAATCAACACAGGTCATAAAGAGTTAATTAAATCAGCACAGGTCAAAAAGAGTTAATTAAATCAACACGGGTCATAAAGAGTTAATTAAATCAACACAGGTCATAAAGAGTTAATTAAATCAACACAAGTCATAAAGAGTTAATTAAATCAACACAGGTCATAAAGAGTTAATTAAATCAACACAGGTCATAAAGAGTTAATCAACACAGGTCATAAAGAGTTAATTAAATCAACACAGGTCATAAAGAGTTAATTAGATCAACACAGGTCATAAAGAGTTAATTAAATCAACACAGGCCATAAACAGTTAACACAGGTCATAAAGAGTTAATTAAATCAACACAGGTCATAAAGAATTAATTAAATCAACACCGGTCATAAAGAGTTAATTAAATCAACAACGGTCATAAAGAGTTAATTAAATCAACACAGGTCATAAAGAATTAATCAAATCAACACATTCATAAAGATTTAATTAAATCAACACAGGCCATAAACAGTTAACACAGGTCATAAAGAGTTAATTAAATCAACACCGGTCATAAAGAGTTAATTAAATCAACACAGGTCATAAAGAATTAATCAAATCAACACATTCATAAAGAGTTAATTAAATCAACACAGGCCATAAACAGTTAACACAGGTCATAAAGAGTTAATTAAATCAACACCGGTCATAAAGAGTTAATTAAATCAACACAGGTCATAAAGAGTTAATTAAATCAACACAGGTCATAAAGAGTTAATTAAATCAACACCGGTCATAAAGAGTTAATTAAATCAACACAGGTCATAAAGAATTAATCAAATCAACACATTCATAAAGAGTTAATTAAATCAACACAGGCCATAAACAGTTAACACAGGTCATAAAGAGTTAATTAAATCAACACGGGTCATAAAGAGTTAATTAAATCAACACAGGTCATAAAGAATTAATCAAATCAACACATTCATAAAGAGTTAATTAAAACAACACAGGCCATAAACAGTTAACACAGGTCATAAAGAGTTAATTAAATCAACACAGGCCATAAACAGTTAACTAGAGCTGTGCGGTATCGGTATTTTGAGTTCGGAATCGGTTTCGGTATTTTCTACTGCAATACCTCGGTTACGGTTTCGGTATCGGTATTCAGTGAGAGATTCAAAACGTAGTGAAATAAAGTCAGATAATTTCAGTCATAAGCTTATAGTAGACATTTTGTCGCCTCAGACCTACAATGTTCTATGTCCCACTGGGACATAGAACACTGTAGCATTCAAACGAGGATTTGTTACAAGATATTGGCTTTGTCACTTGTGACTTGATTGTTTCCTCAGGCAACATACAATTATTCTTTAGTAGTTTACTGAATAACTAGACATACAAGTTCTAGCAAACAAGTTGTTAGCTATAACTTGGATGTCTTGTTATTCAGTAAACTACCAAAGTCAAAAAATAATTGTACATCGCCTGCCAATACCTGGGGGCTGGAGGTTACAAGAGGAGTCAGCCAGTCAGGCATGACATGACACTGACACATGAATCGCACGATGACAACTAGATCCCATTTGGCATAATCTCAAGCGCCTAACAAAATTTACATTTTACAACCCTCACTAACTGTGGGTCATGTTTGTCCACATTGCCAGGACACGTAGTGACAGGTCAGGACTCAGGATTGTGACCAATTGTCCTAGCAATGTGGGCAAACATGCCAGTTAAAATTGAGTTAATGGGGATGGAATTTGGAAATTTTGAAAGGTCCTTATTCCCTGCCCCTGAGTGGCTGCCTGGCTGAGCCTCCAGGTGACGCCTGCCCTGTCTCCTTCATCTGCCTGAGGGACAAGTGAGGACTGAGGGTTGAGAAATGAGAATTTATGAGAACTTCACTTACTTCAGAAGTTGAGAGTTGACTAGTCATTAGAGTAAGAGTACTGATTCTGAGTAGTACGAAATAATTTTTAATTTTTATTTTTTATCCATCAAATCTTCATGGAGAGATCAACAGAAAATAAAGTTAATAAACTTGAAAAATATATCAAATCTGAATATAAAATAAAATGTCAAAACTTAACAACAAAACTGAAAATAAAAACTTGAGATCACGGCATCATGCCTTCTTAATTCTTATTGCTATTTGCATCAAATTGCATGCCTATAATGCCTAACTGGCCAAGAGAAATAAAAATACTGCAGGGCTCTGCCCTAGTGCACATGTGAGTGTGAACCATTACTGGCTCATTGTCAATTTATCACAAAGTTATCATGACATGGATGATGGATGACGAAGGGGTGGGAGAGAAACTATAGAGTAGTGGCTGACACTCTCATTCTTATGTCACATCATCTCACATGAACTATTATGAAGACTGAAGACGAAATGAAAGACTTTCACAGTTTCATTTCGTCTTCAATTTTCATAATACTTCATAAGAATGAGAATGTCAGCCGCTACTCTACTAATCTGGTCAACTGTGTGAGTGTGAATCATTTCTTTCACTCAATTCCACTGAAAGTAATGATTCACACTCAAACAGTTGACCAATGGTCCTGAACTCCTAAAATCAAAAATTCAAAATTGAATTGTTTCCAAATTCCAACTTCCAAGTTCCAGCAATGAATAAAAATAAACAAAGTCAATTACCGGTAGTCAAAGTGTAAAGGCAGGGGAACCCATCCTATCCTACCAGACCAACCCATCCAATAGCATATCACAAGTTCATAACCATGAATTTTTAGAATTTAGGAATTAGGACTCCTAATTCCTAAATTCTAAAAAATCATGGTTTAGGAGTGATCATGACTGTCAAATGATCGCAAATTATGGCTCAGAAAAACCAGTTCTTCTGTGTGGCTTGGTTTGATTGAACTTCGGCGGTTGGATACTACCAATCCAGCTTTACTAAAAATCCGTTCACTGGGGACGGATGTAGCCGGGATGAGTAGATGAGCCCTGGCGGTTGCTGCAACATTAGGATATGTCTTCATCTTTCGTCTCCACCACTTCAGAGGACAGTCTGATGTATCAATAACTGGTTCATTTAGATAAATGTCTAGCTCATACTGAAGAATGGTTTTCATTTGTTCAGAACTCTGCTCTGTCTTACTCATTGAAGCCCTTTTATCGGAAACTTTCCTTTTTAATGAGCACCAAAAGTCAGGTACTTTTTGTTTTGCTGAGTGAGTTTCAGTACTCGATGTTGAGGGTTCCAATTCAGAGGATACTGTCTCAGTCTGTGACAGATCTTTCTCCCTGACTATAGTCGCAATTGTCACATCTGTGGTGGGACATGATGTCATTGCAGTCAGTGAACTGGTATCTGATTCTGATTCTAAGGCAACAGTTTCCTTCATCCTATTACTCACAAGTTCAGATAATATATTGTTCACTGCAGTCTTATATGCATCATCTGATGAAGAACCAAACTGTTTAAATCTTGGGTCAAGAACTGTTGCCATTGCAAATAGCTTGTTATGTTCATAATCTGGCCAGCAGGTTTTTATATTTTTCACAACACATTTTGCAAAGACATCTAGTTCAGAACACTCCATTTGATCGACAAGACTGTTGAGGACCGGTACAACCATAGAAATGGTTGAATAACGTGTAGCCGACATAATTGTAGTGGCATTTTCAAACGGACGTAAAACTTTCACATATTCTTCTGCCGTTTTCCAATCATATGCTGACAAGTTATTGACTTTAGTTATTGAAGCCATAACAGCATTCAGAGGTGCCTTCTGTTCAACGATTCTGTCAACTAAATAGTACGTGGAGTTCCACCTTGTTTCACACTCCACCTTCAATTTGTGTTTTGGCATATTCATTTTCGTTTGCATCTCTCTTAGCAGATTTGTCGATTTATGACTGTGATGAAAATGTTTAGCAATGGCCTGGCATTTTGATATGACATTTTTTGTTCCTGGAAATTCTTTCAGGGAATCTTTGATTATCAGTTGAAGAGTATGAGCAAAACAACTCAGGGCTATGTAATTTTCCGGGAGTAATCGACAAGCAGCCTTGACATTAGACGCATTGTCCGATACAATGTAGATTTTTATTTTTTCACTCCCTGGAATCCAGTATTTGACAGTTTCAATGAGTTCAATCGGAATGTTCTCCGCATTATGACTTTGAGGCATGTGCGACACAGCTATGCAGAAGTCAAATGGTTCAAATGTCTCACTCAACCCATGTGCTGTTGTCGTCATGTACGGATCACATGAACGCGATGTCCAGTGGTCTGTTGTCAGACCTATACTTTCAGTATATGCTACCTTCTCCCGGATGAGGCCTTTTGTTTCTGTATATATTTGAGGTATGATTTCTGAGCTCATTTCTCTCCTTGTAGGGATTTTATAGCTTGGCTGCAATGTTTTGACAAATGCCTTAAAACCATAATCCTCAACCAGGCTGTACGGTTGCATGTCAATGGCAATCATTTCAGCCAATTTTCTGGTGGATGCAATTTGACGTCTGTCACTTTTTTCCCATAAATTTGTGCTGGAGACAGTGCCTGCTGATTCTGTATATTGGTGTATCTTTTTTTGTTTGGATGTCGACGCGTCGGCAGCTTCATGTTCATCGCGGTCAGCACCTTTTCGTTTGCTTCTATTTTGAAGTTGAACTTGCGTTTCGTCAAATAGTTCGTTGTATCTTCTATTATGTTTCTTTAGGTGGGATTTAAGATTGCTTGTATTGCCATGGTTGGCTTTAACTGTTTTCTTACAAATTTTACAAATTCTTCCATTTTCAGACTTCTCAAAAGCGGCTGACCAAAGGCTGCTGCGGTCCATTTTGCGTTTCTAATATTCGAGTTATTGCAGCGATGAATTAAAAAATAATACAGGCCGGTGAATCAAAAGTAATTCCCGGTCGTAAAATATCCACGATTCATTTTTTCGTTTCTAATATTTGAGTTATTGTACCGGTGAATTAAAAAATAATACACGCTGGTAAATCTGAATTAATTTACGTTCGTAATTTCGTAAAAATACTAAAACACCCGTGATTCTGGGTGAGTATAAAGTGCAGTCTGTTCTCATACCGTTCGCGTCCGGTATTACGGTATTTCGTCCAAGGTCGGTTCGGTTTGCCTGTATTGGCTAAAACCGCGGTATATGGTTTCGGTTTCGGTATACCGCACAGCTCTACAGTTAACACAGGTCATAAAGAGTTAATTAAATCAACACAGGTTATAAAGAGTTAATTAAATCACCACAGGTCATAAAGAGTTAATTAAATCAACATAGGTCATAAAGAGTTAATTAAATCAACACAGGTCATAAAGAGTTAATTAAATCAACACAGGTCATAAAGGGTTAATTAAATCATACGGGTCATAAAGAGTTAATTAAATCAACACATTCATAAAGAGTTAATTAAATCAACACAGGTCATAAAGAGTTAATTAAATCAACACATTCATAAAGAGTTAATTAAATCAACATGGGTCATAAAGTGTTAATTAAATCAACACAAGTCATAAAGAGTTAATTAAATCAACACGGGTCATAAAGAATTAATTAAATCAACACAAGTCATAAAGGGTTAATTAAATCAACACGGGGTCATAAAGAGTTAATTAAATCAACACAGGTCATAAAGAGTTAATTAAATCAACACATTCATAAAGAGTTAATTAAATCAACATGGGTCATAAAGTGTTAATTAAATCAACACAAGTCATAAAGAGTTAATTAAATCAACACGGGTCATAAAGAGTTAATTAAATCAACACAGGTCATAAAGAGTTAATTAAATCAACATGGGTCATAAAGAGTTAATTAAATCAACACGGGTCATAAAGAGTTAATCAACACAGGTCATAAAGCTTTAATTAAATCAACACAGGTCATAAAGAGTTAATTAAATCGACACAGGTCATAAAGAGTTAATTAAATCACCACAGGTCATAAAGAGTTAATTAAATCAACACAGGTCATAAAGAGTTAATTAAATCAACACATTCATAAAGAGTTAATTAAATCAACACAGGTCATAAAGAGTTAATTAAATCAACACGGGTCATAAAGAGTTAATTAAATCAACACAGGGTCATAAAGAGTTAATTAAATCAACACCGGTCATAAAGAGTTAATTAAATCAACACCGGTCATAAAGAGTTAATTAAATCAACACAAGTCATAAAGAGTTAATTAAATCAACACAGGTCATAAAGAGTTAATTAAATCAACACAAGTCATAAAGAGTTAATTAAATCAACATCGGTCATAAAGAGTTAATTAAATCAACACGGGTCATAAAGAGTTAATTAAATCAACACGGGTCATAAAGAGTTAATTAAATCAACACAGGTCATAAAGAGTTAATTAAATCAACACGGGTCATAAAGAGTTAATTAAATCAACACGGGTCATAAAGAGTTAAACAACACAGGTCATAAAGCTTTAATTAAATCAACACAGGTCATAAAGAGTTAATTAAATCGACACAGGTCATAAAGAGTTAATTAAATCACCACAGGTCATAAAGAGTTAATTAAATCAACACAGGTCATAAAGAGTTAATTAAATCAACACAGGTCATAAAGAGTTAATTAAATCAACACAGGTCATAAAGAGTTAATTAAATCAACACAGGTCATAAAGAGTTAATTAAATCAACACATTCATAAAGAGTTAATTAAATCAACACAAGTCATAAAGAGTTAATTAAATCAACACAAG
Source organism: Pictodentalium vernedei (assembly GCA_031216915.1). Lineage (NCBI taxonomy): Eukaryota > Metazoa > Mollusca > Scaphopoda > Dentaliida > Dentaliidae > Pictodentalium > Pictodentalium vernedei. The sequence goes on along the minus strand of CM062291.1, from coordinate 488,557,594 downwards.
TCATAAAGAGTTAATTAAATCAACATCGGTCATAAAGAGTTAATTAAATCAACACGGGTCATAAAGAGTTAATTAAATCAACACAGGGTCATAAAGAGTTAATTAAATCAACACCGGTCATAAAGAGTTAATTAAATCAACACCGGTCATAAAGAGTTAATTAAATCAACACAAGTCATAAAGAGTTAATTAAATCAACACAGGTCATAAAGAGTTAATTAAATCAACACAAGTCATAAAGAGTTAATTAAATCAACATCGGTCATAAAGAGTTAATTAAATCAACACGGGTCATAAAGAGTTAATTAAATCAACACAGGGTCATAAAGAGTTAATTAAATCAACAGGGGTCATAAAGAGTTAATTAAATCAACATCGGTCATAAAGAGTTAATTAAATCAACACAGGTCATAAAGAGTTAATTAAATCAACACAAGTCATAAAGAGTTAATTAAATCAACATCGGTCATAAAGAGTTAATTAAATCAACACGGGTCATAAAGAGTTAATTAAATCAACACAGGGTCATAAAGAGTTAATTAAATCAACATCGGTCATAAAGAGTTAATTAAATCAACACAGGTCATAAAGAGTTAATTAAATCAACACAGGTCACAAAGAGTTAATTAAATCAACACAAGTCATAAAGAGTTAATTAAATCAACATCGGTCATAAAGAGTTAATTAAATCAACACGGGTCATAAAGAGTTAATTAAATCAACATCGGTCATAAAGAGTTAATTAAATCAACACGGGTCATAAAGAGTTAATTAAATCAACACAGGGTCATAAAGAGTTAATTAAATCAACACCGGTCATAAAGAGTTAATTAAATCAACACAAGTCATAAAGAGTTAATTAAATCAACATCGGTCATAAAGAGTTAATTAAATCAACACGGGTCATAAAGAGTTAATTAAATCAACACAGGTCATAAAGAGTTAATTAAATCAACACAAGTCATAAAGAGTTAATTAAATCAACACAGGTCATAAAGAGTTAATTAAATCAACACAGGTCATAAAGAGTTAATCAACACAGGTCATAAAGAGTTAATTAAATCAACACAGGTCATAAAGAGTTAATTAAATCAATACAGGTCATAAAGAATTAATTAAATCAACACAGGTCATAAAGAGTTAATTAAATCAACACATTCATAAAGAGTTAATTAAATCAACACAGGTCATAAAGAGTTAATTAAATCAACACGGGGTCATAAAGAGTTAATTAAATCAATACAGGTCATAAAGAGTTAATTAAATCAACACGGGGTCATAAAGAGTTAATTAAATCAATACAGGTCATAAAGAGTTAATTAAATCACAACAGGTGATAAAGAGTTAATTAAATCTTCTGCACAATGGCTAATCATGACCACAACATGGAGATAAAATCAAGGACAGTCAATCGTTTATACCCCATGTTGCCTATTTTAGAGGACTAACACCCCAAGCATTAGTGACTGGGTCCTATTTTACCAGTGAAACAGAGCTTGTTTACCACAGTAAACAAGCACTGCTTCACTTCCCAGGGTTCCCACCCGGGAAGTAGCCAATTACTTTCATCTCAAACAGCTTGTATCAGACCCAACTTTCTTCATAGAGTCCTCAGCCACTTTGCTGTACTTAATTGTTATTAGTGCTTCAGTTAATATGATAGCACACGGCGTGGAAGACCCCTTCGTTTCAGATCTTATCAGATACCATTGTCCAGTTAGAAATTGACTCCCAAAAAGTAATTTCTAAGAATCTTAAGCGCCATGTGTGGTTATTTAACGAAGGAAATTGTGATGACTTCAATTATGCACTAGCAAATATTCCTTGGGGCAATGTTTTCTTTCACTTAAACCTAGACACCATGGTAGAAGCCTTCTCCTCTAATATCATCGACTTAGCCCGCACGCACATCCTCAACAAAATGACTGTCGTCAGGCGAAATGAGCACAAGTGGATGCATAATCAAATTAGACTCTTGATACACCAATGTAAACGTCTATATCGCGTAGCAAAATCCAGAGGTAGGCCAGAGGCAAGGGATAAATACCGCCGGAAACGCAACGAGATTGCCGCAGCTATTCGTAAATCAAAAACCAACTACTATAATAAAATCCAATCTATACTCGATAGTACAAGAACCGATTCTTCGTTATGGTAGAAAACACTTAAAATATTTTTGGGAAAAGCTAGGGTTGAGATTCCTGATATTATTCATTCTGACAAGACACTGTCTGTAAATATTGATAAGGCAAACGTGTTCAGTGAATATTTCTGCAGTATATCAAGAGTTGATGATACTTATGCATGTCTTCCCTCTTCGCCTCTCCCGGATCGGCCAACTCTCAGCTCCCTAGAGTTTTGCTCCAAGGATGTATTAGATTCACTCAAATCACTTAATGTATCAAAAGCCTCTGGACCAGATTTGATCAGCCCACGTATCCTCAAGGAATGCAAAAAGTCCCTAGCCGAACCACTAACTACCTTATTTAACATATTAATCAATCATTCATATTTCCCGCTAAAGTGGAAGAAAGCAAATGTAATCCCAGACCTAAAAAAGGATCCTCCCAACCTACTGTCGAATTACCGACCTGTATCCCTATTGAGCTGTCTTGGTAAGGTTTTTGAAAGATGTATCTTCCAAAAACTTTGGCATTTTCTGGAGGAATACAAGCTACCAAGTCCTTTCCAGTCCGGATTTACACCGCGAGACTCAACGGTGCTTCAATTAACTGATATTTACGATGCGTTCAGCTGCGCACTTGATGAGGGGAAAGAAGTTAGAGTGGTTTTTTGCAACGTCAGTAAACCCTTTGACAAGGTTTGGCATCGGGGGTTGACTTATAAGCTAAACAAAATTGGTATAACAGGCGAATTTCTTGAATTTTTCAAGTCATATCTTAGTGATCGACACCAAAGAGTAGTGATTAACTCTGAAGCGTCCTCGTGGAGAGGTATTACATCCTGAGTGCCCCAGGGGTCCATTCTTGGGACTGTTTCTTGTATATATTAACGATATAACGCTAGACTTAACTAGTAGCATTCATCTGTTTGCAGATGATACTACTTTGTATTTGATAGTGGATAACACTGATCTGGCATCAGACATATTGAATAATGATTTAGGCAGAAATGAACAGTGGGCACAAACTTGGTTAGTGGAATTTAATCCCTCAAAAACTGAAACTATGATCATATTGTTGTATTTTCAGTGTTGATTAGCATTCAATGAATTTGGATGAAATTTAAGGGCGTTATCAATTAAGAAAGACATGGAAATCATAACAGTCTTACCGCACACAGCAGTAAATACCGCACATATCAGTATAAAAGATAGCATACCGCACACAGCAGTATAGCAGACAGAATACCGCACACAGCAGTATTATAGATGTCATACTGCACACAGCAGTATAACAGACGGAATACCGCACACAGCAGTATTATAGATAGCATACCGCACACAGCAGTATAACAAACAGAATACCGCACACAGCAGTATTATAGATGTCATACTGCACACAGCAGTATAACAGACGGAATACCGCACACAGCAGTATTATAGATAGCATACCGCACACAGCAGTATAACAAACAGAATACCGCACACAGCAGTATTAAGAAACAGAGGTTGACACATAGTCGAAATAAACGTCCGAACAGTTTAACATCCAAAGTCACACTCAAATTGCTCCCAAACTAACACATCAGTCACACTTAGAAACCAACCGAGCATTACTGTGAACACTGTTCACTGACTGGATCTTGGCAACTGATCTTCACTAAATCAATTAACCCCAATTATACAACAATATCCAGGAAAAAAGACACTTCAAATCACCCTTCCCTCCATATGGCCAATGTCCCGATCGAAGCGGTTACAGACCACAAACATCTTGGTGTGATTCTTAACTCAAGCTGTACATTAGATAACCATATTGACCACATTTGCACCAAAGCCTGGTCCCATTTACACTTCATTAGGAAGAACAAATTTAGGCTAGAATGCAAAACATTAGAGAAAGTTAAAAAATTTATAGTAATTATCCCCGCTTTAGTCGGGGATATTGTCGTTATCTCCGTCCGTACGTCCGTCCGTCCGTACGTCCGGCCGGTGTTACATTCACTTGCATTAATGTTTAAACTATGCTAATGTGTTCAGGTATCACCAGTACATGTGCATGAAGATTTCAGGATTTTGATTTGGTTTCAAGTGGTTCCAGTGGAACCATTTTTATCCTTAGAAAATCTTTGTCCGCTCAAAGGTTCTTAGGGTATTGAATTCGATACGTTTAAACCATGTTAACATGTTCAGATAGCATCTGTAGATGTGCATGAAGGTTTCGGAATTTTGATTTGGGTCCAAGTGGTTCCAGTGGAACCACTTTTATCCTTAGAAAATCTTTGTCCGCTCAAAGGCTCTTAGGGTATTGAATTCGAAACTTTTAAACCATGTTAACATGTTCAGATAGCATCTGTAGATGTGCATGAAGGTTTCGGAATTTTGATTTGGGTCCAAGTGGTTCCAGTGGAACCACTTTTACCCTCAGAAAATCTTTGTCCGCTCAAAGGCTCTTAGGGTATTGAATTCGAAACGTTTAAACCATGTTAACATGTTCAGATAGCATCTGTAGATGTGCATGAAGGTTTCGGAATTTTGATTTGGGTCCAAGTGGTTCCAGTGGAACCACTTTTATCCTTACAAAATCTTTGTCCGCTCAAAGGCACTTAGGGTATTGAATTCGAAATGTTTAAACCATGTTAACATGTTCAGATAGCATCTGTAGATGGGCATGAAGGTTTTGGAATTTTCATTTGGGTCCAAGTGGTTCCAATGGAACCACTTTTACCCTCAGAAAATCTTTGTCCGCTCAAAGGCTCTTAGGGTATTGAATTCGAAACGTTTAAACCATGTTAACATGTTCAGATAGCATCTGTAGATGTGCATGAAGGTTTCGGAATTTTTATTTGGTTCCAGATGGTTCCAGTGGAACCACTTTTATCCTTAGAAAATCTTTGTCCACACAAAGGCTCGTAGGGTATTGAATTTGAAACATTTAAACCATGTTAACATGTTCACATAGCATCTGTAGATGTGCATGAAGGTTTTGGAATTTTGATTTGGGTCCAAGTGGTTCCAGTGGAACCACTTTTATCCTTAGAAAGTCTTTGTCCGCTCAAAGGCTCTTAGGGTATTGAATTCGAAACGTTTAAACCATGTTAACATGTTCAGAGAGCATCTGTAGATGTGCATGAAGGTTTCGGAATTTTGATTTGGTTCCAGGTGGTTCCAGTGGAACCACTTTTATCCTTAGAAAATCTTTGTCCGCTCAAAGGTTCTTAGGGTATTGAATTCGAAATGTTTAAACCATGTTAACATGTTCAGATAGCATCTGTAGATGTGCATGAAGGTTTCGGAATTTTGATTTGGGTCCAAGTGGTTCCAGTGGAACCACTTTTATCTTTAGAAAATCTTTGTCCGCTCAAAGGCTCTTAGGGTATTAAATTCGAAACGTTTAAACCATGTTAACATGTTCAGATAGCATCTGTAGATGTGCATGAGGGTTTCACAATTTTGATTTGGGTCCAAGTGGTTCCAGTGGAACCACTTTTACCCTCAGAAAATCTTTGTCCGCTCAAAGGCTCTTAGGGTATTGAATTCGAAACGTTTAAACCATGTTAACATGTTCATATAGCATCTGTAGATGTGCATTAAGGTTTCGGAATTTTGATTTGGGTCCAAGTGGTTCCAGTGGAACCACTTTTATCCTTAGAAAATCTTTGTCCGCTCAAAGGCTCTTAGGGTATTGAATTCGAAACTTTTAAACCATGTTAACATGTTCAGATAGCATCTGTAGATGTGCATGAAGGTTTCGGAATTTTGATTTGGGTCCAAGTGGTTCCAGTGGAACCACTTTTACCCTCAGAAAATCTTTGTCCGCTCAAAGGCTCTTAGGGTATTGAATTTGAAACATTTAAACCATGTTAACATGTTCAGATAGCATCTGTAGATGTGCATGAAGGTTTCGGAATTTTGATTTTGTTCCAGGTGGTTCCAGTGGAACCACTTTTATCCTTACAAAATCTTTGTCCGCTCAAAGGTTCTTAGGGTATTGAATTCGAAACGTTTAAACCATGTTAACATGTTCAGATAGCATCTGTAGATGTGCATGAAGGTTTCAGAATTTTGATTTGGGTCCAAGTGGTTCCAGTGGAACCACTTTTATCCTTACAAAATCTTTGTCCGCTCAAAGGCTCTTAGGGTATTGAATTCGAAATGTTTAAACCATGTTAACATGTTCAGATAGCATCTGTAGATGTGCATGAAGGTTTTGGAATTTTCATTTGGGTCCAAGTGGTTCCAGTGGAACCACTTTTACCCTCAGAAAATCTTTGTCCGCTCAAAGGCTCTTAGGGTATTGAATTCGAAACGTTTAAACATGTTAACATGTTCAGATAGCATCTGTAGATGTGCATGAAGGTTTTGGAATTTTGATTTGGGTCCAAGTGGTTTTTCAATCATGTGACAATGATGTGATCAGAACACTACCCTTTATACATCATGTTGGGTGAAGTATCTTGTTTGAAATATTGAAGTAGTTTCACATGTGAGTCTTCAGAAGGAAATTAAATACTGTTTTATCATTTTAAATCACACACATGCGTGAAGCCTTTTTATCCAAGTCTGTATCCTGCACTAACCAAAAAGGAAAGTGCAAATGCGGGGATATACTATAGTGTGCTTCGCACACAAATGGCACCATCTAGTTTATATATTTTTTATATTTACCAATGACCCAGACTTAGCTGGTGCTAACTCCTTAAATTCTAGGGCTAAGCACAAATTTTGCCCCCCAATCCCCAAAATGTGCATCAAAATCCGAAATATCAATGTCCTATGTGGTCCTCCATACTTTTTATCCACTGCGCATGCACAGTGTCAAGGAGGTCTTGAAAGGAAGTACCGAAATTGGCGCCAATTGTTATTCTTACAACCAGTGCCTGGTAAGCGTTATGTAATCAGTGGGGAGGTATGAGTTCCCAACTCATGGGAGGGCCATCCCCGTCTGGGTCATTGGTAAGTATAAAAAATATATAAATTACTATAAATTTTTTAACATTTTTATACTGTACCAATGACCCAGACTTAGCTGAATAGAAAAAAGGCTGGAGGGCCTAGGACATAAAGGAAAATCCAATAGACTCAATTACATGTAAACAGAAATATCCCCTCGAGGAGAAAAGGAGAAACAGGCTTTACATGTATCTTTCTTGTTTATACCAAAAAAGAAAGACACAATACCATTTCGTAATTGAGCACAATAACATCAATGATCTCTATTAACATCCAGTATAACCCATTATACTAATTTTTTAAAGGAAAGCCAACAAGAGCTGGACTTTCGTCCAGTGCATACCCCCACATGGTGTACTGCCTAGTGTGGCCATACCTATGACCAACAAATATCATTTATGAATATTCTCATACGGACTGACCGATGGGTGCACAGATGGACAGACGCAATCCAGTATACCCCCCCCCCCCCTTAGATTTTCTTTGAAAGTTTTCAACAATTTCCAACAATTTGTAAGTCAAAAGGTATGGTAAATTGTTTGGTGTTTGGAAGTTTAATGCAATGAGGCAGAAGCCTTTGTCATAGGCAAACTGCATGCCACATTTCACTGAAATCCGATGACCCCAATCCAGTATGCCCCCCCCCATTTTCTTCGAAAGTTTTCAACAATTTCCAAGTCAAAATTAGTGGTAAATTGTTTGGTGTTTGGAAGTTTTATGCAATGAGGCAGAAGCCTTTGTCATAGGCAAACTGCATGCCATATTTCACCAAAATCCGATAACCCATACCTTTGATACAGGCTGAACAGACAAATAAAGTCTATTTCTTACAATTTCTAAGTCAAAAAAGGGGGATAACTCTAAAAAGAAGAATGTGAGAAATATCATTGAATCCTTCTTTTTAAAGCCTATACCATAAGCAGTGTTCATGGAAAATTTCATTGCAATAGAACATTCGATACCCGAGATACAGGCTGAACAGACAAAATTTGGCTTGGACGGACACAATTTCTAAGTGAACAAATAATAAAAAAACAAATAAAATAACTAGTGTGGGCATACCTATGACCAACAAATATTATAAAAAATAATAATTTATTTAAGTTATGAATATTTTCAGACGGACTCACACACGGACGAACAGATGGACAGACAGATGGATGGACAGACGGATGGACAGATGGACGGCCGGACGCATGTAATCCAGTATACCCCCATTTTCTTCGAAAGTGGGGGTATAATAAATAAAGAAAGTCCAGAGAATGAGACTCTTTATACTCATTAAAAGTGTCCGAGGATTGTATATTAATGCTCGTATGACACGTGACATATACAAATGCTTCACACTGAGCTACACTTTAAAAATATTACATGAATGAGTTAAACATTAGCTTTACACTTTAAAACCATCCCGGCACCGACTCGGAATTACTGACTCCAGAGGAGGTATTCCCTTGCTTTTCACTATAAAGCAGGTGATATAAGGGAACACCATCCCCCCCCCCCTTCCCCTTGCCCTAGGACAAATACCCCAGAGCAAAGAGGGCAGCAGGACAGAGTCACTGCCGGAACAGAAAGCCTGCATAACTATAGTTGCAACTGTTTAGTGGATGACATTCTGAGCAACAGATAACGGACCTAAACAATGCAGGTCTCCAGAAATGGACTCAATATTTATAAGATAAAAATTCGTGAATGTGGAAGGCTGAGACCAATATGCAGCCTTCATCAAATCTGTAATAGCAACACTATTAGCATAACCTCAAGATGTAGATAGAGCTCTTACTTCATGCGCCGAAATTTTAAGCACAGACTGCGGAGTTGAAGATAATTTTTCATAAGCAGTACGGATAGTTAATTGAATCCACCTTGCAACAGAATGAACCGTAATGTCTCTTCTATTTGGCAGCGGAGACAGAAAGAAACATTTACGTCCCATTCTGATAAACTCAGATCTACATTTGTAAATACGTATAGCTCTAACAGGACAGAGTAAAGGCCTATGCCAGTCTGAAGATGGAAGAGCCTTAATAACAATAGGTTCCAGATACTTGTTAGGAGCCTGATTCTTAGCCGAAAATCCAACATTAGTAGTAAAGGTAATAGTGTTCCCGACACTACGATAGTGAGAATCGTCCACAGATAGTGCATGAAGCTCACTAACTCTTCTAGCCGAAGAGAAGGCTAAGAGAAAAGCTGTCTTATAAGATAAGAATTTGAAGTCCACCGTGTCAAGAGGCTCAAATGGCGCTTCTTTTAGCTTAAGAAGAACCCAAGCTAAATTCCACTTAGGAATTAATCTAAGGGTTCTCGGTCTATTTATCGAAAAGCTTTTCACTAACTTAGATAAAGAGACATTTGGTCCAATCTGTAAACTATCATGATGTGCATAGGTATCAGATAGCATAGACCTATAACCCTTAATGGTAACAGGCTGCAGCTTGATCTCATCAAAGAGTAGACTAGAAAATTAGCAATGTCTGGAATGGAGAGATCATAAATATCAACAGAATGATCCCTACACAACCGTGAGAAAACCTTCCACTTAGCAGCGTAATTTAGCGAAGAGGAGGTAATGCTTGCCGTGCAAGAAGGACCGTACAACGGAAATACATGAAGGTTGAGACCTTGCGGGTAGTGATGCAGTGTGCGTGATTTCCCCTGCAAAAGAAGATCCTCCCGTGGAGGAAGCTTCCGCGGCATGTCCCACAACAAACACATGAGTAGATTTACCCATGGTCTCTGGGGTGACAGAGATGCTACCAACAGAATTTTGCAGTGAGATTGCTTTATCTTGAGCAATATCTGCTGAATCAATGGCGCTGGTTGATAGAGATCAAGAGAGCGTCTACTGCAAACGCTCGAGGATCTGGACACGGCGACACATACGTCTGCAACTGATTGCTGAGATGCGTCTCAAATAAGTCTATCATCAGACGCTCCCATTGGTAGCAAATCGGATTGTATACTCGTTTGTTGAGAGTCCATTCTGACGGCAACATGTGACCCCTCCGAGAAAGGGAGTCTGCCAAAACGTTCAGACAAACCGGAATATGACAGACCGATAGAACTTGATGCTCAAGGACAAAGAGAAGGATTCTTTCCGTTAAGTTGAATAACGGAATGGAATGAGTGCCTCCCTGGTTCCGAATATACGCCACTGCCATCGAATTGTCGGACAGAATTTGCACATTTGAATTCTGAATAATGTTCATCCAATGACGTAGCGCAAGCCAAATTGACATCATCTCTTTGATGTTTATGTGCTTGTTTAGGAACTGCGGATCCCAAAGACCCTGGCACTTCGAATCTGTTGGGCTCAATGTTGCGCCTCAACCTGTTTGACTGGCATCCGTCATAATCGTAAAACTCAGATCCGGCGATTGCAATGGAACTCCCTGAGTTAACCACTGAATATCTGCCCAAGTCTGAATCTCTTGTTTCGCTTGATTTGACAAGACGATGTTCGTATCGAGCGAATGAATCTTCACACTCCAGTTCTGAGTCGGAAAGATTTGGAGTGGCCGAGTACATAGCCGCCCCATCGGAATAAGATCCGCGGCGGCTCCGCACAAACCTATCAGTTGCATGAATTCTCTCGCTGTAACTATGTTGGAGTGAAGACAAAAGCGAGCATAACAACTGATTAATTTTGCTCTGATTAACGGCAGACGAACAAGATTGTTTTGCGTCTCGAAACTCATTCCCAGGTGGGTAAATGACTTGGACGGCACCAGATCCGACTTCTTCTCGTTTACTATAAACTCGAGACGTCGGAGCAGTTGAAGCAGATTCTGAACATTGTTCTGAAGCGATAACTCGTTGCCATACCTCTGAAGAATGTTGTCCAGTGAGGCCGACGTTACCACAGACGAATGAGCTCAGAATCGAGTCATTACCGAATTCATTATTCGAGTGAAAGCCCAGGGCGCTAGATTCAGACTGAAGCACATTGCTCAGAACTAATAAATGACTCCTAGGACAGCGAAGCGAAGATACTTTCTGAACGCCGGATGTACCATGACAGAAAGTACGCATCCTTGAGATCTATGCTAGCAGCAAAGTCGTTCACTCGAATGCTCGCTCTGACCAATCGAATGGTCTCGATATAAAATTTTGGAGCCACGATCAGCTTGTTTATCCAGCTCAGATCTATGACTGGACGAAACGAGCCGTCTGGTTTCGGAACCAGAAACAGATGTCTGTAGAAACCTGGAGATTCCTGGTTTTCTATGACCTCTATCGCGTTCTTCTCCAGAAGAGATTGGACTTCTGATAGAAGTGAACCTCTCTTCTGAGGATTTGACGGAAGCTGAGTCCATCGTGGACTTCAAGTTAATGGGGGTTTTCTTTTGAAATCACCCCTCGAACCCAAGGGTCATCCGTAATCGACAACCAATTGGTTAAGAAACTCGATAGCCTTCCGCCCACTGGAACACAATAGAGGTTTGCACCATCACCTCCTAGATCTGCAAGGGTTGCGGGAGGAGAAACCATGTCCTCCACGACCCGCACCTCACCCCGTCGACCTAGGGGCGTCTGACCGGTTGTCTCGGCCAGTATTACGACCCCTACCTGAGTCGCTACCTTGACGGTCTCTGGAGTAAGACCTAGAGGACTTATTAGAACCTCTATAGGAACTTCCTTGGACGTACCCAGAAGTGCCTGTCTTACTCTTCTCCGCTGAATCCGACTTTTTAGAAGCGGACTTGAACAGCAGAGAGTCTGAAGCATTCTTAGTAATCTGATCATAGATTATGGAAAGCTTGCCGTTGAAAAGAAGCTCTCCGGAGACTGGAGCGACTCGAAGAGAGTTTTTCACCTTACGATCCATCCGAGTGGATGCAGCCAGGGCAGCATCACGTCTACCAAACTCCAAATTTGCCACTGAAAGGGCAGAGTTATACGTAGAGTATGCTATGTCCCTTGAAAGAACTCTTAAGGAAGTCTGTACATCATGGAATTCTTTTCCTTCGAGACGTAATGATAATGCTCTGGTAAGGTGATCTGCGTACGATAATGCGTCTAAGCTGATCCTGTTAGACAAGATTGTCGTTTCCAACGTAATGGATGGAATAGACATAGACGACAGCAAAGACAATTCTAGGTCTTCAGTCTGGTCATCCCGACACAGAGGAACTCTCGGAACGCCCTGTCCTGCCGTTTCAAATTTATTCCTTGAATTGATGAAAGACAGCTGTAGAGCATTGGCAGATAAGAAACCAGACTTGCCCGTGTTCGAGGCTAGTTTGAATATAGCATCATTCAAAAGTTCAAATGTCTGTGTGACACTTCTGGACTGGGTCGGAAACTCAGGCGTCATGTCCCTAATCCAACCGAAGAAATCTGTGTCCAGTGACGCTATCAGTCTCTTATCTGGCAACGCAGCATTCTGGTCTGGAGGAACAACATCAGGTAGGTATTGCCGGATGAAATCTATGGCTACCTTATGTTGTTCAGAAAGGGAAAATTAGAGCTCCGCTGAATCCCTTTCGCCATCCGGCTGGACCACTTGGTAATCTTGGTCGTCCCTTTCTGACTGCAGTGGAACGAACCGACCCAGCTTCCTCAGACAATTCCTGATCCGAAAAAGTTTCTGACGGCTGCTGGGATGCTGCAATGAGATGAGCTATCTGCGATAGCAAGTCCGTCACGGAGGCCTGTGGAGCCGCGGTCTTACGTGATTTAGCCGCTGGAAGCTCCTGGGACATTGAATTCTGCATACTTCTTTTATGCGAACGTCCCAACTGTAAAGACCTCGTATCCCTGGCTAACGGATGGCATGACCTGGCCGACGTGGAATCCCTGGTCAGTGAAGCTGGCTGGATATTAGTGGTCACATAGCCAAGGTGCAGTCGTGTGTGCTGCCGTGAGGATGAGGAAGCCGATAGACTAGTTGTTCCAGAATGTCTATGCAAAGGAGCGTCCCGAGCAGGTGGAGTGGACATATGCTCTGACTGGGCCCAGATGTTGCTGTAAGAGAGAGGGGCCTCTCTCGCTCGCGGTCCGGATAGACCTGGACGAGCTAGCTACCGGACTGACAGGCTTCCTCCGTACTATATCCTCAGATCCGACGTCGCTGGGTGTGCACAATCAATGTTTATAGTGCTCGCATCACCTGATCTCCTTTCCTGGATTACAACGGACGAACCTGGTGTCACAACCATTTCGTGAATGTTTGCTTACCGGGCGAGCTAGCGGGTGACAACGCCGTCAGTCCTACTTGGGACCTCTTAGGTATTTCCATGAGTACTTTAGCCGCTAGCTCTTCGTTAGACTGCGATGACGGAAGCACACTTCTTGAAGACATCACGGAAACATCACCCTGTTCTTCTTCCTCTGAAAAAGAGACTGAAAAACTAGAATGACCCTGCGGAGAGAGGACCGGCATGGACCTCTCACCGCTAACAATATACCGTGACACACGTCTCCAACGTTTGTCATCCCAATTGGCACACACTGAGCAAGAATTAGTGCGAGTACACTGACTACAAAAAATACAATGAACATGAGAATCAGAGGAAGACTTCCTCGAATTACAATTTGAACAATATTCTTTCATCATGAAAGAATATAAACAGTCATAGTACTCGCACTAGCCCTTGAAAACAAAGATACATGATATTAATATAATCCATTACAACATTCCGAAAAAATAATTCAAAAGAAAAAATTTTTCGAAAAATTTCAGGTGAGCCCAAGTTCCCAATGGGAATGATGAGCCCAAATGGATCCCAAAAAAGCCTAAGTGTGGACAAAAATTTTAAAACATATTTAAAAATTAATGTAACACTTACGGATAATATTAATGTTGCTGGCTATGAGCAGAACAAAATAGAAAACAAGTAATCACTATCAGAAATAACCATTGTCAACGTAAACAAAAGTGTATAAAAACCGGTAACAAGACTCCAGGCACTGTGAACATGGCCCAAAATCAGTTACCAATTTAAACACTATCCGATGTAAAACAGAGACTTCCAGAGAAGAAACTGCAGTACATCGGATGGCCAAAACTCCCAAGAAATTTTTATAAAAAAATTACAAAAAATATACCAAAAGCATGGGAGAATAGCAAGGAGGGAATCAAGGAAAGGGAGAGAGGAAACACTGAACAAACAATGGTAAATTCATAGCAAGAAAGACAACATCAGGCCCATGCCCCGAAATTAGGGAACATGAAATAATTTCGTAAAAAAATTATAAGTTACAGCCCTGAACACATTCTGTCACTGTTTCTTCCTCTCATCCTTTTATTTCCTCCTTAGATCCACCATTTCTTTCATAATTATGTGTCTGGCATCATTTAAACTGAGATTTACACCACAAGTATCAGTGAGGTGTTAGTTAATTTTGGGCCAAACAAAGAATGACAATTGGCGCCAATTTCAAGACCTCCTTGACTGCACATGCGCAGTGGATAAAAAGTATGGAGGACCACATAGAACATTGATATTTCGGATTTTGATGCAAATTTTGGGGATTTTGAGGCAAAATTTGTGTTTGGCCCTAGAATTTAAGGAGTTAGCACCAGGTAAGTCTGGGTCATTTGTACAGTATAAAAAAATATATTTTGCATTCGTGAGACCTTTACTTGAATAAGCCAACATGGTGTGGGCAAACTGTAGAGACACCAATTCAACAAAAATTGAAAACATTCAGATTGCAGCCAATCGTATTTTTACCGGTTAGCGCTACACTAAGCGCCAGCAAAGAACTCATATATGTAGGAACTGGGTGGGAGAAACTCCAAATGAGACGAGACAAACATAATTGTGCCGTGTTACATTTCCTGCAGAATCCCACCTCCAATCCACATGACTCAAACCCACAGTCTTCGTAACAAAGGAAACCTACGAGTTCCCTATTGTCGGACGAAAAACTACCAAACAGCTTTCTTCTCATCGACAACTAAACAGTGGAATGATCTGCCTATTGGTGTTAGAGATAATTGTTCTTTGGTGGAGTTAAAAACATTTTTAAACGCGAATAGTCGCAGACCACTGCCGTTCTTTTTTAATTCATCGTCTAGAATGGCACAAATATACCACTGTAGACTAAGACTCAGATGTAATAATCTTAATGAACATCTCTTTAACAATCATCTAGCTGACTCACATCTTTGTCTCTGTGGCGAGCGTGAGACCATTGATCACTATTTGTTAACATGCCCTCTATATAATCGAATACACTTTGAAACCATAGCTCAACTTCCTTATCTAACTGACTGCAATACATTATTGTATGGGTCTGAACTCTACAGTCCTAGTGTGAATGGTAAAATATTTGAAACTGTAGAGAAGTATATTCTCAGCTCTGGAAGGTTTAACTGACTGCGATAAAACTGAGTATCCATTCCTCTTGTATATATACCTTATGTTTTGCCTATTTGTCTGGGTTTACTGGATGTAGCAGGCGCACACATGCGCTTATGTATGTGTGCATACGTGTGTAAAAGTAAGTGTGTGTGTATGCAAACTATATAATCGACTAATGTTTTAAATGAATACATGCTTCTTAAAGTTGTGTCTACCTGTTGATGGTCCTGTGTTCACTCCTGCGTGCAGCGATTCCCGGATCACGCTTAAGCTGGTGATTGCTGACGAGAACACCATACACCACATTATTCTCCATTATCAGTTCAACTCCAACATCCTCCTTCCTAGGTAATAATCTCAGATAAGTTTCTAGCCAAACCATTTCCATCATGTTTCTATTAGTATTCGACTCACAGGGCACAGGTGTCCCTATCACCATTCCCCCAGTCAGTAATTAGGAAACAAACTATGCTTTTCCCCCCGTTTTTCCTGGGGCATTTTATCCTACATTGTCAATCGGGATAGTGTGAAAACCGCGGCCTGTATGGGAACCGCACGCGGGCGACATCCTCACTCGCAAGACAATGCATTGTTGGAGGTAAAGGTTTCATTTCTGGGAGTTACATGCGCAGTGGGGGTGGTTCTCGTGTGGTTTTTGAGTGGTCTGCATTGGTGTTACTGTTGACTTATATTAATACTCAGTCTACAATCCTGTGCTTGTCACTCACAAGAAACAGTTATCTACTTCACGCTACCCGCATATCCTCCCAGGTGGCTGCAGACTGCCGTTGGTAATATATCATCAATACCCCATGTATAGACCTCCAATAATGATACTAAAATGGGAGAGATTATGTCTTGGGCAGAAAAGCCGGCATTGTGAGCCCAAAAGGGGTTAATTACTTTCTCCAGCCTACCTTGATTTCTCATTCCTCTGCCTGTAAGTATTAAAAATCAATGGTAAGCCTAGCAGGTAGTGGACTATATTAGGAATTCCATTGAGTATGGAAATGGTTTGGGTGGTCATTGACTCATATAACCCTCTGCTGCTTGGATATTGATTCTCAGAACAGACGTATCTCTTATTACAGCCCAGTAATTATTCATTGCCTAGGAAGTTGGTTCCAGCATTCCATTGTTATAAATTCAATCTCTCATATTTTCTTTTCTTTCCATTTGTTCTCTCAATTGTCCTTTCATAATACAGTAAAACCTGTCTTGAGAGACCACCTGTCTTGAGAGACCACATCTACCAGGCACCGATTGGTTTTACTCTATAATGGACCTGCTATGGGAGACCACCTGTTTTGAGAGACCACCTGTCTTGAGAGACCACTGTGACCTGGTACCAACTTGTATTTTTATGCCATAATGGACCTGTCTTGAGAGACCACCCTTTGAAGACTGAAACCATGACAAAAACTTTCTACCTGTTCTGGAATTGGAAAATCCATTGTGGTTATACTAACATAATTAAAAGTATTAAAAGCTCTTAATTATGTTTCAGTTGCTAACTCATTACAGATTGAGATATGTTTTTATAAGACCCCTGGGAAAAGATTAGGATTATTGCTGAATAAACAATTTCATACAAACCTGAAATGTGACAGATAGGAATAAAAATAAATTTGTGTTGAAAATCTGTTTGTAACAAATTGAAATGGACTGTTAGAAAAATTATAAAAATAAATTAGTGTTGAAAATCTTCAATGAAGATTTTCAACACTAATTTATTTTTATAATTTTTATAACAGTCCATTTCAATTTGTTACAAAAACTTCATAAAAAAGAACAACTACAAAGTAATTACAAAAATCCATTCTTCTCCATTTCTGAATTTTGTGGTTGGTTATTCACTGACTTGAGAAAACCTGAAACCTGTTATGAGAGACCACCTGTCTTGAGAGACCACTTTTGTGTGGCCCAAAGGGCGGCCTCTCAAGACAGGTTCTACTGTAGAAAATGGTTCACAACCTACCAAGCTTTGACTGATTAGATCTTTCTCACCATCTTCTCATTGTTATTTATAACTGTTGTGTGAGTAGAGACGGTCACTTATAAGCTGTTAGCTTACTGCTGAATTCACACCATAGATTATTGTTAGAAATTGTACATAGTGAAGAAATTTTGAAATAAATATTGTTTAAACTAAACTAAAAAGTGACAAAGTATGTGTTAGAAGCCCAATTTCAAATTTAAAGAAACTAAATTTGAAAACTGTTTTGAAAAGGGTTAAATTAATGCAAATATTAATTGAACCCACTGTATACAGTGTCAGCAGACCTTGCCACAAATGAAAAACAATGACGTTGTAACACAGTGTTTGAAGAATAAAAGGTACAACCTTGAAAAACAAAGCTTTAATCTGGGAATACTAAGTAAAATTGGCTGTAAAAAAAGGGTTAAATATTTCCTAAAACCGATAAAAGAAATCACTGATGTAAATGGAATCATTAAGTTGTACTGACCATGCAAGAATTAAAATAACAGAGTATGTGGTAAAAGCCTAATTTCTAATACAAAGAAACTAAGTCTGTAAATATGTTTAAAAGGGGTTAAAATCATGCCGATATTAATGAAAATCACCGTAGAAATGTTCAGTAGATAGTAGACATTGTCCGAAATGAGAAACAGTGACACTGAAGTAAAATGTTTGAAGAAGGAAAGGTGTAACTTTAAAAAACTTTTATCAAAAACGTAAACATTGAAGTTCTAAGTACTGCAAAAAAAGGTTAAATATTTCCCAAAATAACATAAAACATAATGAGAATGATAAAATCAATAGTAATTAATATTAATTAAAAGGAAAAAAAACTGTAACCTTCACTAAAAAACTTGAACCACAAAATGCCTAATTGCATACCAGGGGGGGGGGGGGGGGGAGGGGGAGGGGGGATGGGTAGAAGGAGTGGAAATTGTTTCTGCATGTAGTCACTCTAAATCCTTGCGTTTTGGATGATTTAGAATTAATGTTGCTTAAATGGGGGGGGGGGGGGGGGGGGTGTTCCACATGCTGTCAGTTTGAATCCTTCAAAATGCATTTTGGACCAAAGGAAAAACAAGGACCTAATTGACACAGGGGAGAGGGAGAGTGGGGGAGGGGGGGGGGGGTTATAGGGGTATGGAGTTAAAAAAGATTCTGTCACTCTAAATACTTCAAAATGCATTTTGGTGCAACAAAAAAAATGCCTAATCAGCAGGGGTGGGGGAGGGGGAGTGGGAGGGGGGGCCATAACTTCAACAATTTTCATTGCATTAATGGTGGTCATCAAACTTGACATAGACAGAGCTGCTGTACGGACATATAGTGAAAAGAATTGAAATCTGTTAACTATTGTTCCAGTTATGCCATAAACAAAGTTCGGACAGACGGATGAACAACCAGGCTGATGGACAGATGGACGGACAGAGCTCTATGCTATATCCCTCCCTTGTAGGGGGATAATAAGTAACAAAGTGTGTAGTAGAAGCCTAATTTGAAATTTAGAGAAACTAAGTTCGAAAATCGTTTTGAAAAGGGTTAAATTAATGCCAATATTATTTGAAACCACTGTATACAGGTTCAGTAGACTTTGCCCCAAATGAAAAACAATGACGCTGAAACACAGTGTTTGAAGAATGAAAGGTACAGCCTTGAAAAGCAAAACTTTAATCCAAAACTTTAAGCTGGGAATACTAAGTAAAACTGACAGCCAAAAACAGGTTAAATATTTCCTAAAACCGATAAAAGAAATCACTGATGTAAATGCAATCATTCATTTGTATTGACCATGCAAGAATTAAAGTAAGAAAGTATGTGGCAAAGCCTAATTTCAAATACAAAGAAACTAAGTCTGAAAACATGTTCAAAAGGAGTTAAAATCATGCCAATATTAATGAAAATCAATGTAGAAAGGTTCAGTAGATAGTAGACATTGTCTCAAATGAGAAACAGTGACACTGCAGTAAAGTGTTTGAAGAAATAAAGGTGTAACTTTGTAAATAAAACAAATACATTTAGGCCTAAAAAAATAAAAAAATCTGTTTCTCAGGCCCTCCCGCATGGTCCTTTTGGCTACCGCATGCTCTCTTTTTATAACCAATTTAAACTTAAAAAAAAATAAAAATTAAGTGGTTTATGTCTGATATTTTACTCAAGTTAAAAAAATTGATGAATTTGTCCCTTGAGTGCAAGAAGGCTTTGCAATGCTTTAGCATTGCAAAGCCTTCTTGCACTCAAGGGATGAAATAACCACCACCCATGCTATTCTGTAGATTATGAGGTCTAAAACTTGAACCAAGAACATGAACTTTTGATGGCAAAAACGTAATTACTGAAATAAAAAATAAAAAGAAAAACCGCTCGTCCGCATGCAATTTCACAAATAATGGCCTGAGAAACAGAAGATCTACTTTGTGTGGCCTTAACCAAAAACTTTAACCTGGAAGTTTTAAATTAAAAAAGGGTTAAATATTTCCCAAAATAAGATGAAAAACATAAGAGGACGATACAATTAATAGTAATTAATATTAATTTAAAAGAAAAAAACTTTAACCACAAGCTTTAACCAAAACTCTAAATGTTAACAGATGGATAGAAGGACAGAGGCACGGACAAAGGTCATGACTATAGCCCCACACTATAAACAGTTGGGCTAAAAATGCTTCTGGCAGCCATGTTTTCCGATGCACAGTAACAAAATTGAAGAGCATTTGTAGAATACTTTCCATAAACTATCCCTGCCAGGTTTGGTTCAAATCGGCTCAGTTGTTCGAGAGAAGATGAAAATGTGATTTCCCTTAGAGTTTCTATAGTAACTATAAGCCGCAATTATGTCATTTAATCAACATTAAATGAGGATGGTTGGCAGAGGGAGTCCCAGTCATCATTTATGTTAGGTGTCAAAACATTTGGCCTGGCAGTTTCAGAGGACAAGATGTTTGAAAATCCACCAATCAGAATCAAAGATTCTGGTGGGCATGTTTTTCAACCCACAAGAACAGAATGAGGATCATTTGAAGAGAACCTCCGATAGACCATTCCTGCCAAGTTTGGTTCATGTCGGCTCAGTAGTTCCAGATAAGATGAAAATGTGATTTCCCTCAGGGTTTCTATAGTAACTATAATCAGAATCAAAGAATGCCTCTGGTAGCCATGTTTTCGAACTCATGGGAACAAAAATGAGGATCGTTTGTAGAGGACCTCACACAGACTATCCCTGCCAGGTTTGGATCACGTCAGCTCAGTTGTTCCAGAGAAGATGAAAATGTGATTTCTCATTGGGTTTCTATAGTAACTATAATCTCAGGGCATGGTGAATTATTATAACAATACATCAGTCTTAACCACTAAATCAGAAATTTATTTATTTATTTATTGATGTTTAAGGTCACATATTTTTGCACAATGGCTAATCATGACCACAACATGAGTATCAACTCAAGACTAGGGGTGAATGTTAATAAGCCATGTTGCCCATTTTAGAGAGGGTTTGCACCTCCCAAGCATTGGTGACTGGGTCCTATTTTACCAACAAAACAGAGCCTGTTTACTGCAGTGAACAGACACTGCTTCACTTCCTGGGGTTCCCACAGGGGGAAAACAGAAATCACTAACTTTGAGGAATGGTGGATTATTATTTTAATATAAACTGCAATTGAAGCCATGTTTGCAACCCGATCAACATTAAATCAGGTAGAGCTGTAGGTTAACCGAAACCGAACCAAGGTTTTTAGATTTAAAAAAAAAACGAAACCGAAACCGTCGACATCCCGTAATCTAAGGTTTTTCGTTTTTTATTAAATACTCTCTTACTGCAGAAATTCACAGAATGTAGCCATCCCAGACTAGTGAGAGTACCTAGACACTGCCAATGGCAGTGTCTGGGTACTCTCACTATACTCTGGAAAGGCTACATTCTGTGAATTTCCGATATTTCAGTTTAGTTGTGTTTGCAGCTTTCCTCAAGTTGCGTGCAGGTGTCAGACCTCGAAAAATGGCCAAGCACAATAAAAGTTCTGTATGTTTAGGTAATTATTATATTGGCCTTCCTGATTCTTCATGTATTATAGCTTATTTCGGGCATTCATTGAGTTTCACTCAATTTCACTGCCATTCAGTTATGAGTCCAGACATAAGAATGAGTTTTATTGAATTTTATTTGGCCTCATGAACAAACCGAAAACCGAACCAAACTGAGGTTTTACTCCACCTGAAAAACCAAAACTGAAACTGAACAAGAAATTTAAAAACCTACAGCTCTAAAATCAGGATTGTTGGTAGAGGGGGTCCCAGTCATCAACCATGCAAAATTTCAAAACATTTGGCCATGTGGCTTCAGAGGAGAAGATTTTTCAAAATCCACCAATCAGAATCAAAGAATGCCTCTGGCGGCCATGCTTTCAAACTCACGGAAACAAAATGAGGATCGTTTGTAGAGGACCTCCCATAGACTATCCCTGCCAGGTTTATTTCACATCAGCTCAGTAGTTCTAGAGAAGAAGTTGAAAATATGATTTCTCATAGGGTTTCTATTGTAACTATAATCTCGGGGCATATAATGGATTATAATAACAATACGTCAGTCTTTATCTCTAAAACAGAAATTACTAACTCCAGGGCAAGGTGGATTATAATAACAATACGTCAGTCTTTATCTCTAAAACAGAAATTACTAACCCCAGGGCATGCTGGATTATAATAACAATACGTCAGGCTTTACCTCTAAAACAGAAATTACTAACCCCAGGGCATGCTGGATTATAATAACAATACGTCAGTCTTTATCTCTAAAACAGAAATTACTAACTCCAGGGCATGCTGGATTATAATAAGAATATGTCAGTCTTTACCTCTAAAACAGAAATTACTAACTCCAGGGCATGCTGGATTATAATAACAATACGTCAGTCTTTACCTCTAAAACAGAAATTACTAACTCCAGGGCATGCTGGATTATAATAACAATACATCAGTCTTTATCTCTAAAACAGAAATTACTAACTCCAGGGCATGCTGGATTATAATAACAATACGTCAGTCTTTATCTCTAAAACAGAAATTACTAACTCCAGGGCAAGGTGGATTATAATAACAATACGTCAGTCTTTATCTCTAAAACAGAAATTACTAACTCCAGGGCAAGGTGGATTATTATAACAATAAATCAGTCTTTATCTCTAAAACAGAAACCACTAACCTCGGGAGCATAGAGGATTATTATATTATAGACCACTGGACTTCAGATAAAAACAGCACATTAAAAAATTACCCATGTTATCTGCGATATGTGTTTATGCAAGACACTTAATTCCCTGGAAGACTGCGCAAATGTGCATATCATGTTGACAATACACAGCCTTCAACCACTACTAACATGGCCTGTCCCAGGACAGTGAACTGGCGAGTCAGACAGTTACTTGTCATCGCTTGGTGCCTTTCTCCAGGTACAGTTAAAAGTAGAAGTCCTGTCCCGAACTGTGCGCTTATCTAGGCTTAATTGCACGTAGGAATTTCGCGCAATTGCCATATCGGATGGCATCCAAAGCACAGCAGGTTCTTCTGGTTACTCTTAGCAAACACAAGTAATGTTTCTGTCAATGGACCTCCGGGTTACCCGGAGGTCCATTGGCTGAAACATTGCTTGTGTGCAGGCGCACAAACAAAGGAGTCTGACACAAGGTACAGACTGTTGGATGTGTTATAAAATCCAATAAACAAATAAATAAATAAATAAATAAATAAATAAATAAATAAATAAATAAATAAATAAACTTACCTCAATGCATGGCTGTAACTTGAGTTTACCAAACTGTTTCATAACACATAAAATATTGAGTTTCATAAAATCATTTATTATTTGCTCATCTCTCAACAATGTAATAAACTGCTGAATAATCTGAAAACATAAAAAAAAAAATTTTGGTCATAAAAAACCCCAGCAAAATAATAAATTATTCTATCTCCACCCTTTTCCCACACGTTAAAAAGCAAGTGTTGACCCTTTCCATAACAAACTGACCACATCCAAAATATCAAAAGATTCTGACTGGTAGGTCTGAAGAATCGGCAGCATCTCAATATCAAAAGATTCTCACAAGTAGACCTGAAAGAGATTTTCAATGAATTTTTCTCATATTACATCAAATTAAACTAGAAACTGTTTTAGTACACTAAAACATACGTCTCCCCTTCCTTTCTATTTAATGCACTGCAAATTATATATAAACAAGTATGTCCCAACTTCCCCTTTGGGGAGCGGGGTTAAATATCTATGATCTAGCTCAACATCCACATGTCAAAAAAAAAAAATTCTGGTCTGGACAATTACTCCTTATTTAAAGTACATAAATTTGACCTAGAGGTCAAGGTCACATGAAGGTCATGATGACATGTGGTCTCATTGTGATACATCCACATGTCAATCATCTGAGTCCTAGGTCAAAAAACAAAAAAGTTCTGATCTGGACAATTATTCCCTATCTGAAGTACATAAATTTGACCTTGGGGTCAGAGGTCAAGGTCACATGCAGTTCATCAAGGTAGCGGACATGCAGTTTCATGGTGACACATCCACATGTCAAAAAAAAAAATTCTGGTCTGGACAATTACTCCCTATTTAAAGAACATAAATTTGACCTTGAGGTCAAGGTCACATGAAGGTCATGATGACATGTGGTCTCATTGTGATACATCCACATGTCAATCATCTAAGTCCTAGGTCAAAAAACAAAAAAGTTCTGATCTGGACAATTATTCCCTATGTACATAAATTTGACCTTGAGGTCAGAGGCCAAGGTCACATGCAGTTCATCAAGGAAGCAGGCATGTGGGTTCATGGTGACACATCCACATGTCCAAAAAAAAAAAATCTGGTCTGGACAATTACTCCCTATTTAAAGTACATAAATTTGACCTTGAGGTCAAGGTCACATGAAGGTCATGATTACATGCGACATGCGGTCTAATTGCGATACATCCACATGTCAAATATCTAAGTTCTAGGTCAAAAAACAAAAATGTTCTGGTCTGGATAATTATTCCCTATTTGAAGTATATAAATTTGACCTTAAGGTCAGAGGTCAAGGTCACATGAAGGTCATCGAGGTAGATGACATGCGGTCTCATGGTGACACATCCACATGTCAAATAACCAAGTCCTAGGTCAAAAAACAAAAAAATTCTGGTCTGGACAATTACTCCCTATTTGAAGTACATAAATTTGACCTTGAGGTCAAGGTCACATGAAGGTCACAATGGTATGCGACACACCGGCTAATGGTGATACATCCACGTGCCAAATATCTAAGGCCTGGCTCAAAAGACAAACAAGTTTTGGTCCGGACAAAGTTTCTTTGAAAAAAGCACAAATCTGACTTTCAGATCAAAGGTCAAGGTCACATGAAGGTCATAATGGTACGCTACACACCAGCTCATGGTGATACATCCACATGCCAAATATCTAAAGCCCGACTCGAAATACAAAAAAGTTCTGGTCCAGACAGTTTCCCTTAAAAAAGCGCATAAATCTGACCTTCAAGTCAAAGTCACATGAAGGTCACTATGGTACACTGCACACCGGTTCATGGTGATACATCCACAAGCCAAGTATCTAAGGTGTAGGTCAAAAGACAAAAAAGTTATGGCCCGGACAAAGTTTGTGTGATGTTTCCCTTAAAAAAACACATAAATCTGCCATTCAGGTCAATGGTCAAGGTCACATGAAGATCACTATGGTACACTGCACACTGGCTCATGGTGATACATCCACATGCCAAGTATCTAAGGTGTAGGTCAAAAGACAAAAAAGTTATGGCCGGACAAAGTTTGTATGAGAAGAAGAAGAAGAAGAAGGAGAAGAAGAAGAATATGCGCTAAAACAATATGTCTCCCTTCTGGGAAGGGGAGACATAAATATGTGATCCCCAATATAGAGCCCAAACAGAAAACAAAGGACTGGATTTGAATATATTACATCAAATTATAATATGTGATCCCCAATAGAGAGCCCAAACAGAAAACAAAGGACTGGATTTGAATATATTAGATCAAATTATAATATGTGATCCCCAATAGAGAGCCCAAACAGAAAACAAGGGACTGGATTTGAATATATTACATCAAATTAAAATATGGTATCCCCAATAGTGAGCCCAAACAGAGACCAAGGGACTGGATTTGAATATATTACATCAAATTATAAAATGGGACCCCCAATAGTGAGCCCAAACAGAGACCAAAGGACTGGATTTGAATATATTACATCAAATTATAATATGGGACCCCCAATAGTGAGCCCAATAGTGAGGCCAAACAGAGACCAAAGGACTGGATTTGAATATATTACATCAAATTATAATATGGGACCCCCAATAGTGAGCCCAATAGTAAGCCCAAACAGAGACCAGGGGACTGGATTTGAATATACTACATCAAATAAAAATATGGGTTTCCCAATAGTGAGTCCAAACAGGGACCAAGGGACTGGATTTCAGTATATTACATCAAATTAAAATGTGGAATCCCCAATAGTGAGGCCAGACAGAGACCAAGGGACTGGATTTGAATATATTACATCAAAATAAAATATGAGATCCCCAATAGTGAGGCCAAACAGAGACCAAGGGACTGGATTTGAATATATTACATCAAATTATAAAATGGGACCCCCTATAGTGAGCCCAATAGTGAGGCCAGACAGAGACCAAGGGACTGGATTTGAATATATTACATCAAAATAAAATATGAAATCCCCAATAGTGAGCCCAAACAGAGACCAAAGGACTGGATTTGAATATATTACATCAAATAAAAATATGGGTTTCCCAATAGTGAGCCCATACAGAGACCAAGGGACTCAAATTATAATATGGGACCCCCTATAGTGAGCCCAATAGTGAGCCCAAACAGAGACCAAGGGACTGGATTTCAATATATTACATCAAATTAAAATATGGAATTCCAAATAGTGAGGCCAAACAGAGGACCAAGGGACTGGATTTGAATATATTACATCAAATTAAAATACGGTATCCCCAATAGTGAGGCCAAACAGAAACCAAGGGACTGGATTTGAATATATTACATCAAATTAAAATATAGAATCCCCAATAGTGAGCCCAAACAGAGACCAAAGGACTGGATTTGAATATATTACATCAAATTAAAATATGGAATCCCCAATAGTGAGGCCAAACAGAGACCAAGCGACAGGATTTCAATATATTACATCAAATTAAAATATGGAATCCCCAATAGTGAGCCCAAACAGAGACCAAGGGACTGGATTTGAATATATTACATCAAATTATAATATGGGTTTTCCAATAGTGAGGCCAAACAGAGACCAAGCGACAGGATTTCAATATATTACATCAAATTAAAATATAGAATCCCCAATAGTGAGCCCAAACAGAGACCAAGGGACTGGATTTGAATATATTACATCAAATTAAAATATGGAATCCCCAATAGTGAGGCCAAACAGAAACCAAGGGACTGGATTTGAATATATTACATCAAATTAAAATATAGAATCCCCAATAGTGAGCCCAAACAGAGACCAAAGGACTGGATTTGAATATATTACATCAAATAAAAATATAGAATCCCTAACAGTGAGGCCAAACAGAGACCAAGGGACTGGATTTGAATATATTACATCAAATTAAAATATGGAATCCCCAATAGTGAGGCCAAACAGAGACCAAGCGACAGGATTTCAATATATTACATCAAATTAAAATATGGAATCCCCAATAGTGAGCCCAAACAGAGACCAAGGGACTGGATTTGAATATATTACATCAAATTAAAATATAGAATCCCCAATTGTGAGCCCAAACAGAGACCAAAGGATTGGATTTGAATATATTACATCAAAGTAAAATATAGAATCCCCAATAGTGAGGCCAAACAGAGACGAAAGGACTGGATTTCAATATATTACATCAAATTAAAATATAGAATCCCTAATAGTGAGCCCAAACAGAGACCAAAGGACTGGATTTGAATATATTACATCAAATAAAAATATAGAATCCCTAATAGTGAGGCCAAACAGAGACCAAGGGACTGGATTTGAATATATTACATCAAATTAAAATATGGAATCCCCAATAGTGAGGGCAAACAGAGACCAAGGGACTGGATTTCAATATATTACATCAAATTAAAATATGGAATCCCCAATAGTGAGCCCAAACAGAGACCAAGGGACTGGATTTGAATATATTACATCAAATTAAAATATAGAATCCCCAATAGTGAGGCCAAACAGAGACCAAAGGACTGGATTTGAATATATTACATCAAATTAAAATATAGAATCCCCAATAGTGAGGCCAAACAGAGACCAAAGGACCTGATTTGAATATATTACATCAAATTAAAATATAGAATCCCCAATAGTGAGGCCAAACAGAGACCAAAGGACTGGATTTGAATATATTACATCAAATTAAAATATAGAATCCCCAATAGTGAGCCCAAACAGAGACCAAGGAACTGGATTGGAATATATTACATCAAATTAAAATATGGAATCGCCAATAGTGAGGCCAAACAGAGACCAAAGTACTGGATTTGAATATATTACATCAAATTAAAATATAGAATCCCCAATAGTGAGCCCAAACAGAGACCAAAGGACTGGATTTGAATATATTACATCAAATAAAAATATAGAATCCCTAATAGTGAGGCCAAACAGAGACCAAGGGACTGGATGTGAATATATTACATCAAATTATAATATGGGATCGCCAATAGTGAGCCCAATAGTAAGCCCAAACAGAGACCAGGGGACTGGATTTCAATATATTACATCAAATAAAAATATGGGTTTCCCAATAGGGAGGCAAAACAGAGACCAAGGGACTGGATTTGAATATATTACATCAAATTAAAATATAGAATCCCCAATAGTGAGCCCAAACAGAGACCAAGGGACTGGATTTCAATATATTACATCAAATTAAAATATGGAATTCCCAATAGTGAGGCCAAACAGAGACCAGAAGACTGGATTTCAATATATTACATCAAATTAAAATATGGAATCCCCAATAGTGAGGCCAAACAGAGACCAAGGGACTGGATTTCAATATATTACACCAAATAAAAATATAGAATCCCCAATAGTGAGCCCAAACAGAGACCAAGGGACTGGATTTCAATATATTACATCAAATTAAAATATGGAATTCCCAATAGTGAGGCCAAACAGAGACCAAGGGACTGGATTTCAATATATTACATCAAATTAAAATATGGAATTCCCAATAGTGAGGCCAAACAGAGACCAAGGGACTGGATTTGAATATATTACATCAAATTAAAATATAGAATCCCCAATAGTGAGGCCAAACAGAGACCAAGGGACTGGATTTGAATATATTACATCAAATTAAAATATAGAATCCCCAATAGTGAGGCCAAACAGAGACCAAGGGACAGGATTTGAATATATTACATCAAATAAAAATATAGAATCCCCAATAGTGAGCCCAAACAGAGACCAAGGGACTGGATTTCAATATATTACATCAAATTAAAATATGGAATTCCCAATAGTGAGGCCAAACACACACCAAGGGACTGGATTTGAATATATTACATCAAATTAAAATATAGAATCCCCCATAGTGAGGCCAAACAGAGACCAAGGGACTGGATTTGAATATATTACATCAAATTAAAATATGGAATTCCCAATAGTGAGCCCAAACAGAGACCAAAGGACTGGATTTGAATATATTACATCAAATTAAAATATGGAATTCCCAATAGTGAGGCCAAACAGAGACCAAGGGACTGGATTTGAATATATTACATCAAATTAAAATATAGAATCCCCAATAGTGAGGCCAAACAGAGACCAAGGGACTGGATTTGAATATATTACATCAAATTATAATATGGGACCCCCTATAGTGAGCCCAATAGTGAGGCCAAACAGAGACCAAGGGACTGGATTTGAATATATTACATCAAATTAAAATATAGAATCCCCAATAGTGAACCCAAACAGAGACCAAGGGACTGGATTTCAATATATTACATCAAATTAAAATATGGAATTCCCAATAGTGAGGCCAAACAGAGACCAAGGGACTGGATTTGAATATATTACATCAAATTAAAATATAGAATCCCCAATAGTGAGGCCAAACAGAGACCAAGGGACTGGATTTGAATATATTACATCAAATTAAAATATGGAATTCCCAATAGTGAGGCCAAACAGAGACCAAGGGACTGGATTTGAATATATTACATCAAATAAAAATATAGAATCCCCAATAGTGAGCCCAAACAGAGACCAAGGGACTGGGTTTCAATATATTACATCAAATTAAAATATGGAATTCCCAATAGTGAGGCCAAACACACACCAAGGGACTGGATTTGAATATATTACATCAAATTAAAATATAGAATCCCCCATAGTGAGGCCAAACAGAGACCAAGGGACTGGATTTGAATATATTACATCAAATTAAAATATGGAATTCCCAATAGTGAGCCCAAACAGAGACCAAAGGACTGGATTTGAATATATTACATCAAATTAAAATATAGAATCCCCAATAGTGAGGCGAAACAGAGACCAAGGGACTGGATTTGAATATATTACATCAAATTAAAATATAGAATCCCCAATAGTGAGGCCAAACAGAGACCAAAGGACTGGATTTGAATATATTACATCAAATAAAAATATAGAATCCCTAATAGTGAGGCCAAACAGAGACCAAGGCACTGGATTTGAATATATTACATCAAATTAAAATATAGAATCCCCAATAGTGAGCCCAAACAGAGACCAAAGGACTGGATTTGAATATATTACATCAAATTAAAATATAGAATCCCCAATAGTGAGGCCAAACAGAGACCAAGGGACAGGATTTGAATATATTACATCAAATAAAAATATAGAATCCCCAATAGTGAGCCCAAACAGAGACCAAGGGACTGGATTTCAATATATTACATCAAATTAAAATATGGAATTCCCAATAGTGAGGCCAAACACACACCAAGGGACTGGATTTGAATATATTACATCAAATTAAAATATAGAATCCCCCATAGTGAGGCCAAACAGAGACCAAGGGACTGGATTTGAATATATTACATCAAATTAAAATATGGAATTCCCAATAGTGAGCCCAAACAGAGACCAAAGGACTGGATTTGAATATATTACATCAAATTAAAATATGGAATTCCCAATAGTGAGGCCAAACAGAGACCAAGGGACTGGATTTGAATATATTACATCAAATTAAAATATAGAATCCCCAATAGTGAGGCCAAACAGAGACCAAGGGACTGGATTTGAATATATTACATCAAATTATAATATGGGACCCCCTATAGTGAGCCCAATAGTGAGGCCAAACAGAGACCAAGGGACTGGATTTGAATATATTACATCAAATTAAAATATAGAATCCCCAATAGTGAACCCAAACAGAGACCAAGGGACTGGATTTCAATATATTACATCAAATTAAAATATGGAATTCCCAATAGTGAGGCCAAACAGAGACCAAGGGACTGGATTTGAATATATTACATCAAATTAAAATATAGAATCCCCAATAGTGAGGCCAAACAGAGACCAAGGGACTGGATTTGAATATATTACATCAAATTAAAATATGGAATTCCCAATAGTGAGGCCAAACAGAGACCAAGGGACTGGATTTGAATATATTACATCAAATAAAAATATAGAATCCCCAATAGTGAGCCCAAACAGAGACCAAGGGACTGGGTTTCAATATATTACATCAAATTAAAATATGGAATTCCCAATAGTGAGGCCAAACACACACCAAGGGACTGGATTTGAATATATTACATCAAATTAAAATATAGAATCCCCCATAGTGAGGCCAAACAGAGACCAAGGGACTGGATTTGAATATATTACATCAAATTAAAATATGGAATTCCCAATAGTGAGCCCAAACAGAGACCAAAGGACTGGATTTGAATATATTACATCAAATTAAAATATAGAATCCCCAATAGTGAGGCGAAACAGAGACCAAGGGACTGGATTTGAATATATTACAT
The DNA here is from genome assembly GCA_031216915.1 of Pictodentalium vernedei. Lineage (NCBI taxonomy): Eukaryota > Metazoa > Mollusca > Scaphopoda > Dentaliida > Dentaliidae > Pictodentalium > Pictodentalium vernedei. The sequence continues at coordinate 488,526,132 of CM062291.1, read as the reverse complement.
CAAATTAAAATATAGAATCCCCAATAGTGAGGCCAAACAGAGACCAAAGGACTGGATTTGAATATATTACATCAAATAAAAATATAGAATCCCTAATAGTGAGGCCAAACAGAGACCAAGGCACTGGATTTGAATATATTACATCAAATTAAAATATAGAATCCCCAATAGTGAGCCCAAACAGAGACCAAAGGACTGGATTTGAATATATTACATCAAATTAAAATATAGAATCCCCAATAGTGAGGCCAAACAGAGACCAAGGGACAGGATTTGAATATATTACATCAAATTAAAATATAGAATCCCCAATAGTGAGGCCAAACAGAGACCAAGGGACTGGATTTCAATATATTACATCAAATTAAAATATGGAATCCCCAATAGTGAGCCCAAACAGAGACCAGGGGACTGGATTTGAATATATTACATCAAATTATAATATGGGACCCCCTATAGTGAGCCCAATAGTGAGGCCAAACAGAGACCAAGGGACTGGATTTGAATATATTACATCAAATTATAATATGGGACCCCCTATAGTGAGCCCAATAGTGAGGCCAAACAGAGACCAAGGGACTGGATTTGAATATATTACATCAAATTATAATATGGGACCCCTTATAGTGAGCCCAATAGTGAGGCCAAACAGAGACCAAGGTACTGGATTTCAATATATTACATCAAATTATAATATGGGACCCTCAATAGTGAGCCCAATAGTGAGGCCAAACAGAGACCAAGGGACTGGATTTGAATATATTACATCAAATTATAATATGGGACCCCCTATAGTGAGCCCAATAGTGAGGCCAAACAGAGACCAAGGGACTGGATTTCAATATATTACATCAAATTATAATATGGGACCCCCTGTAGTGAGCCCAATAGTGAGGCCAAACAGAGATCAAGGGACTGGATTTGAATATATTACATCAAATTATAATATGGGACCCCCTATAGTGAGCCCAATAGTGAAGCCAAACAGAGACCAAGTGACTGGATTTGAATATATTACATCAAATTATAATATGGGACCCCCTATAGTGAGCCCAATAGTGAGGCCAAACAGAGACCAAGGGACTGGATTTGAATATATTACATCAAATTATAATATGGGACCCCCTATAGTGAGCCCAATAGTGAGGCCAAACAGAGACCAAGGGACTGGATTTAAATATATTACATCAAATTATAATATGGGACCCCCTATAGTGAGCCCAATAGTGAGGCCAAACAGAGACCATGGGACTGGATTTCAATATATTACATCAAATTATAATATGGGACCCCCTATAGTGAGCCCAATAGTGAGGCCAAACAGAGACCAAGGGACTGGATTTAAATATATTACATCAAATTATAATATGGGACCCCCTATAGTGAGCCCAATAGTGAGGCCAAACAGAGACCAAGGGACTGGATTTAAATATATTACATCAAATTATAATATGGGACCCCCTATAGTGAGCCCAATAGTGAGGCCAAACAGAGACCAAGGGACTGGATTTAAATATATTACATCAAATTATAATATGGGACCCCCTATAGTGAGCCCAATAGTGAGGCCAAACAGAGACCATGGGACTGGATTTCAATATATTACATCAAATTATAATATGGGACCCCCTATAGTGAGCCCAATAGTGAGGCCAAACAGAGACCAAGGGACTGGATTTAAATATATTACATCAAATTATAATATGGGACCCCCTATAGTGAGCCCAATAGTGAGGCCAAACAGAGACCAAGGGACTGGATTTAAATATATTACATCAAATTATAATATGGGACCCCCTATAGTGAGCCCAATAGTGAGGCCAAACAGAGACCAAGGGACTGGATTGGAATATATTACATCAAATTATAATATGGGACCCCCTATAGTGAGCCCAATAGTGAGGCCAAACAGAGACCAAGAGACTGGATTTCAATATATTACATCAAATTATAATATGGGACCCCCTATAGTGAGCCCAATAGTGAGGCCAAACAGAGACCAAGGGACTGGATTTAAATATATTACATCAAATTATAATATGGGACCCCCTATAGTGAGCCCAATAGTGAGGCCAAACAGAGACCAAGGGACTGGATTTCAATATATTACATCAAATTATAATATGGGACCCCCTATAGTGAGCCCAATAGTGAGGCCAAACAGAGACCAAGGGACTGTATTTGAATATATTACATCAAATTATAATATGGGACCCCCTATAGTGAGCCCAATAGTGAGGCCAAACAGAGACCAAGGGACTGGATTTCAATATATTACATCAAATTATAATATGGGACCCCCTATAGTGAGCCCAATAGTGAGGCCAAACAGAGACCAAGAGACTGGATTTCAATATATTACATCAAATTAAAATATGGAATCCCCAATAGTGAGCCCAAACAGAGACCAAGGGACTGGATTTCAATATATTACATCAAATTAAAATATGGAATTCCCAATAGTGAGCCCAAACAGAGACCAAGGGACTGGATTTCAATATATTACATCAAATTAAAATATGGAATCCCCAATAGTGAGCCCAAACAGAGACCAAGGGACTGGATTTGAATATATTACATCAAATTAAAATATAGAATCCCCAATAGTGAGGCCAAACAGAGACCAAAGGACTGGATTTGAATATATTACATCAAATTAAAATATAGAATCCCCAATAGTGAGGCCAAACAGAGACCAAAGGACCTGATTTGAATATATTACATCAAATTAAAATATAGAATCCCCAATAGTGAGGCCAAACAGAGACCAAAGGACTGGATTTGAATATATTACATCAAATTAAAATATAGAATCCCCAATAGTGAGCCCAAACAGAGACCAAGGAACTGGATTGGAATATATTACATCAAATTAAAATATGGAATCGCCAATAGTGGGGCCAAACAGAGACCAAAGTACTGGATTTGAATATATTACATCAAATTAAAATATAGAATCCCCAATAGTGAGCCCAAACAGAGACCAAAGGACTGGATTTGAATATATTACATCAAATAAAAATATAGAATCCCTAATAGTGAGGCCAAACAGAGACCAAGGGACTGGATGTGAATATATTACATCAAATTATAATATGGGATCGCCAATAGTGAGCCCAATAGTAAGCCCAAACAGAGACCAGGGGACTGGATTTCAATATATTACATCAAATAAAAATATGGGTTTCCCAATAGTGAGGCAAAACAGAGACCAAGGGACTGGATTTGAATATATTACATCAAATTAAAATATAGAATCCCCAATAGTGAGCCCAAACAGAGACCAAGGGACTGGATTTCAATATATTACATCAAATTAAAATATGGAATTCCCAATAGTGAGGCCAAACAGAGACCAGAAGACTGGATTTCAATATATTACATCAAATTAAAATATGGAATCCCCAATAGTGAGGCCAAACAGAGACCAAGGGACTGGATTTCAATATATTACATCAAATAAAAATATAGAATCCCCAATAGTGAGCCCAAACAGAGACCAAGGGACTGGATTTCAATATATTACATCAAATTAAAATATGGAATTCCCAATAGTGAGGCCAAACAGAGACCAAGGGACTGGATTTCAATATATTACATCAAATTAAAATATGGAATTCCCAATAGTGAGGCCAAACAGAGACCAAGGGACTGGATTTGAATATATTACATCAAATTAAAATATAGAATCCCCAATAGTGAGGCCAAACAGAGACCAAGGGACTGGATTTGAATATACTACATCAAATTAAAATATAGAATCCCCAATAGTGAGGCCAAACAGAGACCAAGGGACAGGATTTGAATATATTACATCAAATAAAAATATAGAATCCCCAATAGTGAGCCCAAACAGAGACCAAGGGACTGGATTTCAATATATTACATCAAATTAAAATATGGAATTCCCAATAGTGAGGCCAAACACACACCAAGGGACTGGATTTGAATATATTACATCAAATTAAAATATAGAATCCCCCATAGTGAGGCCAAACAGAGACCAAGGGACTGGATTTGAATATATTACATCAAATTAAAATATGGAATTCCCAATAGTGAGCCCAAACAGAGACCAAAGGACTGGATTTGAATATATTACATCAAATTAAAATATGGAATTCCCAATAGTGAGGCCAAACAGAGACCAAGGGACTGGATTTGAATATATTACATCAAATTAAAATATAGAATCCCCAATAGTGAGGCCAAACAGAGACCAAGGGACTGGATTTGAATATATTACATCAAATTATAATATGGGACCCCCTATAGTGAGCCCAATAGTGAGGCCAAACAGAGACCAAGGGACTGGATTTGAATATATTACATCAAATTAAAATATAGAATCCCCAATAGTGAACCCAAACAGAGACCAAGGGACTGGATTTCAATATATTACATCAAATTAAAATATGGAATTCCCAATAGTGAGGCCAAACAGAGACCAAGGGACTGGATTTGAATATATTACATCAAATTAAAATATAGAATCCCCAATAGTGAGGCCAAACAGAGACCAAGGGACTGGATTTGAATATATTACATCAAATTAAAATATGGAATTCCCAATAGTGAGGCCAAACAGAGACCAAGGGACTGGATTTGAATATATTACATCAAATAAAAATATAGAATCCCCAATAGTGAGCCCAAACAGAGACCAAGGGACTGGGTTTCAATATATTACATCAAATTAAAATATGGAATTCCCAATAGTGAGGCCAAACACACACCAAGGGACTGGATTTGAATATATTACATCAAATTAAAATATAGAATCCCCCATAGTGAGGCCAAACAGAGACCAAGGGACTGGATTTGAATATATTACATCAAATTAAAATATGGAATTCCCAATAGTGAGCCCAAACAGAGACCAAAGGACTGGATTTGAATATATTACATCAAATTAAAATATAGAATCCCCAATAGTGAGGCGAAACAGAGACCAAGGGACTGGATTTGAATATATTACATCAAATTAAAATATAGAATCCCCAATAGTGAGGCCAAACAGAGACCAAAGGACTGGATTTGAATATATTACATCAAATAAAAATATAGAATCCCTAATAGTGAGGCCAAACAGAGACCAAGGCACTGGATTTGAATATATTACATCAAATTAAAATATAGAATCCCCAATAGTGAGCCCAAACAGAGACCAAAGGACTGGATTTGAATATATTACATCAAATTAAAATATAGAATCCCCAATAGTGAGGCCAAACAGAGACCAAGGGACTGGATTTGAATATATTACATCAAATTAAAATATAGAATCCCCAATAGTGAGGCCAAACAGAGACCAAGGGACTGGATTTGAATATATTACATCAAATTAAAATATAGAATCCCCAATAGTGAGCCCAAACAGAGACCAAGGGACTGGATTTGAATATATTACATCAAATTAAAATATGGAATTCACAATAGTGAGCCCAAACAGAGACCAAAGGACTGGATTTGAATATATTACATCAAATTAAAATATGGAATTCCCAAGAGTGAGGCCAAACAGAGACCAAGGGACTGGATTTCAATATATTACATCAAATTAAAATATAGAATCCCCAATAGTGAGGCAAAACAGAGACCAAGGGACTGGATTTGAATATATTACATCAAATTAAAATATAGAATCCAAAATAGTGAGCCCAAACAGAGACGAAAGGACTGGATTTGAATATATTACATCAAATTAAAATATAGAATCCCCAATAGTGAGGCCAAACAGAGACCAAGGGACTGGATTTGAATATATTACATCAAATTAAAATATAGAATCCCCAATAGTGAGCCCAAACAGAGACCAAGGGACTGGATTTGAATATATTACATCAAATTAAAATATAGAATCCCCAATAGTGAGCCCAAACAGAGACCAAAGGACTGGATTTGAATATATTACATCAAATAAAAATATAGAATCCCTAATAGTGAGGCCAAACAGAGACCAAGGGACTGGATTTGAATATATTACATCAAATTATAATATGGGACCCCCTATAGTGAGCCCAATAGTGAGGCCAAACAGAGACCAAGGGACTGGATTTGAATATATTACATCAAATTATAATATGGGACCCCCTATAGTGACCCCAATAGTGATGCCAAACAGAGACCAAGGGACTGGATTTCAATATATTACATCAAATTAAAATATGGAATCCCCAATAGTGAGCCCAAACAGAGACCAGGGGACTGGATTTGAATATATTACATCAAATTATAATATGGGACCCCCTATAGTGAGCCCAATAGTGAGGCCAAACAGAGACCAAGGGACTGGATTTGAATATATTACATCAAATTATAATATGGGAACCCCTATAGTGAGCCCAATAGTGAGCCCAAACAGAGACCAAGGGACTGGATTTCAATATATTACATCAAATTATAATATGGGACCCTCAATAGTGAGCCCAATAGTGAGGCCAAACAGAGACCAAGGGACTGGATTTGAATATATTACATCAAATTATAATATGGGACCCCCTATAGTGAGCCCAATAGTGAGGCCAAACAGAGACCAAGGGACTGGATTTGAATATATTACATCAAATTATAATATGGGACCCCCTATAGTGAGCCCAATAGTGATGCCAAACAGAGACCAAGGGACTGGATTTCAATATATTACATCAAATTAAAATATGGAATCCCCAATAGTGAGCCCAAACAGAGACCAGGGGACTGGATTTGAATATATTACATCAAATTATAATATGGGACCCCCTATAGTGAGCCCAATAGTGAGGCCAAACAGAGACCAAGGGACTGGATTTGAATATATTACATCAAATTATAATATGGGACCCCCTATAGTGAGCCCAATAGTGAGGCCAAACAGAGACCAAGGGACTGGATTTGAATATATTACATCAAATTATAATATGGGACCCCTTATAGTGAGCCCAATAGTGAGGCCAAACAGAGACCAAGGTACTGGATTTCAATATATTACATCAAATTATAATATGGGACCCTCAATAGTGAGCCCAATAGTGAGGCCAAACAGAGACCAAGGGACTGGATTTGAATATATTACATCAAATTATAATATGGGACCCCCTATAGTGAGCCCAATAGTGAGGCCAAACAGAGACCAAGGGACTGGATTTCAATATATTACATCAAATTATAATATGGGACCCCCTGTAGTGAGCCCAATAGTGAGGCCAAACAGAGATCAAGGGACTGGATTTGAATATATTACATCAAATTATAATATGGGACCCCCTATAGTGAGCCCAATAGTGAAGCCAAACAGAGACCAAGTGACTGGATTTGAATATATTACATCAAATTATAATATGGGACCCCCTATAGTGAGCCCAATAGTGAGGCCAAACAGAGACCAAGGGACTGGATTTGAATATATTACATCAAATTATAATATGGGACCCCCTATAGTGAGCCCAATAGTGAGGCCAAACAGAGACCAAGGGACTGGATTTAAATATATTACATCAAATTATAATATGGGACCCCCTATAGTGAGCCCAATAGTGAGGCCAAACAGAGACCATGGGACTGGATTTCAATATATTACATCAAATTATAATATGGGACCCCCTATAGTGAGCCCAATAGTGAGGCCAAACAGAGACCAAGGGACTGGATTTAAATATATTACATCAAATTATAATATGGGACCCCCTATAGTGAGCCCAATAGTGAGGCCAAACAGAGACCAAGGGACTGGATTTAAATATATTACATCAAATTATAATATGGGACCCCCTATAGTGAGCCTAATAGTGAGGCCAAACAGAGACCAAGGGACTGGATTTAAATATATTACATCAAATTATAATATGGGACCCCCTATAGTGAGCCCAATAGTGAGGCCAAACAGAGACCATGGGACTGGATTTCAATATATTACATCAAATTATAATATGGGACCCCCTATAGTGAGCCCAATAGTGAGGCCAAACAGAGACCAAGGGACTGGATTTAAATATATTACATCAAATTATAATATGGGACCCCCTATAGTGAGCCCAATAGTGAGGCCAAACAGAGACCAAGGGACTGGATTTAAATATATTACATCAAATTATAATATGGGACCCCCTATAGTGTGCCCAATAGTGAGGCCAAACAGAGACCAAGGGACTGGATTTGAATATATTACATCAAATTATAATATGGGACCCCCTATAGTGAGCCCAATAGTGAGGCCAAACAGAGACCAAGAGACTGGATTTCAATATATTACATCAAATTATAATATGGGACCCCCTATAGTGAGCCCAATAGTGAGGCCAAACAGAGACCAAGGGACTGGATTTAAATATATTACATCAAATTATAATATGGGACCCCCTATAGTGAGCCCAATAGTGAGGCCAAACAGAGACCAAGGGACTGGATTTCAATATATTACATCAAATTATAATATGGGACCCCCTATAGTGAGCCCAATAGTGAGGCCAAACAGAGACCAAGGGACTGTATTTGAATATATTACATCAAATTATAATATGGGACCCCCTATAGTGAGCCCAATAGTGAGGCCAAACAGAGACCAAGGGACTGGATTTCAATATATTACATCAAATTATAATATGGGACCCCCTATAGTGAGCCCAATAGTGAGGCCAAACAGAGACCAAGAGACTGGATTTCAATATATTACATCAAATTAAAATATGGAATCCCCAATAGTGAGCCCAAACAGAGACCAAGGGACTGGATTTCAATATATTACATCAAATTAAAATATGGAATTCCCAATAGTGAGCCCAAACAGAGACCAAGGGACTGGATTTCAATATATTACATCAAATTAAAATATGGAATCCCCAATAGTGAGCCCAAACAGAGACCAAGGGACTGGATTTGAATATATTACATCAAATTAAAATATAGAATCCCCAATAGTGAGGCCAAACAGAGACCAAAGGACTGGATTTGAATATATTACATCAAATTAAAATATAGAATCCCCAATAGTGAGGCCAAACAGAGACCAAAGGACCTGATTTGAATATATTACATCAAATTAAAATATAGAATCCCCAATAGTGAGGCCAAACAGAGACCAAAGGACTGGATTTGAATATATTACATCAAATTAAAATATAGAATCCCCAATAGTGAGCCCAAACAGAGACCAAGGAACTGGATTGGAATATATTACATCAAATTAAAATATGGAATCGCCAATAGTGAGGCCAAACAGAGACCAAAGTACTGGATTTGAATATATTACATCAAATTAAAATATAGAATCCCCAATAGTGAGCCCAAACAGAGACCAAAGGACTGGATTTGAATATATTACATCAAATAAAAATATAGAATCCCTAATAGTGAGGCCAAACAGAGACCAAGGGACTGGATGTGAATATATTACATCAAATTATAATATGGGATCGCCAATAGTGAGCCCAATAGTAAGCCCAAACAGAGACCAGGGGACTGGATTTCAATATATTACATCAAATAAAAATATGGGTTTCCCAATAGTGAGGCAAAACAGAGACCAAGGGACTGGATTTGAATATATTACATCAAATTAAAATATAGAATCCCCAATAGTGAGCCCAAACAGAGACCAAGGGACTGGATTTCAATATATTACATCAAATTAAAATATGGAATTCCCAATAGTGAGGCCAAACAGAGACCAGAAGACTGGATTTCAATATATTACATCAAATTAAAATATGGAATCCCCAATAGTGAGGCCAAACAGAGACCAAGGGACTGGATTTCAATATATTACATCAAATAAAAATATAGAATCCCCAATAGTGAGCCCAAACAGAGACCAAGGGACTGGATTTCAATATATTACATCAAATTAAAATATGGAATTCCCAATAGTGAGGCCAAACAGAGACCAAGGGACTGGATTTCAATATATTACATCAAATTAAAATATGGAATTCCCAATAGTGAGGCCAAACAGAGACCAAGGGACTGGATTTGAATATATTACATCAAATTAAAATATAGAATCCCCAATAGTGAGGCCAAACAGAGACCAAGGGACTGGATTTGAATATATTACATCAAATTAAAATATAGAATCCCCAATAGTGAGGCCAAACAGAGACCAAGGGACAGGATTTGAATATATTACATCAAATAAAAATATAGAATCCCCAATAGTGAGCCCAAACAGAGACCAAGGGACTGGATTTCAATATATTACATCAAATTAAAATATGGAATTCCCAATAGTGAGGCCAAACACACACCAAGGGACTGGATTTGAATATATTACATCAAATTAAAATATAGAATCCCCCATAGTGAGGCCAAACAGAGACCAAGGGACTGGATTTGAATATATTACATCAAATTAAAATATGGAATTCCCAATAGTGAGCCCAAACAGAGACCAAAGGACTGGATTTGAATATATTACATCAAATTAAAATATGGAATTCCCAATAGTGAGGCCAAACAGAGACCAAGGGACTGGATTTGAATATATTACATCAAATTAAAATATAGAATCCCCAATAGTGAGGCCAAACAGAGACCAAGGGACTGGATTTGAATATATTACATCAAATTATAATATGGGACCCCCTATAGTGAGCCCAATAGTGAGGCCAAACAGAGACCAAGGGACTGGATTTGAATATATTACATCAAATTAAAATATAGAATCCCCAATAGTGAACCCAAACAGAGACCAAGGGACTGGATTTCAATATATTACATCAAATTAAAATATGGAATTCCCAATAGTGAGGCCAAACAGAGACCAAGGGACTGGATTTGAATATATTACATCAAATTAAAATATAGAATCCCCAATAGTGAGGCCAAACAGAGACCAAGGGACTGGATTTGAATATATTACATCAAATTAAAATATGGAATTCCCAATAGTGAGGCCAAACAGAGACCAAGGGACTGGATTTGAATATATTACATCAAATAAAAATATAGAATCCCCAATAGTGAGCCCAAACAGAGACCAAGGGACTGGGTTTCAATATATTACATCAAATTAAAATATGGAATTCCCAATAGTGAGGCCAAACACACACCAAGGGACTGGATTTGAATATATTACATCAAATTAAAATATAGAATCCCCCATAGTGAGGCCAAACAGAGACCAAGGGACTGGATTTGAATATATTACATCAAATTAAAATATGGAATTCCCAATAGTGAGCCCAAACAGAGACCAAAGGACTGGATTTGAATATATTACATCAAATTAAAATATAGAATCCCCAATAGTGAGGCGAAACAGAGACCAAGGGACTGGATTTGAATATATTACATCAAATTAAAATATAGAATCCCCAATAGTGAGGCCAAACAGAGACCAAAGGACTGGATTTGAATATATTACATCAAATAAAAATATAGAATCCCTAATAGTGAGGCCAAACAGAGACCAAGGCACTGGATTTGAATATATTACATCAAATTAAAATATAGAATCCCCAATAGTGAGCCCAAACAGAGACCAAAGGACTGGATTTGAATATATTACATCAAATTAAAATATAGAATCCCCAATAGTGAGGCCAAACAGAGACCAAGGGACTGGATTTGAATATATTACATCAAATTAAAATATAGAATCCCCAATAGTGAGGCCAAACAGAGACCAAGGGACTGGATTTGAATATATTACATCAAATTAAAATATAGAATCCCCAATAGTGAGCCCAAACAGAGACCAAGGGACTGGATTTGAATATATTACATCAAATTAAAATATGGAATTCCCAATAGTGAGCCCAAACAGAGACCAAAGGACTGGATTTGAATATATTACATCAAATTAAAATATGGAATTCCCAATAGTGAGGCCAAACAGAGACCAAGGGACTGGATTTCAATATATTACATCAAATTAAAATATAGAATCCCCAATAGTGAGGCAAAACAGAGACCAAGGGACTGGATTTGAATATATTACATCAAATTAAAATATAGAATCCAAAATAGTGAGCCCAAACAGAGACGAAAGGACTGGATTTGAATATATTACATCAAATTAAAATATAGAATCCCCAATAGTGAGGCCAAACAGAGACCAAGGGACTGGATTTGAATATATTACATCAAATTAAAATATAGAATCCCCAATAGTGAGCCCAAACAGAGACCAAGGGACTGGATTTGAATATATTACATCAAATTAAAATATAGAATCCCCAATAGTGAGCCCAAACAGAGACCAAAGGACTGGATTTGAATATATTACATCAAATAAAAATATAGAATCCCTAATAGTGAGGCCAAACAGAGACCAAGGGACTGGATTTGAATATATTACATCAAATTATAATATGGGACCCCCTATAGTGAGCCCAATAGTGAGGCCAAACAGAGACCAAGGGACTGGATTTGAATATATTACATCAAATTATAATATGGGACCCCCTATAGTGACCCCAATAGTGATGCCAAACAGAGACCAAGGGACTGGATTTCAATATATTACATCAAATTAAAATATGGAATCCCCAATAGTGAGCCCAAACAGAGACCAGGGGACTGGATTTGAATATATTACATCAAATTATAATATGGGACCCCCTATAGTGAGCCCAATAGTGAGGCCAAACAGAGACCAAGGGACTGGATTTGAATATATTACATCAAATTATAATATGGGACCCCCTATAGTGAGCCCAATAGTGAGCCCAAACAGAGACCAAGGGACTGGATTTCAATATATTACATCAAATTATAATATGGGACCCTCAATAGTGAGCCCAATAGTGAGGCCAAACAGAGACCAAGGGACTGGATTTGAATATATTACATCAAATTATAATATGGGACCCCCTATAGTGAGCCCAATAGTGAGGCCAAACAGAGACCAAGGGACTGGATTTGAATATATTACATCAAATTATAATATGGGACCCCCTATAGTGAGCCCAATAGTGATGCCAAACAGAGACCAAGGGACTGGATTTCAATATATTACATCAAATTAAAATATGGAATCCCCAATAGTGAGCCCAAACAGAGACCAGGGGACTGGATTTGAATATATTACATCAAATTATAATATGGGACCCCCTATAGTGAGCCCAATAGTGAGGCCAAACAGAGACCAAGGGACTGGATTTGAATATATTACATCAAATTATAATATGGGACCCCCTATAGTGAGCCCAATAGTGAGGCCAAACAGAGACCAAGGGACTGGATTTGAATATAGTACATCAAATTATAATATGGGACCCCTTATAGTGAGCCCAATAGTGAGGCCAAACAGAGACCAAGGTACTGGATTTCAATATATTACATCAAATTATAATATGGGACCCTCAATAGTGAGCCCAATAGTGAGGCCAAACAGAGACCAAGGGACTGGATTTGAATATATTACATCAAATTATAATATGGGACCCCCTATAGTGAGCCCAATAGTGAGGCCAAACAGAGACCAAGGGACTGGATTTCAATATATTACATCAAATTATAATATGGGACCCCCTGTAGTGAGCCCAATAGTGAGGCCAAACAGAGATCAAGGGACTGGATTTGAATATATTACATCAAATTATAATATGGGACCCCCTATAGTGAGCCCAATAGTGAAGCCAAACAGAGACCAAGTGACTGGATTTGAATATATTACATCAAATTATAATATGGGACCCCCTATAGTGAGCCCAATAGTGAGGCCAAACAGAGACCAAGGGACTGGATTTGAATATATTACATCAAATTATAATATGGGACCCCCTATAGTGAGCCCAATAGTGAGGCCAAACAGAGACCAAGGGACTGGATTTAAATATATTACATCAAATTATAATATGGGACCCCCTATAGTGAGCCCAATAGTGAGGCCAAACAGAGACCATGGGACTGGATTTCAATATATTACATCAAATTATAATATGGGACCCCCTATAGTGAGCCCAATAGTGAGGCCAAACAGAGACCAAGGGACTGGATTTAAATATATTACATCAAATTATAATATGGGACCCCCTATAGTGAGCCCAATAGTGAGGCCAAACAGAGACCAAGGGACTGGATTTAAATATATTACATCAAATTATAATATGGGACCCCCTATAGTGAGCCTAATAGTGAGGCCAAACAGAGACCAAGGGACTGGATTTAAATATATTACATCAAATTATAATATGGGACCCCCTATAGTGAGCCCAATAGTGAGGCCAAACAGAGACCATGGGACTGGATTTCAATATATTACATCAAATTATAATATGGGACCCCCTATAGTGAGCCCAATAGTGAGGCCAAACAGAGACCAAGGGACTGGATTTAAATATATTACATCAAATTATAATATGGGACCCCCTATAGTGAGCCCAATAGTGAGGCCAAACAGAGACCAAGGGACTGGATTTAAATATATTACATCAAATTATAATATGGGACCCCCTATAGTGTGCCCAATAGTGAGGCCAAACAGAGACCAAGGGACTGGATTTGAATATATTACATCAAATTATAATATGGGACCCCCTATAGTGAGCCCAATAGTGAGGCCAAACAGAGACCAAGAGACTGGATTTCAATATATTACATCAAATTATAATATGGGACCCCCTATAGTGAGCCCAATAGTGAGGCCAAACAGAGACCAAGGGACTGGATTTAAATATATTACATCAAATTATAATATGGGACCCCCTATAGTGAGCCCAATAGTGAGGCCAAACAGAGACCAAGGGACTGGATTTCAATATATTACATCAAATTATAATATGGGACCCCCTATAGTGAGCCCAATAGTGAGGCCAAACAGAGACCAAGGGACTGTATTTGAATATATTACATCAAATTATAATATGGGACCCCCTATAGTGAGCCCAATAGTGAGGCCAAACAGAGACCAAGGGACTGGATTTCAATATATTACATCAAATTATAATATGGGACCCCCTATAGTGAGCCCAATAGTGAGGCCAAACAGAGACCAAGAGACTGGATTTCAATATATTACATCAAATTAAAATATGGAATCCCCAATAGTGAGCCCAAACAGAGACCAAGGGACTGGATTTCAATATATTACATCAAATTAAAATATGGAATTCCCAATAGTGAGCCCAAACAGAGACCAAGGGACTGGATTTCAATATATTACATCAAATTAAAATATGGAATCCCCAATAGTGAGCCCAAACAGAGACCAAGGGACTGGATTTGAATATATTACATCAAATTAAAATATAGAATCCCCAATAGTGAGGCCAAACAGAGACCAAAGGACTGGATTTGAATATATTACATCAAATTAAAATATAGAATCCCCAATAGTGAGGCCAAACAGAGACCAAAGGACCTGATTTGAATATATTACATCAAATTAAAATATAGAATCCCCAATAGTGAGGCCAAACAGAGACCAAAGGACTGGATTTGAATATATTACATCAAATTAAAATATAGAATCCCCAATAGTGAGCCCAAACAGAGACCAAGGAACTGGATTGGAATATATTACATCAAATTAAAATATGGAATCGCCAATAGTGAGGCCAAACAGAGACCAAAGTACTGGATTTGAATATATTACATCAAATTAAAATATAGAATCCCCAATAGTGAGCCCAAACAGAGACCAAAGGACTGGATTTGAATATATTACATCAAATAAAAATATAGAATCCCTAATAGTGAGGCCAAACAGAGACCAAGGGACTGGATGTGAATATATTACATCAAATTATAATATGGGATCGCCAATAGTGAGCCCAATAGTAAGCCCAAACAGAGACCAGGGGACTGGATTTCAATATATTACATCAAATAAAAATATGGGTTTCCCAATAGTGAGGCAAAACAGAGACCAAGGGACTGGATTTGAATATATTACATCAAATTAAAATATAGAATCCCCAATAGTGAGCCCAAACAGAGACCAAGGGACTGGATTTCAATATATTACATCAAATTAAAATATGGAATTCCCAATAGTGAGGCCAAACAGAGACCAGAAGACTGGATTTCAATATATTACATCAAATTAAAATATGGAATCCCCAATAGTGAGGCCAAACAGAGACCAAGGGACTGGATTTCAATATATTACATCAAATAAAAATATAGAATCCCCAATAGTGAGCCCAAACAGAGACCAAGGGACTGGATTTCAATATATTACATCAAATTAAAATATGGAATTCCCAATAGTGAGGCCAAACAGAGACCAAGGGACTGGATTTCAATATATTACATCAAATTAAAATATGGAATTCCCAATAGTGAGGCCAAACAGAGACCAAGGGACTGGATTTGAATATATTACATCAAATTAAAATATAGAATCCCCAATAGTGAGGCCAAACAGAGACCAAGGGACTGGATTTGAATATATTACATCAAATTAAAATATAGAATCCCCAATAGTGAGGCCAAACAGAGACCAAGGGACAGGATTTGAATATATTACATCAAATAAAAATATAGAATCCCCAATAGTGAGCCCAAACAGAGACCAAGGGACTGGATTTCAATATATTACATCAAATTAAAATATGGAATTCCCAATAGTGAGGCCAAACACACACCAAGGGACTGGATTTGAATATATTACATCAAATTAAAATATAGAATCCCCCATAGTGAGGCCAAACAGAGACCAAGGGACTGGATTTGAATATATTACATCAAATTAAAATATGGAATTCCCAATAGTGAGCCCAAACAGAGACCAAAGGACTGGATTTGAATATATTACATCAAATTAAAATATGGAATTCCCAATAGTGAGGCCAAACAGAGACCAAGGGACTGGATTTGAATATATTACATCAAATTAAAATATAGAATCCCCAATAGTGAGGCCAAACAGAGACCAAGGGACTGGATTTGAATATATTACATCAAATTATAATATGGGACCCCCTATAGTGAGCCCAATAGTGAGGCCAAACAGAGACCAAGGGACTGGATTTGAATATATTACATCAAATTAAAATATAGAATCCCCAATAGTGAACCCAAACAGAGACCAAGGGACTGGATTTCAATATATTACATCAAATTAAAATATGGAATTCCCAATAGTGAGGCCAAACAGAGACCAAGGGACTGGATTTGAATATATTACATCAAATTAAAATATAGAATCCCCAATAGTGAGGCCAAACAGAGACCAAGGGACTGGATTTGAATATATTACATCAAATTAAAATATGGAATTCCCAATAGTGAGGCCAAACAGAGACCAAGGGACTGGATTTGAATATATTACATCAAATAAAAATATAGAATCCCCAATAGTGAGCCCAAACAGAGACCAAGGGACTGGGTTTCAATATATTACATCAAATTAAAATATGGAATTCCCAATAGTGAGGCCAAACACACACCAAGGGACTGGATTTGAATATATTACATCAAATTAAAATATAGAATCCCCCATAGTGAGGCCAAACAGAGACCAAGGGACTGGATTTGAATATATTACATCAAATTAAAATATGGAATTCCCAATAGTGAGCCCAAACAGAGACCAAAGGACTGGATTTGAATATATTACATCAAATTAAAATATAGAATCCCCAATAGTGAGGCGAAACAGAGACCAAGGGACTGGATTTGAATATATTACATCAAATTAAAATATAGAATCCCCAATAGTGAGGCCAAACAGAGACCAAAGGACTGGATTTGAATATATTACATCAAATAAAAATATAGAATCCCTAATAGTGAGGCCAAACAGAGACCAAGGCACTGGATTTGAATATATTACATCAAATTAAAATATAGAATCCCCAATAGTGAGCCCAAACAGAGACCAAAGGACTGGATTTGAATATATTACATCAAATTAAAATATAGAATCCCCAATAGTGAGGCCAAACAGAGACCAAGGGACTGGATTTGAATATATTACATCAAATTAAAATATAGAATCCCCAATAGTGAGGCCAAACAGAGACCAAGGGACTGGATTTGAATATATTACATCAAATTAAAATATAGAATCCCCAATAGTGAGCCCAAACAGAGACCAAGGGACTGGATTTGAATATATTACATCAAATTAAAATATGGAATTCCCAATAGTGAGCCCAAACAGAGACCAAAGGACTGGATTTGAATATATTACATCAAATTAAAATATGGAATTCCCAATAGTGAGGCCAAACAGAGACCAAGGGACTGGATTTCAATATATTACATCAAATTAAAATATAGAATCCCCAATAGTGAGGCAAAACAGAGACCAAGGGACTGGATTTGAATATATTACATCAAATTAAAATATAGAATCCAAAATAGTGAGCCCAAACAGAGACGAAAGGACTGGATTTGAATATATTACATCAAATTAAAATATAGAATCCCCAATAGTGAGGCCAAACAGAGACCAAGGGACTGGATTTGAATATATTACATCAAATTAAAATATAGAATCCCCAATAGTGAGCCCAAACAGAGACCAAGGGACTGGATTTGAATATATTACATCAAATTAAAATATAGAATCCCCAATAGTGAGCCCAAACAGAGACCAAAGGACTGGATTTGAATATATTACATCAAATAAAAATATAGAATCCCTAATAGTGAGGCCAAACAGAGACCAAGGGACTGGATTTGAATATATTACATCAAATTATAATATGGGACCCCCTATAGTGAGCCCAATAGTGAGGCCAAACAGAGACCAAGGGACTGGATTTGAATATATTACATCAAATTATAATATGGGACCCCCTATAGTGACCCCAATAGTGATGCCAAACAGAGACCAAGGGACTGGATTTCAATATATTACATCAAATTAAAATATGGAATCCCCAATAGTGAGCCCAAACAGAGACCAGGGGACTGGATTTGAATATATTACATCAAATTATAATATGGGACCCCCTATAGTGAGCCCAATAGTGAGGCCAAACAGAGACCAAGGGACTGGATTTGAATATATTACATCAAATTATAATATGGGACCCCCTATAGTGAGCCCAATAGTGAGCCCAAACAGAGACCAAGGGACTGGATTTCAATATATTACATCAAATTATAATATGGGACCCTCAATAGTGAGCCCAATAGTGAGGCCAAACAGAGACCAAGGGACTGGATTTGAATATATTACATCAAATTATAATATGGGACCCCCTATAGTGAGCCCAATAGTGAGGCCAAACAGAGACCAAGGGACTGGATTTGAATATATTACATCAAATTATAATATGGGACCCCCTATAGTGAGCCCAATAGTGATGCCAAACAGAGACCAAGGGACTGGATTTCAATATATTACATCAAATTAAAATATGGAATCCCCAATAGTGAGCCCAAACAGAGACCAGGGGACTGGATTTGAATATATTACATCAAATTATAATATGGGACCCCCTATAGTGAGCCCAATAGTGAGGCCAAACAGAGACCAAGGGACTGGATTTGAATATATTACATCAAATTATAATATGGGACCCCCTATAGTGAGCCCAATAGTGAGGCCAAACAGAGACCAAGGGACTGGATTTGAATATAGTACATCAAATTATAATATGGGACCCCTTATAGTGAGCCCAATAGTGAGGCCAAACAGAGACCAAGGTACTGGATTTCAATATATTACATCAAATTATAATATGGGACCCTCAATAGTGAGCCCAATAGTGAGGCCAAACAGAGACCAAGGGACTGGATTTGAATATATTACATCAAATTATAATATGGGACCCCCTATAGTGAGCCCAATAGTGAGGCCAAACAGAGACCAAGGGACTGGATTTCAATATATTACATCAAATTATAATATGGGACCCCCTGTAGTGAGCCCAATAGTGAGGCCAAACAGAGATCAAGGGACTGGATTTGAATATATTACATCAAATTATAATATGGGACCCCCTATAGTGAGCCCAATAGTGAAGCCAAACAGAGACCAAGTGACTGGATTTGAATATATTACATCAAATTATAATATGGGACCCCCTATAGTGAGCCCAATAGTGAGGCCAAACAGAGACCAAGGGACTGGATTTGAATATATTACATCAAATTATAATATGGGACCCCCTATAGTGAGCCCAATAGTGAGGCCAAACAGAGACCAAGGGACTGGATTTAAATATATTACATCAAATTATAATATGGGACCCCCTATAGTGAGCCCAATAGTGAGGCCAAACAGAGACCATGGGACTGGATTTCAATATATTACATCAAATTATAATATGGGACCCCCTATAGTGAGCCCAATAGTGAGGCCAAACAGAGACCAAGGGACTGGATTTAAATATATTACATCAAATTATAATATGGGACCCCCTATAGTGAGCCCAATAGTGAGGCCAAACAGAGACCAAGGGACTGGATTTAAATATATTACATCAAATTATAATATGGGACCCCCTATAGTGAGCCTAATAGTGAGGCCAAACAGAGACCAAGGGACTGGATTTAAATATATTACATCAAATTATAATATGGGACCCCCTATAGTGAGCCCAATAGTGAGGCCAAACAGAGACCATGGGACTGGATTTCAATATATTACATCAAATTATAATATGGGACCCCCTATAGTGAGCCCAATAGTGAGGCCAAACAGAGACCAAGGGACTGGATTTAAATATATTACATCAAATTATAATATGGGACCCCCTATAGTGAGCCCAATAGTGAGGCCAAACAGAGACCAAGGGACTGGATTTAAATATATTACATCAAATTATAATATGGGACCCCCTATAGTGTGCCCAATAGTGAGGCCAAACAGAGACCAAGGGACTGGATTTGAATATATTACATCAAATTATAATATGGGACCCCCTATAGTGAGCCCAATAGTGAGGCCAAACAGAGACCAAGAGACTGGATTTCAATATATTACATCAAATTATAATATGGGACCCCCTATAGTGAGCCCAATAGTGAGGCCAAACAGAGACCAAGGGACTGGATTTAAATATATTACATCAAATTATAATATGGGACCCCCTATAGTGAGCCCAATAGTGAGGCCAAACAGAGACCAAGGGACTGGATTTCAATATATTACATCAAATTATAATATGGGACCCCCTATAGTGAGCCCAATAGTGAGGCCAAACAGAGACCAAGGGACTGTATTTGAATATATTACATCAAATTATAATATGGGACCCCCTATAGTGAGCCCAATAGTGAGGCCAAACAGAGACCAAGGGACTGGATTTCAATATATTACATCAAATTATAATATGGGACCCCCTATAGTGAGCCCAATAGTGAGGCCAAACAGAGACCAAGAGACTGGATTTCAATATATTACATCAAATTAAAATATGGAATCCCCAATAGTGAGCCCAAACAGAGACCAAGGGACTGGATTTCAATATATTACATCAAATTAAAATATGGAATTCCCAATAGTGAGCCCAAACAGAGACCAAGGGACTGGATTTCAATATATTACATCAAATTAAAATATGGAATCCCCAATAGTGAGCCCAAACAGAGACCAAGGGACTGGATTTGAATATATTACATCAAATTAAAATATAGAATCCCCAATAGTGAGGCCAAACAGAGACCAAAGGACTGGATTTGAATATATTACATCAAATTAAAATATAGAATCCCCAATAGTGAGGCCAAACAGAGACCAAAGGACCTGATTTGAATATATTACATCAAATTAAAATATAGAATCCCCAATAGTGAGGCCAAACAGAGACCAAAGGACTGGATTTGAATATATTACATCAAATTAAAATATAGAATCCCCAATAGTGAGCCCAAACAGAGACCAAGGAACTGGATTGGAATATATTACATCAAATTAAAATATGGAATCGCCAATAGTGAGGCCAAACAGAGACCAAAGTACTGGATTTGAATATATTACATCAAATTAAAATATAGAATCCCCAATAGTGAGCCCAAACAGAGACCAAAGGACTGGATTTGAATATATTACATCAAATAAAAATATAGAATCCCTAATAGTGAGGCCAAACAGAGACCAAGGGACTGGATGTGAATATATTACATCAAATTATAATATGGGATCGCCAATAGTGAGCCCAATAGTAAGCCCAAACAGAGACCAGGGGACTGGATTTCAATATATTACATCAAATAAAAATATGGGTTTCCCAATAGTGAGGCAAAACAGAGACCAAGGGACTGGATTTGAATATATTACATCAAATTAAAATATAGAATCCCCAATAGTGAGCCCAAACAGAGACCAAGGGACTGGATTTCAATATATTACATCAAATTAAAATATGGAATTCCCAATAGTGAGGCCAAACAGAGACCAGAAGACTGGATTTCAATATATTACATCAAATTAAAATATGGAATCCCCAATAGTGAGGCCAAACAGAGACCAAGGGACTGGATTTCAATATATTACATCAAATAAAAATATAGAATCCCCAATAGTGAGCCCAAACAGAGACCAAGGGACTGGATTTCAATATATTACATCAAATTAAAATATGGAATTCCCAATAGTGAGGCCAAACAGAGACCAAGGGACTGGATTTCAATATATTACATCAAATTAAAATATGGAATTCCCAATAGTGAGGCCAAACAGAGACCAAGGGACTGGATTTGAATATATTACATCAAATTAAAATATAGAATCCCCAATAGTGAGGCCAAACAGAGACCAAGGGACTGGATTTGAATATATTACATCAAATTAAAATATAGAATCCCCAATAGTGAGGCCAAACAGAGACCAAGGGACAGGATTTGAATATATTACATCAAATAAAAATATAGAATCCCCAATAGTGAGCCCAAACAGAGACCAAGGGACTGGATTTCAATATATTACATCAAATTAAAATATGGAATTCCCAATAGTGAGGCCAAACACACACCAAGGGACTGGATTTGAATATATTACATCAAATTAAAATATAGAATCCCCCATAGTGAGGCCAAACAGAGACCAAGGGACTGGATTTGAATATATTACATCAAATTAAAATATGGAATTCCCAATAGTGAGCCCAAACAGAGACCAAAGGACTGGATTTGAATATATTACATCAAATTAAAATATGGAATTCCCAATAGTGAGGCCAAACAGAGACCAAGGGACTGGATTTGAATATATTACATCAAATTAAAATATAGAATCCCCAATAGTGAGGCCAAACAGAGACCAAGGGACTGGATTTGAATATATTACATCAAATTATAATATGGGACCCCCTATAGTGAGCCCAATAGTGAGGCCAAACAGAGACCAAGGGACTGGATTTGAATATATTACATCAAATTAAAATATAGAATCCCCAATAGTGAACCCAAACAGAGACCAAGGGACTGGATTTCAATATATTACATCAAATTAAAATATGGAATTCCCAATAGTGAGGCCAAACAGAGACCAAGGGACTGGATTTGAATATATTACATCAAACTAAAATATAGAATCCCCAATAGTGAGGCCAAACAGAGACCAAGGGACTGGATTTGAATATATTACATCAAATTAAAATATGGAATTCCCAATAGTGAGGCCAAACAGAGACCAAGGGACTGGATTTGAATATATTACATCAAATAAAAATATAGAATCCCCAATAGTGAGCCCAAACAGAGACCAAGGGACTGGGTTTCAATATATTACATCAAATTAAAATATGGAATTCCCAATAGTGAGGCCAAACACACACCAAGGGACTGGATTTGAATATATTACATCAAATTAAAATATAGAATCCCCCATAGTGAGGCCAAACAGAGACCAAGGGACTGGATTTGAATATATTACATCAAATTAAAATATGGAATTCCCAATAGTGAGCCCAAACAGAGACCAAAGGACTGGATTTGAATATATTACATCAAATTAAAATATAGAATCCCCAATAGTGAGGCGAAACAGAGACCAAGGGACTGGATTTGAATATATTACATCAAATTAAAATATAGAATCCCCAATAGTGAGGCCAAACAGAGACCAAAGGACTGGATTTGAATATATTACATCAAATAAAAATATAGAATCCCTAATAGTGAGGCCAAACAGAGACCAAGGCACTGGATTTGAATATATTACATCAAATTAAAATATAGAATCCCCAATAGTGAGCCCAAACAGAGACCAAAGGACTGGATTTGAATATATTACATCAAATTAAAATATAGAATCCCCAATAGTGAGGCCAAACAGAGACCAAGGGACTGGATTTGAATATATTACATCAAATTAAAATATAGAATCCCCAATAGTGAGGCCAAACAGAGACCAAGGGACTGGATTTGAATATATTACATCAAATTAAAATATAGAATCCCCAATAGTGAGCCCAAACAGAGACCAAGGGACTGGATTTGAATATATTACATCAAATTAAAATATGGAATTCCCAATAGTGAGCCCAAACAGAGACCAAAGGACTGGATTTGAATATATTACATCAAATTAAAATATGGAATTCCCAATAGTGAGGCCAAACAGAGACCAAGGGACTGGATTTCAATATATTACATCAAATTAAAATATAGAATCCCCAATAGTGAGGCAAAACAGAGACCAAGGGACTGGATTTGAATATATTACATCAAATTAAAATATAGAATCCAAAATAGTGAGCCCAAACAGAGACGAAAGGACTGGATTTGAATATATTACATCAAATTAAAATATAGAATCCCCAATAGTGAGGCCAAACAGAGACCAAGGGACTGGATTTGAATATATTACATCAAATTAAAATATAGAATCCCCAATAGTGAGCCCAAACAGAGACCAAGGGACTGGATTTGAATATATTACATCAAATTAAAATATAGAATCCCCAATAGTGAGCCCAAACAGAGACCAAGGGACTGGATTTGAATATATTACATCAAATAAAAATATAGAATCCCTAATAGTGAGGCCAAACAGAGACCAAGGGACTGGATTTGAATATATTACATCAAATTATAATATGGGACCCCCTATAGTGAGCCCAATAGTGAGGCCAAACAGAGACCAAGGGACTGGATTTGAATATATTACATCAAATTATAATATGGGTCCCCCTATAGTGACCCCAATAGTGATGCCAAACAGAGACCAAGGGACTGGATTTCAATATATTACATCAAATTAAAATATGGAATCCCCAATAGTGAGCCCAAACAGAGACCAGGGGACTGGATTTGAATATATTACATCAAATTATAATATGGGACCCCCTATAGTGAGCCCAATAGTGAGGCCAAACAGAGACCAAGGGACTGGATTTGAATATATTACATCAAATTATAATATGGGACCCCCTATAGTGAGCCCAATAGTGAGCCCAAACAGAGACCAAGGGACTGGATTTCAATATATTACATCAAATTATAATATGGGACCCTCAATAGTGAGCCCAATAGTGAGGCCAAACAGAGACCAAGGGACTGGATTTGAATATATTACATCAAATTATAATATGGGACCCCCTATAGTGAGCCCAATAGTGAGGCCAAACAGAGACCAAGGGACTGGATTTGAATATATTACATCAAATTATAATATGGGACCCCCTATAGTGAGCCCAATAGTGATGCCAAACAGAGACCAAGGGACTGGATTTCAATATATTACATCAAATTAAAATATGGAATCCCCAATAGTGAGCCCAAACAGAGACCAGGGGACTGGATTTGAATATATTACATCAAATTATAATATGGGACCCCCTATAGTGAGCCCAATAGTGAGGCCAAACAGAGACCAAGGGACTGGATTTGAATATATTACATCAAATTATAATATGGGACCCCCTATAGTGAGCCCAATAGTGAGGCCAAACAGAGACCAAGGGACTGGATTTGAATATATTACATCAAATTATAATATGGGACCCCTTATAGTGAGCCCAATAGTGAGGCCAAACAGAGACCAAGGTACTGGATTTCAATATATTACATCAAATTATAATATGGGACCCCATATAGTGAGCCCAATAGTGAGGCCAAACAGAGACCAAGGGACTGGATTTAAATATATTACATCAAATTATAATATGGGACCCCCTATAGTGAGCCCAATAGTGAGGCCAAACAGAGACCAAGGGACTGGATTTCAATATATTACATCAAATTATAATATGGGACCCCCTATAGTGAGCCCAATAGTGAGGCCAAACAGAGACCAAGGGACTGTATTTGAATATATTACATCAAATTATAATATGGGACCCCCTATAGTGAGCCCAATAGTGAGGCCAAACAGAGACCAAGGGACCGGATTTCAATATATTACATCAAATTATAATATGGGACCCCCTATAGTGAGCCCAATAGTGAGGCCAAACAGAGACCAAGAGACTGGATTTCAATATATTACATCAAATTAAAATATGGAATCCCCAATAGTGAGCCCAAACAGAGACCAAGGGACTGGATTTCAATATATTACATCAAATTAAAATATGGAATTCCCAATAGTGAGCCCAAACAGAGACCAAGGGACTGGATTTCAATATATTACATCAAATTAAAATATGGAATCCCCAATAGTGAGCCCAAACAGAGACCAAGGGACTGGATTTGAATATATTACATCAAATTAAAATATAGAATCCCCAATAGTGAGGCCAAACAGAGACCAAAGGACTGGATTTGAATATATTACATCAAATTAAAATATAGAATCCCCAATAGTGAGGCCAAACAGAGACCAAAGGACCTGATTTGAATATATTACATCAAATTAAAATATAGAATCCCCAATAGTGAGGCCAAACAGAGACCAAAGGACTGGATTTGAATATATTACATCAAATTAAAATATAGAATCCCCAATAGTGAGCCCAAACAGAGACCAAGGAACTGGATTGGAATATATTACATCAAATTAAAATATGGAATCGCCAATAGTGAGGCCAAACAGAGACCAAAGTACTGGATTTGAATATATTACATCAAATTAAAATATAGAATCCCCAATAGTGAGCCCAAACAGAGACCAAAGGACTGGATTTGAATATATTACATCAAATAAAAATATAGAATCCCTAATAGTGAGGCCAAACAGAGACCAAGGGACTGGATGTGAATATATTACATCAAATTATAATATGGGATCGCCAATAGTGAGCCCAATAGTAAGCCCAAACAGAGACCAGGGGACTGGATTTCAATATATTACATCAAATAAAAATATGGGTTTCCCAATAGTGAGGCAAAACAGAGACCAAGGGACTGGATTTGAATATATTACATCAAATTAAAATATAGAATCCCCAATAGTGAGCCCAAACAGAGACCAAGGGACTGGATTTCAATATATTACATCAAATTAAAATATGGAATTCCCAATAGTGAGGCCAAACAGAGACCAGAAGACTGGATTTCAATATATTACATCAAATTAAAATATGGAATCCCCAATAGTGAGGCCAAACAGAGACCAAGGGACTGGATTTCAATATATTACATCAAATAAAAATATAGAATCCCCAATAGTGAGCCCAAACAGAGACCAAGGGACTGGATTTCAATATATTACATCAAATTAAAATATGGAATTCCCAATAGTGAGGCCAAACAGAGACCAAGGGACTGGATTTCAATATATTACATCAAATTAAAATATGGAATTCCCAATAGTGAGGCCAAACAGAGACCAAGGGACTGGATTTGAATATATTACATCAAATTAAAATATAGAATCCCCAATAGTGAGGCCAAACAGAGACCAAGGGACTGGATTTGAATATATTACATCAAATTAAAATATAGAATCCCCAATAGTGAGGCCAAACAGAGACCAAGGGACAGGATTTGAATATATTACATCAAATAAAAATATAGAATCCCCAATAGTGAGCCCAAACAGAGACCAAGGGACTGGATTTCAATATATTACATCAAATTAAAATATGGAATTCCCAATAGTGAGGCCAAACACACACCAAGGGACTGGATTTGAATATATTACATCAAATTAAAATATAGAATCCCCCATAGTGAGGCCAAACAGAGACCAAGGGACTGGATTTGAATATATTACATCAAATTAAAATATGGAATTCCCAATAGTGAGCCCAAACAGAGACCAAAGGACTGGATTTGAATATATTACATCAAATTAAAATATGGAATTCCCAATAGTGAGGCCAAACAGAGACCAAGGGACTGGATTTGAATATATTACATCAAATTAAAATATAGAATCCCCAATAGTGAGGCCAAACAGAGACCAAGGGACTGGATTTGAATATATTACATCAAATTATAATATGGGACCCCCTATAGTGAGCCCAATAGTGAGGCCAAACAGAGACCAAGGGACTGGATTTGAATATATTACATCAAATTAAAATATAGAATCCCCAATAGTGAACCCAAACAGAGACCAAGGGACTGGATTTCAATATATTACATCAAATTAAAATATGGAATTCCCAATAGTGAGGCCAAACAGAGACCAAGGGACTGGATTTGAATATATTACATCAAATTAAAATATAGAATCCCCAATAGTGAGGCCAAACAGAGACCAAGGGACTGGATTTGAATATATTACATCAAATTAAAATATGGAATTCCCAATAGTGAGGCCAAACAGAGACCAAGGGACTGGATTTGAATATATTACATCAAATAAAAATATAGAATCCCCAATAGTGAGCCCAAACAGAGACCAAGGGACTGGGTTTCAATATATTACATCAAATTAAAATATGGAATTCCCAATAGTGAGGCCAAACACACACCAAGGGACTGGATTTGAATATATTACATCAAATTGAAATATAGAATCCCCCATAGTGAGGCCAAACAGAGACCAAGGGACTGGATTTGAATATATTACATCAAATTAAAATATGGAATTCCCAATAGTGAGCCCAAACAGAGACCAAAGGACTGGATTTGAATATATTACATCAAATTAAAATATAGAATCCCCAATAGTGAGGCGAAACAGAGACCAAGGGACTGGATTTGAATATATTACATCAAATTAAAATATAGAATCCCCAATAGTGAGGCCAAACAGAGACCAAAGGACTGGATTTGAATATATTACATCAAATAAAAATATAGAATCCCTAATAGTGAGGCCAAACAGAGACCAAGGCACTGGATTTGAATATATTACATCAAATTAAAATATAGAATCCCCAATAGTGAGCCCAAACAGAGACCAAAGGACTGGATTTGAATATATTACATCAAATTAAAATATAGAATCCCCAATAGTGAGGCCAAACAGAGACCAAGGGACTGGATTTGAATATATTACATCAAATTAAAATATAGAATCCCCAATAGTGAGGCCAAACAGAGACCAAGGGACTGGATTTGAATATATTACATCAAATTAAAATATAGAATCCCCAATAGTGAGCCCAAACAGAGACCAAGGGACTGGATTTGAATATATTACATCAAATTAAAATATGGAATTCCCAATAGTGAGCCCAAACAGAGACCAAAGGACTGGATTTGAATATATTACATCAAATTAAAATATGGAATTCCCAATAGTGAGGCCAAACAGAGACCAAGGGACTGGATTTCAATATATTACATCAAATTAAAATATAGAATC
This sequence comes from Pictodentalium vernedei, assembly GCA_031216915.1. Taxonomy (NCBI): domain Eukaryota; kingdom Metazoa; phylum Mollusca; class Scaphopoda; order Dentaliida; family Dentaliidae; genus Pictodentalium; species Pictodentalium vernedei. The sequence goes on along the minus strand of CM062291.1, from coordinate 488,496,665 downwards.
CCCAATAGTGAGGCAAAACAGAGACCAAGGGACTGGATTTGAATATATTACATCAAATTAAAATATAGAATCCAAAATAGTGAGCCCAAACAGAGACGAAAGGACTGGATTTGAATATATTACATCAAATTAAAATATAGAATCCCCAATAGTGAGGCCAAACAGAGACCAAGGGACTGGATTTGAATATATTACATCAAATTAAAATATAGAATCCCCAATAGTGAGCCCAAACAGAGACCAAGGGACTGGATTTGAATATATTACATCAAATTAAAATATAGAATCCCCAATAGTGAGCCCAAACAGAGACCAAAGGACTGGATTTGAATATATTACATCAAATAAAAATATAGAATCCCTAATAGTGAGGCCAAACAGAGACCAAGGGACTGGATTTGAATATATTACATCAAATTATAATATGGGACCCCCTATAGTGAGCCCAATAGTGAGGCCAAACAGAGACCAAGGGACTGGATTTGAATATATTACATCAAATTATAATATGGGACCCCCTATAGTGACCCCAATAGTGATGCCAAACAGAGACCAAGGGACTGGATTTCAATATATTACATCAAATTAAAATATGGAATCCCCAATAGTGAGCCCAAACAGAGACCAGGGGACTGGATTTGAATATATTACATCAAATTATAATATGGGACCCCCTATAGTGAGCCCAATAGTGAGGCCAAACAGAGACCAAGGGACTGGATTTGAATATATTACATCAAATTATAATATGGGACCCCCTATAGTGAGCCCAATAGTGAGCCCAAACAGAGACCAAGGGACTGGATTTCAATATATTACATCAAATTATAATATGGGACCCTCAATAGTGAGCCCAATAGTGAGGCCAAACAGAGACCAAGGGACTGGATTTGAATATATTACATCAAATTATAATATGGGACCCCCTATAGTGAGCCCAATAGTGAGGCCAAACAGAGACCAAGGGACTGGATTTGAATATATTACATCAAATTATAATATGGGACCCCCTATAGTGAGCCCAATAGTGATGCCAAACAGAGACCAAGGGACTGGATTTCAATATATTACATCAAATTAAAATATGGAATCCCCAATAGTGAGCCCAAACAGAGACCAGGGGACTGGATTTGAATATATTACATCAAATTATAATATGGGACCCCCTATAGTGAGCCCAATAGTGAGGCCAAACAGAGACCAAGGGACTGGATTTGAATATATTACATCAAATTATAATATGGGACCCCCTATAGTGAGCCCAATAGTGAGGCCAAACAGAGACCAAGGGACTGGATTTGAATATATTACATCAAATTATAATATGGGACCCCTTATAGTGAGCCCAATAGTGAGGCCAAACAGAGACCAAGGTACTGGATTTCAATATATTACATCAAATTATAATATGGGACCCTCAATAGTGAGCCCAATAGTGAGGCCAAACAGAGACCAAGGGACTGGATTTGAATATATTACATCAAATTATAATATGGGACCCCCTATAGTGAGCCCAATAGTGAGGCCAAACAGAGACCAAGGGACTGGATTTCAATATATTACATCAAATTATAATATGGGACCCCCTGTAGTGAGCCCAATAGTGAGGCCAAACAGAGATCAAGGGACTGGATTTGAATATATTACATCAAATTATAATATGGGACCCCCTATAGTGAGCCCAATAGTGAAGCCAAACAGAGACCAAGTGACTGGATTTGAATATATTACATCAAATTATAATATGGGACCCCCTATAGTGAGCCCAATAGTGAGGCCAAACAGAGACCAAGGGACTGGATTTGAATATATTACATCAAATTATAATATGGGACCCCCTATAGTGAGCCCAATAGTGAGGCCAAACAGAGACCAAGGGACTGGATTTAAATATATTACATCAAATTATAATATGGGACCCCCTATAGTGAGCCCAATAGTGAGGCCAAACAGAGACCATGGGACTGGATTTCAATATATTACATCAAATTATAATATGGGACCCCCTATAGTGAGCCCAATAGTGAGGCCAAACAGAGACCAAGGGACTGGATTTAAATATATTACATCAAATTATAATATGGGACCCCCTATAGTGAGCCCAATAGTGAGGCCAAACAGAGACCAAGGGACTGGATTTAAATATATTACATCAAATTATAATATGGGACCCCCTATAGTGAGCCCAATAGTGAGGCCAAACAGAGACCAAGGGACTGGATTTAAATATATTACATCAAATTATAATATGGGACCCCCTATAGTGAGCCCAATAGTGAGGCCAAACAGAGACCATGGGACTGGATTTCAATATATTACATCAAATTATAATATGGGACCCCCTATAGTGAGCCCAATAGTGAGGCCAAACAGAGACCAAGGGACTGGATTTAAATATATTACATCAAATTATAATATGGGACCCCCTATAGTGAGCCCAATAGTGAGGCCAAACAGAGACCAAGGGACTGGATTTAAATATATTACATCAAATTATAATATGGGACCCCCTATAGTGAGCCCAATAGTGAGGCCAAACAGAGACCAAGGGACTGGATTTGAATATATTACATCAAATTATAATATGGGACCCCCTATAGTGAGCCCAATAGTGAGGCCAAACAGAGACCAAGAGACTGGATTTCAATATATTACATCAAATTATAATATGGGACCCCCTATAGTGAGCCCAATAGTGAGGCCAAACAGAGACCAAGGGACTGGATTTAAATATATTACATCAAATTATAATATGGGACCCCCTATAGTGAGCCCAATAGTGAGGCCAAACAGAGACCAAGGGACTGGATTTCAATATATTACATCAAATTATAATATGGGACCCCCTATAGTGAGCCCAATAGTGAGGCCAAACAGAGACCAAGGGACTGTATTTGAATATATTACATCAAATTATAATATGGGACCCCCTATAGTGAGCCCAATAGTGAGGCCAAACAGAGACCAAGGGACTGGATTTCAATATATTACATCAAATTATAATATGGGACCCCCTATAGTGAGCCCAATAGTGAGGCCAAACAGAGACCAAGAGACTGGATTTCAATATATTACATCAAATTAAAATATGGAATCCCCAATAGTGAGCCCAAACAGAGACCAAGGGACTGGATTTCAATATATTACATCAAATTAAAATATGGAATTCCCAATAGTGAGCCCAAACAGAGACCAAGGGACTGGATTTCAGTATATTACATCAAATTAAAATATGGAATCCCCAATAGTGAGGCCAAACAGAGACCAAGGGACTGGATTTCAATATATTACATCAAATTAAAATATTGAATCCCCAATAGTGAGCCCAAACAGAGACCAAGGGACTGGATTTGAATATATTACATCAAATTAAAATATGGAATCCCCAAAGTGAGTCCAAACAGAGACCAAGGGACTGGATTTGAATATATTACATCAAATTAAAATATAGAATCCCCAATAGTGAGGCCAAACAGAGACCAAGGGACTGGATTTGAATATATTACATCAAATTAAAATATAGAATCCCTAATAGTGAGGCCAAACAGAGACCAAGGGACTGGATTTCAATATATTATATCAAATTAAAATATGGAATCCCCAATAGTGAGCCCAAACAGAGACCAAGGGACTGGATTTCAATATATTACATCAAATTAAGATATGGAATTCCCAATAGTGAGGCCAAACAGAGACCAAGGGACTGGATTTCAATATATTACATCAAATTAAAATATAGAATCCCCAATAGTGAGGCCAAACAGAGACCAAGGGACTGGATTTGAATATATTACATCAAATTAAAATATAGAATCCCTAATAGTGAGGCCAACCAGAGACCAAGGGACTGGATTTGAATATATTACATCAAATTAAAATATGGAATTCCCAATAGTGAGGCCAAACAGAGACCAAGGGACTGGATTTCAATATGGGACCCCCTATAGTGAGGCCAAACAGAGACCAAGGGACTGGATTTGAATATATTACATCAAATTAAAATATAGAATCCCTAATAGTGAGGCCAAACAGAGACCAAGGGACTGGATTTCAATATATTACATCAAATTAAAATATGGAATCCCCAATAGTGAGGCCAAACAGAGACCAAGGGACTGGATTTGAATATAATACATCAAATTAAAATATAGAATCCCCAATAGTGAGGCCAAACAGAGACCAAAGGACTGGATTTCAATATATTACATCAAATTAAAACATGGAATCCCCAATAGTGAGGCCAAACAGAGACCAAGGGACTGGATTTGAATATATTACATCAAATTAAAATTTGGAATCCCCAATAGTGAGCCCAAACAGAGACCAAGGGACTGGATTTCAATATATTACATCAAATTAAAATATGGAATCCCCAATAGTGAGCCCAAACAGAGACCAAGGGACTGGATTTCAATATATTACATCAAATTAAAATATGGAATCCCCAATAGTGAGGCCAAACAGAGACCAAGGGACTGGATTTGAATATATTACATAAGATTAAAATATGGAATCCCCAATAGTGAGTCCAAACAGAGACCAAGGGACTGGATTTGAATATATTACATCAAATTAAAATATAGAATCCCCAATAGAGAGCCCAAACAGAAACCAAGGGACTGGATTTCAATATGGGACCCCCTATAGTGAGCCCAATAGTGAGGCCAAACAGAGACCAAGGGACTGGATTTGAATATATTACATCAAATTAAAATATGGAATTCCCAATAGTGAGGCCAAACAGAGACCAAGGGACTGGATTTCAATATGGGACCCCCTATAGTGAGCCCAATAGTGAGGCCAAACAGAGACCAAGGGACTGGATTTCAATATATTACATCAAATTAAAATATGGAATCCCCAATAGTGAGTCCAAACAGAGACCAAGGGACTGGATTCGAATATATTACATCTAATTAAAATATGGAATCCCCAATAGTGAGCCCAAACAGAGACCAAGGGACTGGATTTCAATATATTTCATCAAATTAAAATATGGAATCCCCAATAGTGAGGCCAAACAGAGACCAAGGGACTGGATTTGAATATATTACATCAAATTAAAATATGGAATCCCCAATAGTGAGTCCAAACAGAGACCAAGGGACTGGATTTCAATATATTACATCAAATTAAAATATGGAATCCCCAATAGTGAGCCCAAACAGAGACCAAGGGACAGGATTTCAATATATTACATCAAATTAAAATATAGAATCCCCAATAGTGAGGCCAAACAGAGACCAAAGGACTGGATTTGAATATATTACATCAAATTAAAATATAGAATCCCCAATAGAGAGGCCAAACAGAGACCAAGGGACTGGATTTGAATATATTACATCAAATAAAAATACAGAATCCCCAATAGTGAGGCCAAACAGAGACCAAGGGACTGGATTTGAATATATATTACATCAAATTAAAATATAGAATCCCCAATAGTGAGGCCAAACAGAGACCAAGGGACTGGATTTGAATATATTACATCAAATTAAAATATGGAATTCCCAATAGTGAGGCTAAAACAGAGACCAAGGGACTGGATTTCAATTACAGAATCCCCAATAGCGAGGCCAAACAGAGACCAAGGGACTGGATTTGAATATATTACATCAAATTAAAATATAGAATCCCCAATAGTGAGGCCAAACAGAGACCAAGGGACTGGATTTGAATATATTACATCAAATTAAAATATAGAATCCCTAATAGTGAGGCCAAACAGAGACCAAGGGACTGGATTTGAATATATTACTTCAAATTAAAATATAGAATCCCCAATAGTGAGGCCAAACAGAGACCAAGGGACTGGATTTGAATATATTACATCAAATTAAAATATGGAATCCCCAATAGTGAGGCCAAACAGAGACCAAGGGACTGGATTTGAATATATTACATCAAATTAAAATATGGAATCCGCAATAGTGAGGCCAAACAGAGACCAAGGGACTGGATTTGAATATATTACATCAAATTAAAATATAGAATCCCCAATAGTGAGGCCAAACAGAGACCAAGGGACTGGATTTGAATATATTACATCAAATTAAAATATAGTATTCCCAATAGTGAGGCCAAACAGAGACCAAGGGACTGGATTTGAATATATTACATCAAATTAAAATATAGAATCCCCAATAGTGAGGCCAAACAGAGACCAAGGGACTGGATTTAAATATATTACATCAAATTAAAATATAGAATCCCCAATAGTGAGCCCAAACAGAGACGAAAAGACTGGATTTGAATATATTACATCAAATTAAAATATAGAATCCCCAATAGTGAGGCCAAACAGAGACCAAGGGACAGGATTTGAATATATTACATCAAATTAAAATATAGAATCCCCAATAGTGAGGCCAAACAGAGACCAAGGGACTGGATTTGAATATATTACATCAAATTATAATATGGGACCCCCTATAGTGAGCCCAATAGTGAGGCCAAACAGAGACCAAGGGACTGGATTTGAATATATTACATCAAATTATAATATGGGACCCCCTATAGTGAGCCCAATAGTGAGGCCAAACAGAGACCAAGGGACTGGATTTGAATATATTACATCAAATTATAATATGGGACCCCCTATAGTGAGCCCAATAGTGAGGCCAAACAGAGACCAAGGGACTGGATTTGAATATATTACATCAAATTATAATATGGGACCCCCTATAGTGAGCCCAATAGTGAGGCCAAAGAGAGACCAAGGGACTGGATTTGAATATATTACATCAAATTATAATATGGGCCCCCCTATAGTGAGCCCAATAGTGAGGCCAAACAGAGACCAAGGGACTGGATTTGAATATATTACATCAAATTATAATATGGGACCCTCAATAGTGAGCCCAATAGTGAGGCCAAACAGAGACCAAGGGACTGGATTTGAATATATTACATCAAATTATAATATGGGACCCCCTATAGTGAGCCCAATAGTGAGGCCAAACAGAGACCAAGAGACTGGATTTCAATATATTACATCAAATTATAATATCGGACCCCCTATAGTGAGCCCAATAGTGAGGCCAAACAGAGACCAAGGGACTGGATTTCAATATATTACATCAAATTATAATATGGGATCCCCAATAGTGAGCCCAATAGTGAGGCCAAACAGAGACCAAGGGACTGGATTTCAATATATTACATCAAATTATAATATGGGACCCCCTGTAGTGAGCCCAATAGTGAGGCCAAACAGAGACCAAGGGACTGGATTTCAATATATTACATCAAATTATAATATGATACCCCCTATAGTGAGCCCAATAGTGAGGCCAAACAGAGACCAAGGGACTGGATTTCAATATATTACATCAAATTATAATATGGGACCCCCAATAGTGAGGCCAAACAGAGACCAAGGGACTGGATTTGAATATATTACATCAAATTAAAATATAGAATCCCCAATAGTGAGCCCAAACAGAGACGAAAGGACTGGATTTGAATATATTACATCAAATAAAAATATAGAATCCCTAATAGTGAGGCCAAACAGAGACCAAGGGACTGGATTTGAATATATTACATCAAATTAAAATATAGAATCCCCAATAGTGAGGCTAAAACAGAGACAAAGGGACTGGATTTGAATATATTACATCAAATTAAAATATAGAATCCCCAATAGTGAGGCCAAACAGAGACCAAGGGACTGGATTTGAATATATTACATCAAATTAAAATATAGAATCCCCAATAGTGAGGCCAAACAGAGACCAAGGGACTGGATTTGAATATATTACATCAAATTAAAATATAGTATTCCCAATAGTGAGGCCAAACAGAGACCAAGGGACTGGATTTAAATATATTACATCAAATTAAAATATAGGATCCCCAATAGTGAGCCCAAACAGAGACGAAAGGACTGGATTTGAATATATTACATCAAATTAAAATATAGAATCCCCAATAGTGAGGCCAAACAGAGACCAAGGGACTGGATTTGAATATATTACATCAAATTATAATATGGGACCCCCTATAGTGAGCCCAATAGTGAGGCCAAACAGAGACCAAGGGACTGGATTTCAATATATTACATCAAATTATAATATGGGACCCCCTATAGTGAGCCCAATAGTGAGGCCAAACAGAGACCAAGGGACTGGATTTGAATATATTACATCAAATTATAATATGGGACCCCCTATAGTGAGCCCAATAGTGAGGCCAAACAGAGACCAAGGGACTGGATTTGAATATATTACATCAAATTATAATATGGGACCCCCTATAGTGAGCCCAATAGTGAGGCCAAACAGAGACCAAGGGACTGGATTTGAATATATTACATCAAATTATAATATGGGCCCCCCTATAGTGAGCCCAATAGTGAGGCCAAACAGAGACCAAGGGACTGGATTTCAATATATTACATCAAATTATAATATGGGACCCTCAATAGTGAGCCCAATAGTGAGGCCAAACAGAGACCAAGGGACTGGATTTGAATATATTACATCAAATTATAATATGGGACCCCCTATAGTGAGCCCAATAGTGAGGCCAAACAGAGACCAAGAGACTGGATTTCAATATATTACATCAAATTATAATATCGGACCCCCTATAGTGAGCCCAATAGTGAGGCCAAACAGAGACCAAGGGACTGGATTTCAATATATTACATCAAATTATAATATGGGACCCCCAATAGTGAGCCCAATAGTGAGGCCAAACAGAGACCAAGGGACTGGATTTCAATATATTACATCAAATTATAATATGGGACCCCCTGTAGTGAGCCCAATAGTGAGGCCAAACAGAGACCAAGGGACTGGATTTCAATATATTACATCAAATTATAATATGATACCCCCTATAGTGAGCCCAATAGTGAGGCCAAACAGAGACCAAGGGACTGGATTTCAATATATTACATCAAATTATAATATGGGACCCCCAATAGTGAGCCCAATAGTGAGGCCAAACAGAGACCAAGGGACTGGATTTGAATAAACTAGAACACCTTAACCTTTTAGCCAATGCAGACAATATCAAAATTTATTATTTTAGAAACCATTTTTTTAAATTTATAAAAAAATAGGCCGATGAAATTGTCAGATGTGTACCCATACGTGCAACTAGTAGAAAGCTGTATGATGGAGGGCCACCACGGATACCGATATTATATACACTATACATGGTATGGGTACATATAGAAATGGATTGGAGGAGTGCCTAATTCGATGGGTAAAGGGTTAATAACTCCAGATCAAATTATTAGATTTACATAAAAAAAACTATACAGCCCAGCACATTAGTAACCTGAATACATATATAAAGTAACATGATAATCGGATTATTATTTATTGAGTTACCACATGCCAAAAAATGGATTGGAGGAGTTCTCAATTTGAAGGATAAAGGGTTAATATCACAGGATCAAATTATCAGACTTACACCAAAAACTATACAGCTCGGCACATCAGTAACCTGAATACATATATGAAGTAACATGACAAACAGATTGATATTTTTTTATTTATCTCATGCCAAAGGGATTGGAGGAATTTTCAATTTGAAAGATAAAGGGTTAATATCTCAGGATCAAATTATCAGATTTACACCAAAAACTATACAGCTCGGTACATCAGTAACCTGAACACAAATATAAAGTAACTTGACAATCCAAGCAATATTTTTCAAGTTATCGAATGCCAAAGGGATTGGAGGAATTTTCAATTTGAAGGATAAAGGGTTAATATCTCAGGATCAAATTACCCGATTTACACCAAAAACTATACAGTTCGGTACATCAGTAACCTGAACACAAATATAAAGTAACTTGACAATCCAAGCAATATTTTCAAGTTATCAAATGCCAAAGGGATTGGAGGAATTTTCAATTTGAAGGATAAAGGGTTAATATCTCAGGATCAAATTACCCGATTTACACCAAAAACTATACAGCTCGGTACATCAGTAACCTGAACTCAAATATAAAGTAACTTGACAATCCAAGCAATATTTTTCAAGTTATCGAATGCCAAAGGGATTGGATGAATTTTCAATTTTAAGGATAAACGGTTAATATCTCAGGATTAAATTATCAGATTTACACCAAAAACTATACAGCTCAGCACATCAGTAACCTGAACACAAATATAAAGTAACTTGACAATCCAAGCAATATTTTTCAAGTTATCGAATGCCAAAGGGATTGGAGGAATTTTCAATTTGAAGGATAAAGGGTTAATATCTCAGGATCAAATTACCCGATTTACACCAAAAACTATACAGCTCGGTACATCAGTAACCTGAACTCAAATATAAAGTAACTTGACAATCCAAGCAATATTTTTCAAGTTATCGAATGCCAAAGGGATTGGATGAATTTTCAATTTTAAGGATAAACGGTTAATATCTCAGGATTAAATTATCAGATTTACACCAAAAACTATACAGCTCAGCACATCAGTAACCTGAACACAAATATAAAGTAACTTGACAATCCAAGCAATATTTTTCAAGTTATTGAATGCCAAAGGGATTGGAGGAATTTTCAATTTGAAGGTTAAAGGGTTAATATCTCAAGATCAAAATAACAGATTTACACCAAAAACTATACAGCTCGGCAAATCAGTAACCTGAACATAAATATAAAATAACTAGACAATCCAAGCAATATTTTTCAAGTTATCGAATGCCAAACAGATTGGAGGAACTTTCAATTTGAAGAATAAAGGGTAAATATCTCAGGATCAAAATAACAGATTTACACCAAAAACTATACAGCTCAGAACATCAGTAACCTGAAGATATATATAAAGTAACATGACAATTGGATTGATATTTTTTGAGCTATCTTATGCCAAAGGGATTGGAAGAATTCTCAATTTGAAGGATAAAGAGTTAATATCTCAGGGTCAAATTATCAGATTTGCACCAAAAACTATACAGCTTGGTACATCAGTAACCTGAATAACAAATATAAAGTAACTTGACAATCCAAGCAATATTTTTCAAGATATCGAATGCCAAAGAAATGGATATGGATGCCGGACAGACAGACAGACAGACAGACAGACAGACAGACAGACAGACAGACAGACGGACAGATGGATGGATGGACAGACGGATGGCCACTCCGGATGCCGGCATTATGTGTACCATACATAGTATGGGTACACATAAAAATTTCAACAAAACCATATCATGTGACCCCTCATTGGAACGAGCTTGACAAGATCTTTCCAAAGAGGGATCACATGATATGATTTTGTTGAAATATTTTGAAAAATAGTATTTTACTCAGCTGCGGAATTTGCATATTATGCCGGCGGATATGGCCGATTTGTTGGGAAAAGGGTTAAGGATGGATAAGGTGTTGGTAAATTTTTTTGAAAACAATTTTTTTTTTCAACTGCTCAATATTATTATTTTTTATTGCTATACTCTTGAATCGAACCAAGTGTCATGACATAATTACTCACAATGTTATTACACATAACAACATAATTACTCACAAGGTTACTACACACAACAACATAATGACTCACAATGTTATTCAGGGTCCGATCAGGACTATTTAAAATACGCTCTAGCCTCGGAGCCTATTGTTTCAATTCATGCGCCAGATTTTAATTTACGGAGTCACACTGCTGTTTGTAACACACACTGCAATTATGTAATAGCTCTCATCATTTTCATTTAGTACACTATAGCAAACATTAATCTTCACTGTGGTTTCTGATCAAGTCTTGGCTGCCTATTTAGGCAGCCAAGACTTGATCAGAAACCACAGTGAAGATTAATGCTTCGTAATTAAGACTTGAAGTATTAACTTAAGCACTCTACAACAATGATAAATGATAATCATATATATAATACATGTAAGAGTGTCTCTCTCGATTATCCATCGAAAGAATATCAAAATATGATCTGAGAAGTTACGCGTCAACTGAGAAGCCTATTTCTGAGATTTAAGAGCCAGGTCCTGATGTTTCAGAACCAAATACGCACTGGCGCATGCCCAGGTCCGTCCCTGGTTATTACACACAACATAATTACTCACAATGTTATTACACACAACAACATAATGACTCACAATGTTATTACACACAACATAATTACTCACAATGTTATTACACATAACATAATGACTCACAATGTTATTACACACAACACAATTACTCACAAGGTTATTACACACAACATAATGACTCACAATGTTATTACACACAACAACATAATGACTCACAATGTTATTACACACAACATAATGACTCACTATGTTATTACACACAACATAATGACTCAATGTTATTACACACAACAACATAATGACTCACAATGTTATTACACACAACAACATAATGACTCACAGTTATTACACACAACGTAATGACTCACTATGTTATTACACACAACATAATGGCTCATGTTATTACACACAACAACATAATGGCTCACAATGTTATTACACACAACAACATAATGACTCACACTGTTATTACACACAACAACATAATGACTCACAATGTTATTACACACAACATAATGACTCACTATGTTATTACACACAACATAATGACTCAATGTTATTACACACAACAACATAATGACTCACAATGTTATTACACACAACAACATAATGACTCACAGTTATTACACACAACGTAATGACTCACTATGTTATTACACACAACATAATGACTCAATGTTATTACACACAACAACATAATGGCTCACAATGTTTTTACACACAAGAAATATGCTGGAATATAATAGAGAAATAAATGGTGATCATGTGATATTTACAATAACAAAGAATCAGTCGGCAGATACAGTGGAGCCCACTTAATTGAATATCTCTTAACTGAATATAATTTCCCAACACAAAACCATTTACCATACCTCCAGTACAAATTTGACCTGTTACTTGAATATAGGTTATAGAGTATAATCCTGTTAATTGAATAAAAAATCTTGTAACCTGTCGAGAAATTACCCTGACTCTCTACAGTATTTCTTTGTTTGTAGACCTATTTGGCATCAGTACATCTAATACAGGCATTTAATCTGTTATATCTTGTTTGACAGAGCTCATGAAGCTCTGTCAAACAAGATATAATAGAATAAATGCTAAGTTTATCTCTAGGATACAGGAAAGTGACACAATCCTGTTAACTGAATACTCCTGTTAGTTGAATAATTTTGACTGGCAAAGTAGCTATTCAATTAACAGGGTTCCACTGTACTACAGTTGAAACTAGAAGTTCTGTGACCATATTGCGCACTATTTTAAAGTTATAGTGTGCTGAGTATGTGGACTTTTGTCCCTGTCAAACTGAACCATCAGCGCAATCAATTCCTATTGCGTGCCCACTTCTGTACAATTATATACAAGTAGAGGCGTGGTGTATAATTGAAGATGGACCTTTTGACTATGCAGACTGGAAATCCTGAGTCACTTAGCCAAGATGCGGTCGGGAGTGCTTGGTAGATGCTAAAGAAGCAAAACTATAGCCGTCCTCAGCTAAGAATTGAACTAAGCGTACCGGACTATAGCTATGTACGTAAGCTCTGACTGACGCAAGGTCCTGCCAACAACACCGGGCTCCAGATGTTGTTAAAAGAGAGAGTGGGGTCTCCTTTTTGCTTGCGGTCGAGGGATACCTGGACGAGGGTACCTCAGAACTTGCCATCTACTTCCTTCCATCAACACTGGGTGAGCATGATTCGATTAAACAGTGCTCGCTACACCCTTGTTCTCTCTCGACCGCTACATACCCGGCGTCATACCACGAGTCTACGTGATAGATCTGCCGGATGAGCTAGCTGGAGACAAGGGACGTAAACCTCTCTTGAAACCTAGCCCTGGTCTAAAATCATTGAGCACTTTTCCACTAGCTCTGAAAACAATGCATATGCGACACATCCGGAGTCACGGTCCTGGTATTCAATCTTAACCGTTTCACCAGCGTCAGGGAACTAAAACCACTCATCGGGTTTATAGACCTGTGCAATATAAAGATCACTTGTCCGTTATGTAGAGGAAACTGTAAGACTAGCTGACCCTGGCTGCCTATTAGACGGGATGTCCCGGACAGGAGGCATGGACATATACTCCGACTGATGCAAGTTACTACCAACAACATCTGTCCCCAGATGATGCTGTAAGAGAGAGAGGCCTCTCTCTTGCTCGCGGTCCTGGATGACCTGGACGAGTGTACCTCAGAACTTGCTGGTTTCCTCCTTCCGTCGTTGCTGGGTGAGCATGGTTGCATATCATAGTGTTCGCTCCACCCTATATCATCTCCTAAAAAAATCGTATACACCCGGCATCACAGTTCTCAGAGGCCTGAGTAACTACTTCACCGGTCGAGCTAGCTGGCGATAACAGACTTGTGCGGTCATGTGTACTTTTCGAACATAGAGGAGCTATACGACTGGCCGACCCCAGCAGTCTACGGAAGGAGCGTCCGTTGGACATAAGTTCCAACTGACACAAGTTCCTACCAATAACCTCTGACCCCAGATGTTGTTATAAGAGAGGAGGGCCTCTCTCTTGCTCGCGATCACGGAAGACCTGGACGAGCATACCTCAGAACTTGTCTACTTCCTCCTTCCTGTGCTTTCTCCTTTCCGTCGTCGCAGGGTGAGCATGTTCGTATCTTTATAGTGCTTGCTACACCCTTATTCCTCTTCACGACCACTACGGACATACCGGGCGTCACATCACCCACATACGAGTGATAGATCTGCCAGTTGAGCTAGCTGTAGACAAGGGACATAAACTTGCTTTTGTAGCCTATCCCTTATCTAATATCATTGAGCACTTTCCAGAAAGCTCTTATAGTATAATGCGACGACAGAAGCACACTCCCTGGCGGCGTCACAAAACCACACCATGTTCTTATTCCTCTGTAAATAGAAACTAAAAAACTATAGTGACATTTTGATGAGTCCCCTCGCAGCGATAGGACTGATAGTGTCCACTCGCCTAACACAAACCATGACGCCCGTCATTCAGATTATCATATCTGACACATGGGGTAGAATTAGTGTCAGTAGATCAACTAAACTCATTACAACGACCGAGTAAATAGAGGAAAGGCTTCCTCTATTTGCCATACTATTAGATAAATATAATTACCTAAATTCTAATTTTTGTCTTTGTACCACCACCAAATCTACATATAATATAAGATAACATTAAAATATAATCAATGAAATAAATATATCCAAAAGAAAAACTCTTTCAAAAAGAAAATAAAAATTTTTGAAAAAATTTTTCTAATATAACAGCCCAAGTTCCCAAAGGGAACGATGAGCCCCAAAAAGCCTAAGTGTGGAGAAAATGATAAAATCTGTGTAAAATTAACTACCACACTATCAGAATATTTAATTTTACTTACAACTGTCGTTCCTAAACAACAATAGGAAACTACCTAGAGTAATGTAATGTAAACAAAACACCGGTATGAAGACCCCAGGTAACACGGCCCGATGTAAAGCAAGATCTTCCTCAGAAGAAAAAACGATACATTGGATGTATGATGCATGACCAAAATGCCCAAACACCCCAAGGATGAGGACGCAACCCTGGGGATGTACTGAATAATCTTTTGTGTAATACGTTAAACTCCCAAAAAATTTATAAAAAAAAAAATTTCATTAAAACAAGCCAAAAAGCTTGGGAGCTTAACTGGGGGGATCAAGGGAAGGCAGGGAAGGAAGAATACTAAATAAACAGTGGATAGATCATAATCAATCAGTGATAACATCAGGCTCATGTCCCGAAATTAGGAAACATGAACTAATTTGAATAAATATTATAAAATTACAGACCTGAACGTTTCAAACCGTTTCTTCCTTCCTTCATCCAGTTGTGTCCTTGGATCCACCAATTAACCACTGATTTGTGTCTGGCATCATTATTAATTGAGATTGAAAAAGCACAAATTTCAGTTTGATGTTATCTGGCAAGGGCCAAAAAAAGAATGATTTATTGGCGCCAGATTCGGTGACTTCCTGGTGTCTACACATGTGCGGAGGGTAAAATGTATGGAGGGCCAGATAGGACTTCTAATTTTCGGTTTTGCATGCAAATTTTGGGGATTGAGGGCAAAATTTGTGTTTGGCCCTAGATATTTTGGGGTTAGCACCAGCTAAGTCTAGGTCATTAGTTACAGAATAAAAATATTAAAATTCTACTCCATATACAGAATAAAGAGAGAGGATTACTTACTTAATCACAGTGTAATGTATTCTCCACTCTAAAAGTATCTATATATACAGAATAAAGACAGTGGATTACTTACTTAATGTATTCTCCACTCTAAAAGTATCTATATATACAGAATAAAGAGAGTGGATTACTTACTTAATCACAGTGTAATGTATTCTCCACTCTAAAAGTATCTATATATATACAGAATAGAGAGAGTGGATTACTTACTTAATCACAGTGTAATGTATTCCCCACTCTAAAAGTATCTATATATACAGAATAAAGAGAATGGATTACTTACTTAATCACAGTGTAATGTATTCTCCACTCTAAAAGTATCTATATATATACAGAATAAAGAGAGTGGATTACTTACTTAATCACAGTGTAATGTATTCTCCACTCTAAAAGTATCTATATATATACAGAATAAAGAGAGTGGATTACTTACTTAATCACAGTGTAATGTATTCTCCCCTCTAAAAGTATCTATATATATACAGAATAAAGACAGTGGATTACTTACTTAATCACAGTGTCATGTATTCTACAATCTAAAAGTATCTATATATATACAGAATAAAGAGAGTGGATTACTTACTTAATCACAGTGTAATGTATTTAAAAGTATCTATATATACAGAATAAAGAGAGTGGATTACTTACTTAATCACAGTGTAATGTATTCTCCACTCTAAAAGTATCTATATATACAGAATAAAGACAGTGGATTACTTACTTAATCACAGTGTAATGTATTCTCCACTCTAAAAGTATCTATATATATACAGAATAAAGAGAGTGGATTACTTACTTAATCACAGTGTCATGTATTCTACAATCTAAAAGTATCTATATATATACAGAATAAAGAGAGTGGATTACTTACTTAATCACAGTGTAATGTATTCTCCACTCTAAAAGTATCTATATATACAGAATAAAGAGAGTGGATTACTTACTTAATCACAGTGTAATGTATTCTACAATCTAAAAGTATCTATATATATACAGAATAAAGAGAGTGGATTACTTACTTAATCACAGTGTGATGTATTCTCCACTCTAAAAGTATCTATATATATATACAGAATACAGAGAGTGGATTACTTACTTAATCACAGTGTAATGTATTCTCCACTCTAAAAGTATCTATATATATACAGAATAAAGAGAGTGGATTACTTACTTAATCACAGTGTCATGTATTCTACAATCTAAAAGTATCTATATATATACAGAATAAAGAGAGTGGATTACTTACTTAATCACAGTGTAATGTATTCTCCACTCTAAAAGTATCTATGTATATACAGAATAAAGAGAGTGGATTACTTACTTAATCACGGTGTAATGTATTCTACACTCTAAAAGTATCTATATATACAGAATAAAGAGAGTGGATTACTTACTTAATCACAGTGTAATGTATTCTACACTCTAAAAGTATCTATATATATACAGAATAAAGAGAGTGGATTACTTACTTAATCACAGTGTAATGTATTCTTCACTCTAAAAGTATCTATATATACAGAATAAAGAGAATGGATTACTTACTTAATCACAGTGTAATGTATTCTCCACTCTAAAAGTATCTATATATACAGAATAAAGACAGTGGATTACTTACTTAATCACAGTGTAATGTACTCTCCACTCTAAAAGTATCTATATATATACAGAATAAAGAGAGTGGATTACTTACTTAATCACAGTGTAATGTATTCTACACTCTAAAAGTATCTATATATATACAGAATAAAGAGAGTGGATTACTTACTTAATCACAGTGTAATGTATTCTTCACTCTAAAAGTATCTATATATACAGAATAAAGAGAATGGATTACTTACTTAATCACAGTGTAATGTATTCTCCACTCTAAAAGTATCTATATATACAGAATAAAGACAGTGGATTACTTACTTAATCACAGTGTAATGTACTCTCCACTCTAAAAGTATCTATATATATACAGAATAAAGAGAATGGATTACTTACTTAATCACAGTGTAATGTATTCTTCACTCTAAAAGTATCTATATATACAGAATAAAGAGAGTGGATTACTTACTTAATCACAGTGTAATGTATTCTCCACTCTAAAAGTATCTATATATACAGAATAAAGAGAATGGATTATTTACTTAATCAC
Organism: Pictodentalium vernedei; assembly: GCA_031216915.1. Classification (NCBI taxonomy): domain Eukaryota; kingdom Metazoa; phylum Mollusca; class Scaphopoda; order Dentaliida; family Dentaliidae; genus Pictodentalium; species Pictodentalium vernedei. The sequence goes on along the minus strand of CM062291.1, from coordinate 488,478,306 downwards.
AGTGTAATGTATTCTCCACTCTAAAAGTATCTATATATACAGAATAAAGACAGTGGATTACTTACTTAATCACAGTGTAATGTATTCTCCACTCTAAAAGTATCTATATATATACAGAATAAAGAGAATGGATTACTTACTTAATCACAGTGTAATGTATTTAAAAGTATCTATATATACAGAATAAAGAGAGTGGATTACTTACTTAATCACAGTGTAATGTATTCTCCACTCTAAAAGTATCTATATATATATACAGAATAAAGAGAGTGGATTACTTACTTAATCACAGTGTAATGTATTCTCCACTCTAAAAGTATCTATATATACAGAATAAAGAGAGTGGATTACTTACTTAATCACAGTGTAATGTATTCTCCACTCTAAAAGTATCTATATATATATACAGAATAAAGAGAGTGGATTACTTACTTAATCACAGTGTAATGTATTCTCCACTCTAAAAGTATCTATATATACAGAATAAAGAGAATGGATTACTTACTTAATCACAGTGTAATGTATTCTCCACTCTAAAAGTATCTATATATACAGAATAAAGAGAGTGGATTACTTACTTAATCACAGTGTAATGTATTCTCCACTCTAAAAGTATCTATATATATACAGAATAAAGAGAGAGGATTACTTACTTAATCACAGTGTAATGTATTCTCCACTCTAAAAGTATCTATATATACAGAATAAAGAGAGAGAATTACTTACTTAATCACAGTGTAATGTATTCTCCACTCTAAAAGTATCTATATATACAGAATAAAGAGAGTGGATTACTTACTTAATCACAGTGTAATGTATTCTCCACTCTAAAAGTATCTATATATACAGAATAAAGAGAGTGGATTACTTACTTAATCACAGTGTAATGTATTCTCCACTCTAAAAGTATCTATATATACAGAATAAAGAGAGTGGATTACTTACTTAATCACAGTGTAATGTATTCTCCACTCTAAAAGTATCTATATATATACAGAATAAAGACAGTGGATTACTTACTTAATCACAGTGTAATGTATTCTCCACTCTAAAAGAATCTATATATATACAGAATAAAGAGAGTGGATTACTTACTTAATCACAGTGTAATGTATTCTTCACTCTAAAAGTATCTATATATATACAGAATAAAGAGAGTGGATTACTTACTTAATCACAGTGTAATGTATTCTCCACTCTAAAAGTATCTATATATATACAGAATAAAGAGAGTGGATTACTTACTTAATCACAGTGTAATGTATTCTCCCCTCTAAAAGTATCTATATATACAGAATAAAGAGAAGAGAGAGGATTACTTACTTAATCACAGTGTAATGTATTCTTCACTCTAAAAGTCTCTATATATACAGAATAAAGAGAAGAGAGAGGATTACTTACTTAATCACAGTGTAATGTATTCTTCACTCTAAAAGTCTCTATATATACAGAATAAAGAGAAGAGAGAGGATTACTTACTTAATCACAGTGTAATGTATTCTTCACTCTAAAAGTCTCTATATATACAGAATAAAGAGAAGAGAGAGGATTACTTACTTAATCACAGTGTAATGTATTCTTCACTCTAAAAGTCTCTATATATACAGAATAAAGAGAAGAGAGAGGATTACTTACTTAATTACAGTGTAATGTATTCTTCACTCTAAAAGTCTCTATATATACAGAATAAAGAGAGTGGATTACTTACTTAATAACAGTGTAATGTATTCTCCACTCTAAAATTATCTATATATACAGAATAAAGAGAGTGGATTACTTACTTAATCACAGTGTAATGTATTCTTCACTCTAAAAGTATCTATATATACAGAATAAAGAGAGTGGATTACTTACTTAATCACAGTTTAATGTATTCTACACTCTAAAAGTATCGATATATACAGAATAAAGAGAGTGGATTACTTACTTAATCACAGTGTAATGTATTCTCCACTCTAAAAGTATCTATATATACAGAATAAAGAGAGTGGATTACTTACTTAATGTATTCTCCACTCTAAAAGTATCTATATATACAGAATAAAGAGAGTGGATTACTTACTTAATCACAGTGTAATGTATTCTCCACTCTAAAAGTATCTATATATACAGAATAAAGAGAGTGGATTACTTACTTAATCACAGTGTAATGTATTCTCCACTCTAAAAGTATCTATATATACAGAATAAAGAGAGTGGATTACTTACTTAATCACAGTGTAATGTATTCTCCACTCTAAAAGTATCTATATATACAGAATAAAGAGAGTGGATTACTTACTTAATCACAGTGTAATCTATTCTCCACTCTAAAAGTATCTATATATACAGAATAAAGAGAGTGGATTACTTACTTAATCACAGTGTAATGTATTCTCCACTCTAAAAGTATTTATATATACAGAATAAAGAGAAGAGAGAGGATTACTTACTTAATCACAGTGTAATGTATTCTCCACTCTAAAAGTATCTATATATACAGAATAAAGACAGTGGATTAATACTTAATCACAGTGTAATGTATTCTCCACTCTAAAAGTATTTATAATGCAGGAATCCAGCGGTCCATGTGATGGAAGTCTGGAAGTGCTTCTTGTGTTTTCTCCACACAAATTGTAAATAACTATAAAGTGAAAAATTTGTCCCACAACGATTTTCTAGTAATCCACCCCATCACAAACTTTAGTCTCAATATTTTCTTACTGTTTGATTGGTTCAGTTTGTGATTTCACTACCGACCTCACTAATAGTGCATTATAATTTGCACAGTACAGTGCAAACATTCTAGTGTATTTCAGAATACTTCATTTTCCTGCAGTAAAGAGCATGTTAACTAATGAGCATTTTCTGCACTAATTGTGACAGGACTTCTAGTTTTGACTGTAATATTGGCAGTAATGATGATAGTATGGCTACAGAAGTTGGAATTGAGTTAAATAAGATACTATGACAGACAGTACTGCTGAGTTTATGATAATATGGCTACAGAATTTGGAATTAAGTTACAATAAGATTCTAGGACAGGCCATACTGCAGAGTAAATATTATGGCTACAGAATTTGGAATTAAGTTGAAATAAGATACTAGGACAGGCCATACTGCTGAGTTTTTGATAATATGGCTACAGAATTTGGAATTAAGTTACAATAAGATACTATGACAGGCCGTACTAGTGAGCTTATGATAATATGGCTACATAATTTGGAATTAAGTTATAATAAGATACTAGGACAGGCAGTACTGCTGAGTTTATGATAATATGGCTACAGAATTTGGAATTAAGTTACAATAAGATACTAGGACAGGCCATACTGCTGAGTTTATGATAATATGGCTACAGAATTTGGAATTAAGTTACAATAAGATACTAGGACAGGCCGTACTGCTGAGTTTATGATAATATGGCTACAAAATTTAGAATTAAGTTACAATAAGATACTAGGACAGGCCATACTGCTGAGTTTATGATAATATGGCTACAGAATTTGGAATTAAGTTACAATAAGATACTAGGACAGGCCGTACTGCTGAGTTTATGATAATATGGCTACAAAATTTAGAATTAAGTTACAATAAGATACTATGACAGGCCGTACTAGTGAGTTTATGATAATATGGCTACAGAATTTGGAATTAAGTTACAATAAGATACTAGGACAGGCCGTACTGCTGAGTTTATGATAATATGGCTACAGAATTTGGAATTAAGTTACAATAAGATACTAGGACAGGCCGTACTGCTGAGTTTATGATAATATGGCTACAGAATTTGGAATTAAGTTACAATAAGATACTAGGACAGGCCATACTGCTGAGTTTATGATAATATGGCTACAGAATTTGGAATTAAGTTACAATAAGATACTAGGACAGGCCGTACTGCTGAGTTTATGATAATATGGCTACAAAATTTAGAATTAAGTAAGATACTAGGACAGGCCATACTGCTGAGTTTATGATAATATGGCTACAGAATTTGGAATTAAGTTACAATAAGATACTAGGACAGGCCGTACTGCTGAGTTTATGATAATATGGCTACAAAATTTAGAATTAAGTAAGATACTAGGACAGGCCATACTGCTGAGTTTATGATAATATGGCTACAGAATTTGGAATTAAGTTACAATAAGATACTAGGACAGGCCGTACTGCTGAGTTTATGATAATATGGCTACAAAATTTAGAATTAAGTTATAATAAGATACTAGGACAGGCCATACTGCTGAGTTTATGATAATATGGCTACAGAATTTAGAATTAAGTTACAATAAGATACTAGGACAGGCCGTACTGCTGAGTTTATGATAATATGGCTACAGAATTTGGAATTAAGTTACAATAAGATACTAGGACAGGCAGTACTGCTGAGTTTATGATAATATGGCTACAGAATTTGGAATTAAGTTACAATAAGATACTAGGACAGGCCGTACTGCTGAGTTTATGATAATATGGTTACAGAATTTAGAATTAAGTTACAATAAGATACTAGGACAGGCCGTACTGCTGAGTTTATGATAATATGGCTACAAAATTTAGAATTAAGTAAGATACTAGGACAGGCCATACTGCTGAGTTTATGATAATATGGCTACAGAATTTAGAATTAAGTTACAATAAGATACTAGGACAGGCCGTACTGCTGAGTTTATGATAATATGGCTACAAAATTTAGAATTAAGTAAGATACTAGGACAGGCCATACTGCTGAGTTTATGATAATATGGCTACAGAATTTGGAATTAAGTTACAATAAGATACTAGGACAGGCCGTACTGCTGAGTTTATGATAATATGGCTACAGAATTTAGAATTAAGTTATAATAAGATACTAGGACAGGCCATACTGCTGAGTTAATGATAATATGGCTACAGAATTTAGAATTAAGTTACAATAAGATACTAGGACAGGCCGTACTGCTGAGTTTATGATAATATGGCTACAAAATTTAGAATTAAGTTACAATAAGATACTAGGACAGGCCGTACTGCTGAGTTTATGATAATATGGCTACAGAATTTGGAATTAAGTTACAATAAGATACTAGGACAGGCCATACTGCTGAGTTTATGATAATATGGCTACAAAATTTAGAATTAAGTTACAATAAGATACTAGGACAGGCCGTACTGCTGAGTTTATGATAATATGGCTACAGAATTTGGAATTAAGTTACAATAAGATACTAGGACAGGCCGTACTGCTGAGTTTATGATAATATGGCTACAAAATTTAGAATTAAGTAAGATACTAGGACAGGCCATACTGCTGAGTTTATGATAATATGGCTACAGAATTTGGAATTAAGTTACAATAAGATACTAGGACAGGCCGTACTGCTGAGTTTATGATAATATGGCTACAGAATTTAGAATTAAGTTATAATAAGATACTAGGACAGGCCATACTGCTGAGTTTATGATAATATGGCTACAGAATTTAGAATTAAGTTACAATAAGATACTAGGACAGGCCGTACTGCTGAGTTTATGATAATATGGCTACAAAATTTAGAATTAAGTTACAATAAGATACTAGGACAGGCCGTACTGCTGAGTTTATGATAATATGGCTACAGAATTTGGAATTAAGTTACAATAAGATACTAGGACAGGCCATACTGCTGAGTTTATGATAATATGGCTACAAAATTTAGAATTAAGTTACAATAAGATACTAGGACAGGCCGTACTGCTGAGTTTATGATAATATGGCTACAGAATTTGGAATTAAGTTACAATAAGATACTAGGACAGGCCGTACTGCTGAGTTTATGATAATATGGCTACAGAATTTGGAATTAAGTTACAATAAGATACTTGGTCAGGCCGTACTGCTGAGTTTATGATAATATGGCTACAGAATTTAGAATTAAGTTACAATAAGATACTAGGACAGGCCGTACTGCTGAGTTTATGATAATATGGCTACAGAATTTAGAATTAAGTAAGATACTAGGACAGGCAGTACTGCTGAGTTTATGATAATATGGCTACAGAATTTAGAATTAAGTTACAATAAGATACTAGGACAGGCCGTACTGCTGAGTTTATGATAATATGGCTACAGAATTTAGAATTAAGTAAGATACTAGGTCAGGCCATACTGCTGAGTTTATGATAATATGGCTACAGAATTTAGAATTAAGTTACAATAAGATACTAGGACAGGCCGTACTGCTGAGTTTATGATAATATGGCTACAGAATTTAGAATTAAGTAAGATACTAGGACAGGCAGTACTGCTGAGTTTATGATAATATGGCTACAGAATTTGGAATTAAGTTACAATAAGATACTAGGACAGGCCATACTGCTGAGTTTATGATAATATGGCTACAGAATTTAGAATTAAGTAAGATACTAGGACAGGCCATACTGCTGAGTTTATGATAATATGGCTACAGAATTTGGAATTAAGTTACAATAAGATACTAGGACAGGCCGTACTGCTGAGTTTATGATAATATGGCTACAGAATTTAGAATTAAGTAAGATACTAGGACAGGCCATACTGCTGAGTTTATGATAATATGGCTACAGAATTTAGAATTAAGTTACAATAAGATACTAGGACAGGCCATACTGCTGAGTTTATGATAATATGGCTACAGAATTTAGAATTAAGTTACAATAAGATACTAGGACAGGCCGTACTGCTGAGTTTATGATAATATGGCTACAGAATTTAGAATTAAGTAAGATACTAGGTCAGGCCATACTGCTGAGTTTATGATAATATGGCTACAGAATTTAGAATTAAGTTACAATAAGATACTAGGACAGGCCGTACTGCTGAGTTTATGATAATATGGCTACAGAATTTAGAATTAAGTAAGATACTAGGACAGGCAGTACTGCTGAGTTTATGATAATATGGCTACAGAATTTGGAATTAAGTTACAATAAGATACTAGGACAGGCCATACTGCTGAGTTTATGATAATATGGCTACAGAATTTAGAATTAAGTAAGATACTAGGACAGGCCATACTGCTGAGTTTATGATAATATGGCTACAGAATTTGGAATTAAGTTACAATAAGATACTAGGACAGGCCGTACTGCTGAGTTTATGATAATATGGCTACAAAATTTAGAATTAAGTTATAATAAGATACTAGGACAGGCCATACTGCTGAGTTTATGATAATATGGCTACAGAATTTAGAATTAAGTTACAATAAGATACTAGGACAGGCCGTACTGCTGAGTTTATGATAATATGGCTACAGAATTTGGAATTAAGTTACAATAAGATACTAGGACAGGCAGTACTGCTGAGTTTATGATAATATGGCTACAGAATTTAGAATTAAGTTACAATAAGATACTAGGACAGGCCGTACTGCTGAGTTTATGATAATATGGCTACAGAATTTGGAATTAAGTTACAATAAGATACTAGGACAGGCAGTACTGCTGAGTTTATGATAATATGGCTACAGAATTTAGAATTAAGTTACAATAAGATACTAGGACAGGCCGTACTGCTGAGTTTATGATAATATGGCTACAGAATTTGGAATTAAGTTACAATAAGATACTTGGTCAGGCCATACTGCTGAGTTTATGATAATATGGCTACAGAATTTAGAATTAAGTAAGATACTAGGACAGGCCATACTGCTGAGTTTATGATAATATGGCTACAGAATTTGGAATTAAGTTACAATAAGATACTAGGACAGGCCGTACTGCTGAGTTTATGATAATATGGCTACAAAATTTAGAATTAAGTAAGATACTAGGACAGGCCATACTGCTGAGTTTATGATAATATGGCTACAGAATTTGGAATTAAGTTACAATAAGATACTAGGACAGGCCGTACTGCTGAGTTTATGATAATATGGCTACAAAATTTAGAATTAAGTAAGATACTAGGACAGGCCATACTGCTGAGTTTATGATAATATGGCTACAGAATTTGGAATTAAGTTACAATAAGATACTTGGTCAGGCAGTACTGCTGAGTTTATGATAACATGGCTACAGAATTTGGAATTAAGTTACAATAAGATACTTGGTCAGGCCATACTGCTGAGTTTATGATAATATGGCTACAGAATTTGGAATTAAGTTACAATAAGATACTTGGTCAGGCAGTACTGCTGAGTTTATGATAATATGGCTACAGAATTTGGAATTAAGTTACAATAAGATACTAGGACAGGCCGTACTGCTGAGTTTATGATAATATGGCTACAGAATTTGGAATTAAGTTACAATAAGATACTTGGTCAGGCAGTACTGCTGAGTTTATGATAATATGGCTACAGAATTTGGAATTAAGTTACAATAAGATACTAGGACAGGCCGTACTGCTGAGTTTATGATAACATGGCTACAAAATTTAGAATTAAGTAAGATACTAGGACAGGCCATACTGCTGAGTTTATGATAATATGGCTACAGAATTTAGAATTAAGTAAGATACTAGGACAGGCAGTACTGCTGAGTTTATGATAATATGGCTACAGAATTTGGAATTAAGTTACAATAAGATACTAGGACAGGCCATACTGCTGAGTTTATGATAATATGGCTACAGAATTTAGAATTAAGTTACAATAAGATACTAGGACAGGCCGTACTGCTGAGTTTATGATAACATGGCTACAGAATTTGGAATTAAGTTACAATAAGATACTAGGACAGGCAGTACTGCTGAGTTTATGATAATATGGCTACAGAATTTGGAATTAAGTTACAATAAGATACTAGGACAGGCAGTACTGATGAGTTTATGATAATATGGCTTGTTTGTTTGTTGGTGGTTAACGTCACATATTTATGCACAATGGCTAATCGTGACATAACATGGCGATGAAGTCAAGGATAGTCAATCGTTGATCAACATGTTGCCCATTTTAGAGGACTTTCACCCCAAGCATTGGTGACTGGGTCCTTCCTATTTTACTAGTAAAGCGGAACTGGTTTACCGCAGTAAACAAGTGCTGCTTACTTCCCGGGGTTCCCACGGGGAGATAATATGGCTACAGAATTTGGAATTAAGTTACAATAAGATACTAGGACAGGCCATACTGCTGAGTTTATGATAATATGGCTACAGAATTTAGAATTAAGTTACAATAAGATACTAGGACAGGCAGTACTGCTGAGTTTATGATAATATGGCTACAGAATTTGGAATTAAGTTACAATAAGATACTAGGACGGGAAGTACTGCTGAGTTTATGATAATATGGCTACAGAATTTGGAATTAAGTTACAATAAGATACTAGGACAGGCCGTACTGCTGAGTTTATGATAATATGGCTACAGAATTTGGAATTAAGTTACAATAAGATACTAGGACAGGCCGTACTGCTGAGTTTATGATAATATGGCTACAGAATTTGGAATTAAGTTACAATAAGATACTAGGACAGGCCATACTGCTGAGTTTATGATAATATGGCTACAGAATTTGGAATTAAGTTACAATAAGATACTAGGACAGGCCGTACTGCTGAGTTTATGATAATATGGCTACAGAATTTGGAATTAAGTTACAATAAGATACTTGGTCAGGCCGTACTGCTGAGTTTATGATAATATGGCTACAGAATTTAGAATTAAGTTACAATAAGATACTAGGACAGGCCATACTGCTGAGTTTATGATAATATGGCTACAGAATTTGGAATTAAGTTACAATAAGATACTTGGTCAGGCAGTACTGCTGAGTTTATGATAATATGGTTACAGAATTTGGAATTAAGTTACAATAAGATACTAGGACGGGAAGTACTGCTGAGTTTATGATAATATGGCTACAGAATTTGGAATTAAGTTACAATAAGATACTTGGTCAGGCAGTACTGCTGAGTTTATGATAATATGGTTACAGAATTTGGAATTAAGTTACAATAAGATACTTGGTCAGGCAGTACTGCTGAGTTTATGATAATATGGCTACAGAATTTGGAATTAAGTTACAATAAGATACTTGGTCAGGCAGTACTGCTGAGTTTATGATAATATGGTTACAGAATTTGGAATTAAGTTACAATAAGATACTTGGTCAGGCAGTACTGCTGAGTTTATGATAATATGGTTACAGAATTTGGAATTAAGTTACAATAAGATACTTGGTCAGGCAGTACTGCTGAGTTTATGATAATATGGCTACAGAATTTGGAATTAAGTTACAATAAGATACTAGGACAGGCCATACTGCTGAGTTTATGATAATATGGCTACAGAATTTGGAATTAAGTTACAATAAGATACTATGACAGGCCGTACTAGTGAGCTTATGATAATATGGCTACAGAATTTGGAATTAAGTTACAATAAGATACTAGGACAGGCCGTACTGCTGAGTTTATGATAATATGGCTACAGAATTTGGAATTAAGTTACAATAAGATACTATGACAGGCCGTACTAGTGAGCTTATGATAATATGGCTACAGAATTTGGAATTAAGTTACAATAAGATACTAGGACAGGCCATACTGCTGAGTTTATGATAATATGGCTACAGAATTTGGAATTAAGTTACAATAAGATACTAGGACAGGCCATACTGCTGAGTTTATGATAATATGGCTACAGAATTTGGAATTAAGTTACAATAAGATACTATGACAGGCCGTACTAGTGAGCTTATGATAATATGGCTACAGAATTTGGAATTAAGTTACAATAAGATACTAGGACAGGCCGTACTGCTGAGTTTATGATAATATGGCTACAGAATTTGGAATTAAGTTACAATAAGATACTATGACAGGCCGTACTAGTGAGCTTATGATAATATGGCTACAGAATTTGGAATTAAGTTACAATAAGATACTAGGACAGGCCATACTGCTGAGCTTATGATAATATGGCTACAGAATTTGGAATTAAGTTACAATAAGATACTAGGACAGGCCATACTGCTGAGTTTATGATAATATGGCTACAGAATTTAGAATTAAGTTACAATAAGATACTAGGACAGACAGTAGTAGTGAGTTGACAGAATTTGGAATTGTGTTACAATTAGTAAAACTTAATTTAAACAAACCTTGACTAGATAAGTAATCTATAATAAATGGATAATACTTGATATGAGTTTTATGTGATGGTTGAGAATTGATAAGTATAATAAATCAACAAGCCTTGACTAGATCAGTAATCTAAAATAAATGGATAATACTTGATATGAGTTTTATGTGATGGTTGAGAATTGATAAGTACAATAAATCAGCAAGCCTTGACTAGATCAGTAATCTATAATAAATGGATAATACTTGATATGAGTTTTATGTGATGGTTGAGAACTGTTAAGTACAATAAATCAACAAACCTTGACTAGATCAGTAATCTATAATAAATGGATAATACTTGATATGAGTTTTATGTGATGGTTGAGAACTGTTAAGTACAATAAATCAACAAACCTTGACTAGATCAGTAATCTATAATAAATGGATAATACTTGATATGAGTTTTATGTGATGGTTGAGAATTGATAAGTACAATAAATCAACAAACCTTGACTAGATCGATAATCTGTAATAAATGGATTATACTTGATATCAGTTTTATGTGATGGTTGAGAACTGTTAAGTACAATAAATCATCAGTGTTGATGTGATCTAATGATGTCCATAAAGTCATATATTTATCTAAAAATATCGCTAGATTCTGTGCACTGCAAATCTCTTTCATATCTGGCTGTTGATAAACTTGATTTAAACATTTCAAACTGTTCACCTATAAAAAATAATAAATAGTGAAATTAAAAACTATACATAGTTAGATTACGGGACTGAAGTGTAGTTTTTACCTAAAAAATAGGGCTTTTCATTGGCTGCATGTCAAATAAACAAGAGACCTAATGGGGCCTGAAGAGCTCATCTTGAACAGAACCTGATATAAACTGCAGCCATGGATGAATCAACATTAAGCAATCAATCTCCACAGGATCCATTGTCATTTTTTGAGCCCTTCAGTAGTGACTAAACTAGAGGGTATTTAATAAACATGGTTCATTATAAAATTAACTAGGAATTACGTTTCTATTTTTAGCATACATCGAGTCACACGATAGCTTGGGTTAATTTTTATCATTGAAATCAAATATCTGTTTCCCACTTATGCTGCATATCAAATTTTGTTATAATCATACTAAGAGTTCTGAGTAGTGAACTAGAGATGTTGTATACCAAATATGGAAGCATTCTGACCTGAGTAGTGAACTAGAGATGTTGTATACTAAATATGAAAGCATTCTGTCCTGAGTAGTGAACTAGAGGTGTTGTATACCAAATATGAAAGCATTCTGACCTGAGTTGTGAACTAGAGATATTGTATACCAAATATGAAAGCATTCTGTCCTGAGTAGTGAACTAGAGATGTTGTATACCAAATATGAAAGCATTCTGACCTGAGTAGTGAACTAGAGATGTTGTATACCAAATATGAAAGCATTCTGACTGGTGGCTCTGAAGAAGAACATTTTTAAAGAAATTTCCTCATATTGCACTAAATTAAAATTTGGGCTACCATAGAGAGCCCAAATATGAACCCAGGGACCCAATTCAAACAAACGTGAATCCAATCCTCCTAGAGATGTTATATACCAAATATCAAAGCATCCTGACTGGTGGCTCTGAAGAAGAAGGTTTTTAAAGAATATTCCCCCATATTGCCCCAAGTTAAAAAATATGAACAGAGGGGATTAATTTTAATAAACTTATATCTGACTCCTCTATGGATGCTGTATACTATATCTGACTCCTCTATGGATGCTGTATACTATATCTGACTCCTCTATGGATGCTGTATACTATATCTGACTCCTCTATGGATGCTGTATACTATATCTGACTCCTCTATGGATGCTGTATACTATATCTGACTCCTCTATGGATGCTGTATACTATATCTGACTCCTCTATGGATGTTGTATACTATATCTGACTCCTCTATGGATGTTGTATACTATATCTGACTCCTCTATGGATGTTGTATACTATATCTGACTCCTCTATGCATGCTGTATACGATATCTGACTCCTCTATGGATGCTGTATACTATATCTGACTCCTCTATGGATGCTGTATACTATATCTGACTCCTCTATGGATGCTGTATACTATATCTGACTCCTCTATGGATGTTGTATACTATATCTGACTTCTCTATGGATGCTGTATACTATATCTGACTCCTCTATGGATGCTGTATACTATATCTGACTCCTCTATGGATGCTGTATACTATATCTGACTCCTCTATGGATGCTGTATACTATATCTGACTCCTCTATGGATGTTGTATACTATATCTGACTCCCCTATGGATGCTGTATACTATATCTGACTCCTCTATGGATGCTGTATACTATATCTGACTCCTCTATGGATGTTGTATACTATATCTGACTTCTCTATGGATGCTGTATACTATATCTGACTCCTCTATGGATGCTGTATACTATATCTGACTCCTCTATGGATGCTGTATACTATATCTGACTCCTCTATGGATGCTGTATACTATATCTGACTCCCCTATGGATGTTGTATACTATATCTGACTTCTCAATGGATGCTGTATACTATATCTGACTCCTCTATGGATGCTGTATACTATATCTGACTCCTCTATGGATGCTGTATACTATATCTGACTCCTCTATGGATTCTGTATACTATATCTGACTCCTCTATGGATGTTGTATACTATATCTGACTCCTCTATGGACGCTGTATACTATATCTGACTCCTCTATGGATGCTGTATACTATATCTGACTCCCCTATGGATGCTGTATATTATATCTGACTTCTCTATGGATGCTGTATACTATATCTGACTCCTCTATGGATGCTGTATAGACTCCTCTATGGATGCTGTATACTATATCTGACTCCTCTATGGATGTTGTATACTATATCTGACTCCTCTATGGATGCTGTATACTATATCTGACTCCTCTATGGATGCTGTATCCTATATCTGACTCCTCTATGGACGCTGTATACTATATCTGACTCCTCTATGGATGCTGTATACTATATCTGACTCCCCTATGGATGCTGTATATTATATCTGACTTCTCTATGGATGCTGTATACTATATCTGACTCCTCTATGGATGCTGTATACTATATCTGACTCCCCTATGGATGCTGTATATTATATCTGACTCCTCTATGGATGCTGTATGTTATATCTGACTCCTCTATGGATGCTGTATACTATATCGGACTCCTCTATGGATGCTGTATACTATATCTGACTCCTCTATGGATGCTGTATACTATATCTGACTCCCCTATGGATTCTGTATACTATATCTGACTCCTCTATGGATGCTGTATACTATATCTGACTCCTCTATGGATGCTGTATACTATATCTGACACCTCTATGGATGCTGTATACTATATCTGACTCCCCTATGGATTCTGTATACTATATCTGACTCCTCTATGGATGCTGTATACTATATCTGACTCCTCTATGGATGCTGTATACTATATCTGACACCTCTATGGATGCTGTATACTATATCTGACTCCCCTATGGATTCTGTATACTATATCGGACTCCTCTATGGATGCTGTATACTATATCTGACACCTCTATGGATGCTGTATACTATATCTGACTCCCCTATGGATTCTGTATACTATATCTGACTCCTCTATGGATGTTGTATACTATATCTGACTCCTCTATGGATGCTGTATACTATATCTGACTCCCCTATGGATGCTGTATACTATATCTGACTCCTCTATGGATGCTGTATACTATATCTGACTCCTCTATGGTTGCTGTATACTATATCTGACTCCTCTATGGATGATGTATACTATATATGACTCCTCTATGGATGTTGTATACTATATCTGACTCCTCTATGGATGCTGTATACTATATCTGACTCCTCTATGGATGCTGTATACTATATCTGACTCCCCTATGGATGCTGTATACTATATCTGACTCCTCTATGGATGCTGTATACTATATCTGACTCCTCTATGGATGATGTATACTATATCTGACACCTCTATGGATGCTGTATACTATATCTGACTCCCCTATGGATGCTGTATACTATATCTGACTCCTCTATGGATGCTGTATACTATATCTGACTCCTCTATGGATGCTGTATACTATATCTGACACCTCTATGGATGCTGTATACTATATCTGACTCCCCTATGGATTCTGTATACTATATCTGACTCCTCTATGGATGCTGTATACTATATCTGACTCCTCTATGGATGCTGTATACTATATCCGACTCCTCTATGGATGCTGTATACTATATCTGACTCCTCTATGGATGCTGTATACTATATCTGACTCCTCTATGGTTGCTGTATACTATATCTGACTCCTCTATGGATGATGTATACTATATCTGACTCCTCTATGGATGCTGTATAGACTCCTCTATGGATGCTGTATACTATATATGACTCCTCTATGGATGCTGTATACTATATCTGACTCCTCTATGGTTGCTGTATAGACTCCTCTATGGATGCTGTATACTATATATGACTCCTCTATGGATGCTGTATACTATATCTGACTCCTCTATGGATGCTGTATACTATATCTGACTCCTCTATGGATGTTGTATACTATATCGGACTCCTCTATGGATGCTGTATACTATATCTGACTCCTCTATGGATGCTGTATACTATATCTGACTCCTCTATGGATGCTGTATACTATATCTGACTCCCCTATGGATGCTGTATACTATATCTGACTCCTCTATGGATGCTGTATACTATATCTGACTCCTCTATGGATGCTGTATACTATATCGACTCCTCTATGGATTCTGTATACTATATCTGACTCCTCTATGGATGCTGTATACTATATCTGACTCCTCTATGGATGTTGTATACTATATCTGACTCCTCTGTGGATGCTGTATACTATATCTGACTCCTCTATGGATGTTGTATACTATATCTGACTCCTCTATGGATGCTGTATACTATATCTGACTTCTCTATGGATGCTGTATACTATATCTGACTCCTCTATGGATGCTGTATACTATATCTGACTCCTCTATGGATGCTGTATACTATATCTGACTCCTCTATGGATGCTGTATACTATATCTGACTCCTCTATGGATGTTGTATACTATATCTGACTCCTCTATGGATGCTGTATACTATATCTGACTCCTCTATGGATTCTGTATACTATATCTGACTCCTCTATGGATGCTGTATACTATATCTGACTCCTCTATGGATGCTGTATACTATATCTGACACCTCTATGGATGTTGTATACTATATCTGACTCCTCTATGGATGCTGTATACTATATCTGACTCCTCTATGGATGCTGTATACTATATCTGACTCCTCTATGGATGCTGTATACTATATCTGACTCCTCTATGGATGCTGTATACTATATCTGACTCCTCTATGGATGTTGTATACTATATCTGACTCCTCTATGGATGCTGTATACTATATCTGACTCCTCTATGGATGCTGTATACTATATCGGACTCCTCTATGGATGCTGTATACTATATCTGACTCCTCTATGGATGCTGTATACTATATCTGACTCCTCTATGGATGCTGTATACTATATCTGACTCCTCTATGGATGCTGTATACTATATCTGACTCCTCTATGGATGCTGTATACTATATCTGACTCCCCTATGGATGCTGTATACTATATCTGACTCCTCTATGGATGCTGTATACTATATCTGACACCTCTATGGATGCTGTATACTATATCTGACTCCTCTATGGATGCTGTATACTATATCTGACTCCTCTATGGATGCTGTATACTATATCTGACTCCTCTATGGATGCTGTATACTATATCTGACTCCTCTATGGATGCTGTATACTATATCTGACTCCCCTATGGATGCTGTATACTATATCTGACTCCTCTATGGATGCTGTATACTATATCTGACTCCTCTATGGATGCTGTATACTATATCTGACTCCTCTATGGATGCTGTATACTATATCTGACTCCTCTATGGATGCTGTATACTATATCTGACTCCTCTATGGATTCTGTATACTATATCTGACTCCTCTATGGATGCTGTATAGACTCCTCTATGGATGCTGTATACTATATCTGACTCCTCTATGGATGCTGTATACTATATCTGACTCCTCTATGGATGCTGTATACTATATCTGACTCCTCTATGGATGCTGTATACTATATCGGACTCCTCTATGGATGCTGTATACTATATCTGACTCCCCTATGGATGTTGTATACTATATCTGACTCCTCTATGGATGCTGTATACTATATCTGACTCCTCTATGGATGCTGTATACTATATCTGACTCCTCTATGGATGCTGTATACTATATCTGACTTCTCTATGGATGCTGTATACTATATCTGACTCACCTATGGATGATGTATACTATATCTGACTCCTCTATGGATGCTGTATACTATATCTGACTCCTCTATGGATGTTGTATACTATATCTGACTCCTCTATGGATGCTGTATACTATATCTGACTCCTCTATGGATGTTGTATACTATATCTGACTCCTCTATGGATGCTGTATACTATATCTGACTCCTCTATGGATGCTGTATACTATATCTGACTCCTCTATGGATGCTGTATACTATATCTGACTCCTCTATGGATGCTGTATACTATATCTGACTCCTCTATGGATGCTGTATACTATATCTGACTCCTCTATGGATGCTGTATACTATATCTGACTCCTCTATGGATGTTGTATACTATATCTGACTCCTCTATGGATGCTGTATACTATATCTGACTCCTCTATGGATGTTGTATACTATATCTGACTCCTCTATGGATGCTGTATACTATATCTGACTCCTCTATGGATGCTGTATACTATATCTGACTCCTCTATGGATGCTGTATACTATATCTGACTCCTCTATGGATGTTGTATACTATATCTGACTCCTCTATGGATGCTGTATACTATATCGACTCCTCTATGGATTCTGTATACTATATCTGACTCCTCTATGGATGCTGTATACTATATATGACTCCTCTATGGATGCTGTATACTATATCTGACTCCTCTATGGATGCTGTATACTATATCTGACACCTCTATGGATGCTGTATACTATATCTGACTCCTCTATGGATGCTGTATACTATATCTGACTCCTCTATGGATGCTGTATACTATATCTGACTCCTCTATGGTTGCTGTATACTATATCTGACTCCTCTATGGATGTTGTATACTATATCTGACTCCTCTATGGATGTTGTATACTATATCGGACTCCTCTATGGATGCTGTATACTATATCTGACTCCTCTATGGATGCTGTATACTATATCTGACTCCTCTATGGATGCTGTATACTATATCTGACTCCTCTATGGATGCTGTATACTATATCTGACTCCTCTATGGATGCTGTATACTATATCTGACTCCTCTATGGATGCTGTATACTATATCTGACTCCTCTATGGATGCTGTATACTATATCTGACTCCTCTATGGATGTTGTATACTATATCTGACTCCTCTATGGATGCTGTATACTATATCTGACTCCTCTATGGATGCTGTATAGACTCCTCTATGGATGCTGTATACTATATCTGACTCCTCTATGCATGCTGTATACTATATCTGACTCCTCTATGGATGCTGTATAGACTCCTCTATGGATGCTGTATACTATATCTGACTCCTCTATGGATGTTGTATACTATATCTGACTCCTCTATGGATGCTGTATACTATATCTGACTCCTCTATGGATGCTGTATACTATATCTGACTCCTCTATGGATGCTGTATACTATATCTGACTCCTCTATGGATGTTGTATACTATATCTGACTCCTCTATGGTTGCTGTATACTATATCTGACTCCTCTATGGATGCTGTATACTATATCTGACTCCTCTATGGATGCTGTATACTATATCGGACTCCTCTATGGATGCTGTATACTATATCTGACTCCTCTATGGATGCTGTATACTATATCTGACTCCTCTATGGATGCTGTATACTATATCTGACTCCTCTATGGATGCTGTATACTATATCTGACTCCTCTATGGATGCTGTATACTATATCGACTCCTCTATGGATTCTGTATACTATATCTGACTCCTCTATGGATGCTGTATACTATATATGACTCCTCTATGGATGTTGTATGCTATATCTGACTCCTCTATGGATGCTGTATGCTATATCTGACTCCTCTATGGATGCTGTATACTATATCTGACTCCTCTATGGATGCTGTATACTATATCTGACTCCTCTATGGATGCTGTATACTATATGTGACTCCTCTATGGATGCTGTATACTATATCTGACTCCTCTATGGATGCTGTATACTATATCTGACACCTCTATGGATGCTGTATACTATATCTGACACCTCTATGGATGCTGTATACTATATCGGACTCCTCTATGGATGCTGTATACTATATCTGACACCTCTATGGATGCTGTATACTATATCTGACTCCTCTATGGATGCTGTATACTATATCTGACTCCTCTATGGATGCTGTATACTATATCTGACATCTCTATGGATGCTGTATACTATATCTGACTCCTCTATGGATGCTGTATACTATATCTGACACCTCTATGGATGCTGTATACTATATCTGACTCCTCTATGGATGCTGTATACTATATATGACTCCTCTATGGATGTTGTATACTATATCTGACTCCTCTATGGATGCTGTATGCTATATCTGACTCCTCTATGGATGCTGTATACTATATCTGACTCCTCTATGGATGCTGTATACTATATCTGACTCCTCTATGGATGCTGTATACTATATGTGACTCCTCTATGGATGCTGTATACTATATCTGACTCCTCTATGGATGCTGTATACTATATCTGACTCCTCTATGGATGCTGTATACTATATCTGACACCTCTATGGATGCTGTATACTATATCTGACTCCTCTATGGATGTTGTATACTATATCTGACTCCTCTATGGATGTTGTATACTATATCTGACTCCTCTATGGATGCTGTATACTATATCTGACTCCTCTATGGATGCTGTATACTATATCGGACTCCTCTATGGATGCTGTATACTATATCGGACTCCTCTATGGATGCTGTATACTATATCTGACTCCTCTATGGATGCTGTATACTATATCTGACTCCTCTATGGATGTTGTATACTATATCTGACTCCTCTATAGATGTTGTATACTATATCTGACTCCTCTATGGATGCTGTATACTATATCTGACTCCTCTATGGATGCTGTATACTATATCTGACTCCTCTATGGATGCTGTATAGACTCCTCTATGGATGCTGTATACTATATCTGACTCCTCTATGGATGCTGTATACTATATCTGACTCCTCTATGGATGCTGTATACTATATCTGACTCCTCTATGGTTGCTGTATACTATATCTGACTCCCCTATGGATGCTGTATACTATATCTGACTCCTCTATGGATGCTGTATACTATATCTGACTCCTCTATGGATGCTGTATACTATATCTGACTCCTCTATGGATGCTGTATACTATATCTGACTCCTCTATGGATGCTGTATACTATATCTGACACCTCTATGGATGCTGTATACTATATATGACTCCTCTATGGATGTTGTATACTATATCTGACTCCTCTATGGATGCTGTATGCTATATCTGACTCCTCTATGGATGCTGTATACTATATCTGACTCCTCTATGGATGCTGTATACTATATCTGACTCCTCTATGGATGCTGTATACTATATTTGACTCCTCTATGGATGCTGTATACTATATCTGACTCCTCTATGGATGCTGTATACTATATCTGACTCCTCTATGGATGCTGTATACTATATCTGACACCTCTATGGATGCTGTATACTATATCTGACTCCTCTATGGATGTTGTATACTATATCTGACTCCTCTATGGATGTTGTATACTATATCTGACTCCTCTATGGATGCTGTATACTATATCTGACTCCTCTATGGATGCTGTATACTATATCGGACTCCTCTATGGATGCTGTATACTATATCGGACTCCTCTATGGATGCTGTATACTATATCTGAATCCTCTATGGATGCTGTATACTATATCTGACTCCTCTATGGATGTTGTATACTATATCTGACTCCTCTATGGATGTTGTATACTATATCTGACTCCTCTATGGATGCTGTATACTATATCTGACTCCTCTATGGATGCTGTATACTATATCTGACTCCTCTATGGATGCTGTATAGACTCCTCTATGGATGCTGTATACTATATCTGACTCCTCTATGCATGCTGTATACTATATCTGACTCCTCTATGGATGCTGTATAGACTCCTCTATGGATGCTGTATACTATATCTGACTCCTCTATGGATGTTGTATACTATATCTGACTCCTCTATGGATGCTGTATACTATATCTGACTCCTCTATGGATGCTGTATACTATATCTGACTCCTCTATGGATGCTGTATACTATATCTGACTCCTCTATGGATGTTGTATACTATATCTGACTCCTCTATGGTTGCTGTATACTATATCTGACTCCTCTATGGATGCTGTATACTATATCTGACTCCTCTATGGATGCTGTATACTATATCGGACTCCTCTATGGATGCTGTATACTATATCTGACTCCTCTATGGATGCTGTATACTATATCTGACTCCTCTATGGATGCTGTATACTATATCTGACTCCTCTATGGATGCTGTATACTATATCTGACTCCTCTATGGATGCTGTATACTATATCGACTCCTCTATGGATTCTGTATACTATATCTGACTCCTCTATGGATGCTGTATACTATATATGACTCCTCTATGGATGTTGTATGCTATATCTGACTCCTCTATGGATGCTGTATGCTATATCTGACTCCTCTATGGATGCTGTATACTATATCTGACTCCTCTATGGATGCTGTATACTATATCTGACTCCTCTATGGATGCTGTATACTATATGTGACTCCTCTATGGATGCTGTATACTATATCTGACTCCTCTATGGATGCTGTATACTATATCTGACACCTCTATGGATGCTGTATACTATATCTGACACCTCTATGGATGCTGTATACTATATCGGACTCCTCTATGGATGCTGTATACTATATCTGACACCTCTATGGATGCTGTATACTATATCTGACTCCTCTATGGATGCTGTATACTATATCTGACTCCTCTATGGATGCTGTATACTATATCTGACATCTCTATGGATGCTGTATACTATATCTGACTCCTCTATGGATGCTGTATACTATATCTGACACCTCTATGGATGCTGTATACTATATCTGACTCCTCTATGGATGCTGTATACTATATATGACACCTCTATGGATGTTGTATACTATATCTGACTCCTCTATGGATGCTGTATGCTATATCTGACTCCTCTATGGATGCTGTATACTATATCTGACTCCTCTATGGATGCTGTATACTATATCTGACTCCTCTATGGATGCTGTATACTATATGTGACTCCTCTATGGATGCTGTATACTATATCTGACTCCTCTATGGATGCTGTATACTATATCTGACTCCTCTATGGATGCTGTATACTATATCTGACACCTCTATGGATGCTGTATACTATATCTGACTCCTCTATGGATGTTGTATACTATATCTGACTCCTCTATGGATGTTGTATACTATATCTGACTCCTCTATGGATGCTGTATACTATATCTGACTCCTCTATGGATGCTGTATACTATATCGGACTCCTCTATGGATGCTGTATACTATATCGGACTCCTCTATGGATGCTGTATACTATATCTGACTCCTCTATGGATGCTGTATACTATATCTGACTCCTCTATGGATGTTGTATACTATATCTGACTCCTCTATGGATGTTGTATACTATATCTGACTCCTCTATGGATGCTGTATACTATATCTGACTCCTCTATGGATGCTGTATACTATATCTGACTCCTCTATGGATGCTGTATAGACTCCTCTATGGATGCTGTATACTATATCTGACTCCTCTATGGATGCTGTATACTATATCTGACTCCTCTATGGATGCTGTATACTATATCTGACTCCTCTATGGTTGCTGTATACTATATCTGACTCCCCTATGGATGCTGTATACTATATCTGACTCCTCTATGGATGCTGTATACTATATCTGACTCCTCTATGGATGCTGTATACTATATCTGACTCCTCTATGGATGCTGTATACTATATCTGACTCCTCTATGGATGCTGTATACTATATCTGACACCTCTATGGATGCTGTATACTATATATGACTCCTCTATGGATGTTGTATACTATATCTGACTCCTCTATGGATGCTGTATGCTATATCTGACTCCTCTATGGATGCTGTATACTATATCTGACTCCTCTATGGATGCTGTATACTATATCTGACTCCTCTATGGATGCTGTATACTATATTTGACTCCTCTATGGATGCTGTATACTATATCTGACTCCTCTATGGATGCTGTATACTATATCTGACTCCTCTATGGATGCTGTATACTATATCTGACACCTCTATGGATGCTGTATACTATATCTGACTCCTCTATGGATGTTGTATACTATATCTGACTCCTCTATGGATGTTGTATACTATATCTGACTCCTCTATGGATGCTGTATACTATATCTGACTCCTCTATGGATGCTGTATACTATATCGGACTCCTCTATGGATGCTGTATACTATATCGGACTCCTCTATGGATGCTGTATACTATATCTGAATCCTCTATGGATGCTGTATACTATATCTGACTCCTCTATGGATGTTGTATACTATATCTGACTCCTCTATGGATGTTGTATACTATATCTGACTCCTCTATGGATGCTGTATACTATATCTGACTCCTCTATGGATGCTGTATACTATATCTGACTCCTCTATGGATGCTGTATAGACTCCTCTATGGATGCTGTATACTATATCTGACTCCTCTATGGATGCTGTATACTATATCTGACTCCTCTATGGATGCTGTATACTATATCTGACTCCTCTATGGTTGCTGTATACTATATCTGACTCCCCTATGGATGCTGTATACTATATCTGACTCCTCTATGGATGCTGTATACTATATCTGACTCCTCTATGGATGCTGTATACTATATCTGACTCCTCTATGGATGCTGTATACTATATCTGACTCCTCTATGGATGCTGTATACTATATCTGACTCCTCTATGGATGTTGTATACTATATCTGACTCCTCTATGGATGCTGTATACTATATCTGACTCCTCTATGGATGCTGTATACTATATCTGACTCCTCTATGGATGCTGTATACTATATCTGACTCCTCTATGGTTGCTGTATACTATATCTGACTCCCCTATGGATGCTGTATACTATATATGACTCCTCTATGGATGTTGTATACTATATCTGACTCCTCTATGGTTGCTGTATACTATATCTGACTCACCTATGGATGATGTATACTATATCTGACTCCTCTATGGATGCTGTATACTATATCTGACTCCTCTATGGATGCTGTATACTATATCTGACTCCTCTATGGATGCTGTATACTATATATGACTCCTCTATGGATGTTGTATACTATATCTGACTCCTCTATGGATGCTGTATGCTATATCTGACTCCTCTATGGATGCTGTATACTATATCTGACTCCTCTATGGATGCTGTATAGACTCCTCTATGGATGCTGTATACTATATCTGACTCCTCTATGGATGCTGTATACTATATCTGACTCCTCTATGGATGCTGTATACTATATCTGACTCCTCTATGGTTGCTGTATACTATATCTGACTCCCCTATGGATGCTGTATACTATATCTGACTCCTCTATGGATGCTGTATACTATATCTGACTCCTCTATGGATGCTGTATACTATATCTGACTCCTCTATGGATGCTGTATACTATATCTGACACCTCTATGGATGCTGTATACTATATCTGACTCCCCTATGGATTCTGTATACTATATCGGACTCCTCTATGGATGCTGTATACTATATCTGACACCTCTATGGATGCTGTATACTATATCTGACTCCCCTATGGATTCTGTATACTATATCTGACTCCTCTATGGATGTTGTATACTATATCTGACTCCTCTATGGATGCTGTATACTATATCTGACTCCCCTATGGATGCTGTATACTATATCTGACTCCTCTATGGATGCTGTATACTATATCTGACTCCTCTATGGTTGCTGTATACTATATCTGACTCCTCTATGGATGATGTATACTATATATGACTCCTCTATGGATGTTGTATACTATATCTGACTCCTCTATGGATGCTGTATACTATATCTGACTCCTCTATGGATGCTGTATACTATATCTGACTCCCCTATGGATGCTGTATACTATATCTGACTCCTCTATGGATGCTGTATACTATATCTGACTCCTCTATGGATGATGTATACTATATCTGACACCTCTATGGATGCTGTATACTATATCTGACTCCCCTATGGATGCTGTATACTATATCTGACTCCTCTATGGATGCTGTATACTATATCTGACTCCTCTATGGATGCTGTATACTATATCTGACACCTCTATGGATGCTGTATACTATATCTGACTCCCCTATGGATTCTGTATACTATATCTGACTCCTCTATGGATGCTGTATACTATATCTGACTCCTCTATGGATGCTGTATACTATATCTGACTCCTCTATGGATGCTGTATACTATATCTGACTCCTCTATGGATGCTGTATACTATATCTGACTCCTCTATGGTTGCTGTATACTATATCTGACTCCTCTATGGATGATGTATACTATATCTGACTCCTCTATGGATGCTGTATAGACTCCTCTATGGATGCTGTATACTATATATGACTCCTCTATGGATGCTGTATACTATATCTGACTCCTCTATGGTTGCTGTATAGACTCCTCTATGGATGCTGTATACTATATATGACTCCTCTATGGATGCTGTATACTATATCTGACTCCTCTATGGATGCTGTATACTATATCTGACTCCTCTATGGATGTTGTATACTATATCGGACTCCTCTATGGATGCTGTATACTATATCTGACTCCTCTATGGATGCTGTATACTATATCTGACTCCTCTATGGATGCTGTATACTATATCTGACTCCCCTATGGATGCTGTATACTATATCTGACTCCTCTATGGATGCTGTATACTATATCTGACTCCTCTATGGATGCTGTATACTATATCGACTCCTCTATGGATTCTGTATACTATATCTGACTCCTCTATGGATGCCGTATACTATATCTGACTCCTCTATGGATGTTGTATACTATATCTGACTCCTCTATGGATGCTGTATACTATATCTGACTCCTCTATGGATGTTGTATACTATATCTGACTCCTCTATGGATGCTGTATACTATATCTGACTTCTCTATGGATGCTGTATACTATATCTGACTCCTCTATGGATGCTGTATACTATATCTGACTCCTCTATGGATGCTGTATACTATATCTGACTCCTCTATGGATGCTGTATACTATATCTGACTCCTCTATGGATGTTGTATACTATATCTGACTCCTCTATGGATGCTGTATACTATATCTGACTCCTCTATGGATTCTGTATACTATATCTGACTCCTCTATGGATGCTGTATACTATATCTGACTCCTCTATGGATGCTGTATACTATATCTGACACCTCTATGGATGTTGTATACTATATCTGACTCCTCTATGGATGCTGTATACTATATCTGACTCCTCTATGGATGCTGTATACTATATCTGACTCCTCTATGGATGCTGTATACTATATCTGACTCCTCTATGGATGCTGTATACTATATCTGACTCCTCTATGGATGTTGTATACTATATCTGACTCCTCTATGGATGCTGTATACTATATCTGACTCCTCTATGGATGCTGTATACTATATCGGACTCCTCTATGGATGCTGTATACTATATCTGACTCCTCTATGGATGCTGTATACTATATCTGACTCCTCTATGGATGCTGTATACTATATCTGACTCCTCTATGGATGCTGTATACTATATCTGACTCATCTATGGATGCTGTATACTATATCTGACTCCCCTATGGATGCTGTATACTATATCTGACTCCTCTATGGATGCTGTATACTATATCTGACACCTCTATGGATGCTGTATACTATATCTGACTCCTCTATGGATGCTGTATACTATATCTGACTCCTCTATGGATGCTGTATACTATATCTGACTCCTCTATGGATGCTGTATACTATATCTGACTCCTCTATGGATGCTGTATACTATATCTGACTCCCCTATGGATGCTGTATACTATATCTGACTCCTCTATGGATGCTGTATACTATATCTGACTCCTCTATGGATGCTGTATACTATATCTGACTCCTCTATGGATGCTGTATACTATATCTGACTCCTCTATGGATGCTGTATACTATATCTGACTCCTCTATGGATTCTGTATACTATATCTGACTCCTCTATGGATGCTGTATAGACTCCTCTATGGATGCTGTATACTATATCTGACTCCTCTATGGATGCTGTATACTATATCTGACTCCT
This sequence comes from Pictodentalium vernedei, assembly GCA_031216915.1. Classification (NCBI taxonomy): domain Eukaryota; kingdom Metazoa; phylum Mollusca; class Scaphopoda; order Dentaliida; family Dentaliidae; genus Pictodentalium; species Pictodentalium vernedei. The sequence goes on along the minus strand of CM062291.1, from coordinate 488,450,587 downwards.
CTATGGATGCTGTATACTATATCTGACTCCTCTATGGATGCTGTATACTATATCGGACTCCTCTATGGATGCTGTATACTATATCTGACTCCCCTATGGATGTTGTATACTATATCTGACTCCTCTATGGATGCTGTATACTATATCTGACTCCTCTATGGATGCTGTATACTATATCTGACTCCTCTATGGATGCTGTATACTATATCTGACTTCTCTATGGATGCTGTATACTATATCTGACTCACCTATGGATGATGTATACTATATCTGACTCCTCTATGGATGCTGTATACTATATCTGACTCCTCTATGGATGTTGTATACTATATCTGACTCCTCTATGGATGCTGTATACTATATCTGACTCCACTATGGATGTTGTATACTATATCTGACTCCTCTATGGATGCTGTATACTATATCTGACTCCTCTATGGATGCTGTATACTATATCTGACTCCTCTATGGATGCTGTATACTATATCTGACTCCTCTATGGATGCTGTATACTATATCTGACTCCTCTATGGATGCTGTATACTATATCTGACTCCTCTATGGATGTTGTATACTATATCTGACTCCTCTATGGATGCTGTATACTATATCTGACTCCTCTATGGATGTTGTATACTATATCTGACTCCTCTATGGATGCTGTATACTATATCTGACTCCTCTATGGATGCTGTATACTATATCTGACTCCTCTATGGATGCTGTATACTATATCTGACTCCTCTATGGATGTTGTATACTATATCTGACTCCTCTATGGATGCTGTATACTATATCGACTCCTCTATGGATTCTGTATACTATATCTGACTCCTCTATGGATGCTGTATACTATATATGACTCCTCTATGGATGCTGTATACTATATCTGACTCCTCTATGGATGCTGTATACTATATCTGACACCTCTATGGATGCTGTATACTATATCTGACTCCTCTATGGATGCTGTATACTATATCTGACTCCTCTACGGATGCTGTATACTATATCTGACTCCTCTATGGTTGCTGTATACTATATCTGACTCCTCTATGGATGTTGTATACTATATCTGACTCCTCTATGGATGTTGTATACTATATCGGACTCCTCTATGGATGCTGTATACTATATCTGACTCCTCTATGGATGCTGTATACTATATCTGACTCCTCTATGGATGCTGTATACTATATCTGACTCCTCTATGGATGCTGTATACTATATCTGACTCCTCTATGGATGCTGTATACTATATCTGACTCCTCTATGGATGCTGTATACTATATCTGACTCCTCTATGGATGCTGTATACTATATCTGACTCCTCTATGGATGTTGTATACTATATCTGACTCCTCTATGGATGCTGTATACTATATCTGACTCCTCTATGGATGCTGTATAGACTCCTCTATGGATGCTGTATACTATATCTGACTCCTCTATGCATGCTGTATACTATATCTGACTCCTCTATGGATGCTGTATAGACTCCTCTATGGATGCTGTATACTATATCTGACTCCTCTATGGATGTTGTATACTATATCTGACTCCTCTATGGATGCTGTATACTATATCTGACTCCTCTATGGATGCTGTATACTATATCTGACTCCTCTATGGATGCTGTATACTATATCTGACTCCTCTATGGATGTTGTATACTATATCTGACTCCTCTATGGTTGCTGTATACTATATCTGACTCCTCTATGGATGCTGTATACTATATCTGACTCCTCTATGGATGCTGTATACTATATCGGACTCCTCTATGGATGCTGTATACTATATCTGACTCCTCTATGGATGCTGTATACTATATCTGACTCCTCTATGGATGCTGTATACTATATTTGACTCCTCTATGGATGCTGTATACTATATCTGACTCCTCTATGGATGCTGTATACTATATCGACTCCTCTATGGATTCTGTATACTATATCTGACTCCTCTATGGATGCTGTATACTATATATGACTCCTCTATGGATGTTGTATGCTATATCTGACTCCTCTATGGATGCTGTATGCTATATCTGACTCCTCTATGGATGCTGTATACTATATCTGACTCCTCTATGGATGCTGTATACTATATCTGACTCCTCTATGGATGCTGTATACTATATCTGACTCCTCTATGGATGCTGTATACTATATCTGACTCCTCTATGGATGTTGTATACTATATCTGACTCCTCTATGGATGTTGTATACTATATCTGACTCCTCTATGGATGCTGTATACTATATCTGACTCCTCTATGGATGCTGCATACTATATCTGACTCCTCTATGGATGCTGTATAGACTCCTCTATGGATGCTGTATACTATATCTGACTCCTCTATGGATGCTGTATACTATATCTGACTCCTCTATGGATGCTGTATACTATATCTGACTCCTCTATGGTTGCTGTATACTATATCTGACTCCCCTATGGATGCTGTATACTATATCTGACTCCTCTATGGATGCTGTATACTATATCTGACTCCTCTATGGATGCTGTATACTATATCTGACTCCTCTATGGATGCTGTATACTATATCTGACTCCTCTATGGATGCTGTATACTATATCTGACTCCTCTATGGATGTTGTATACTATATCTGACTCCTCTATGGATGCTGTATACTATATCTGACTCCTCTATGGATGCTGTATACTATATCTGACTCCTCTATGGATGCTGTATACTATATCTGACTCCTCTATGGTTGCTGTATACTATATCTGACTCCCCTATGGATGCTGTATACTATATATGACCCCTCTATGGATGTTGTATACTATATCTGACTCCTCTATGGTTGCTGTATACTATATCTGACTCACCTATGGATGATGTATACTATATCTGACTCCTCTATGGATGCTGTATACTATATCTGACTCCTCTATGGATGCTGTATACTATATCTGACTCCTCTATGGATGCTGTATACTATATCTGACTCCTCTATGGATGCTGTATGCTATATCTGACTCCTCTATGGATGCTGTATACTATATCTGACTCCTCTATGGATGCTGTATACTATATCTGACTCCTCTATGGATGTTGTATACTATATCTGACTCCTCTATGGATGCTGTATACTATATCTGACTCCTCTATGGATGCTGTATAGACTCCTCTATGGATGCTGTATACTATATCTGACTCCTCTATGCATGCTGTATACTATATCTGACTCCTCTATGGATGCTGTATAGACTCCTCTATGGATGCTGTATACTATATCTGACTCCTCTATGGATGTTGTATACTATATCTGACTCCTCTATGGATGCTGTATACTATATCTGACTCCTCTATGGATGCTGTATACTATATCTGACTCCTCTATGGATGCTGTATACTATATCTGACTCCTCTATGGATGTTGTATACTATATCTGACTCCTCTATGGTTGCTGTATACTATATCTGACTCCTCTATGGATGCTGTATACTATATCTGACTCCTCTATGGATGCTGTATACTATATCGGACTCCTCTATGGATGCTGTATACTATATCTGACTCCTCTATGGATGCTGTATACTATATCTGACTCCTCTATGGATGCTGTATACTATATTTGACTCCTCTATGGATGCTGTATACTATATCTGACTCCTCTATGGATGCTGTATACTATATCGACTCCTCTATGGATTCTGTATACTATATCTGACTCCTCTATGGATGCTGTATACTATATATGACTCCTCTATGGATGTTGTATGCTATATCTGACTCCTCTATGGATGCTGTATGCTATATCTGACTCCTCTATGGATGCTGTATACTATATCTGACTCCTCTATGGATGCTGTATACTATATCTGACTCCTCTATGGATGCTGTATACTATATCTGACTCCTCTATGGATGCTGTATACTATATCTGACTCCTCTATGGATGTTGTATACTATATCTGACTCCTCTATGGATGTTGTATACTATATCTGACTCCTCTATGGATGCTGTATACTATATCTGACTCCTCTATGGATGCTGCATACTATATCTGACTCCTCTATGGATGCTGTATAGACTCCTCTATGGATGCTGTATACTATATCTGACTCCTCTATGGATGCTGTATACTATATCTGACTCCTCTATGGATGCTGTATACTATATCTGACTCCTCTATGGTTGCTGTATACTATATCTGACTCCCCTATGGATGCTGTATACTATATATGACCCCTCTATGGATGTTGTATACTATATCTGACTCCTCTATGGTTGCTGTATACTATATCTGACTCACCTATGGATGATGTATACTATATCTGACTCCTCTATGGATGCTGTATACTATATCTGACTCCTCTATGGATGCTGTATACTATATCTGACTCCTCTATGGATGCTGTATACTATATATGACTCCTCTATGGATGTTGTATACTATATCTGACTCCTCTATGGATGCTGTATGCTATATCTGACTCCTCTATGGATGCTGTATACTATATCTGACTCCTCTATGGATGCTGTATAGACTCCTCTATGGATGCTGTATACTATATCTGACTCCTCTATGGATGCTGTATACTATATCTGACTCCTCTATGGATGCTGTATACTATATCTGACTCCTCTATGGTTGCTGTATACTATATCTGACTCCCCTATGGATGCTGTATACTATATCTGACTCCTCTATGGATGCTGTATACTATATCTGACTCCTCTATGGATGCTGTATACTATATCTGACTCCTCTATGGATGCTGTATACTATATCTGACTCCTCTATGGATGCTGTATACTATATCTGACTCCTCTATGGATGCTGTATACTATATCTGACTCCTCTATGGATGATGTATACTATATCTGACTCCTCTATGGATGCTGTATACTATATCTGACTCCTCTATGGATGCTGTATACTATATCTGACTCCTCTATGGATGCTGTATACTATATCTGACACCTCTATGGATGCTGTATACTATATCTGACTCCCCTATGGATTCTGTATACTATATCTGACTCCTCTATGGATGCTGTATACTATATCTGACTCCTCTATGGATGCTGTATACTATATCTGACTCCTCTATGGATGCTGTATACTATATCTGACTCCTCTATGGATGCTGTATACTATATCTGACTCCTCCATGGTTGCTGTATACTATATCTGACTCCCCTATGGATGCTGTATACTATATATGACTCCTCTATGGATGTTGTATACTATATCTGACTCCTCTATGGTTGCTGTATACTATATCTGACTCACCTATGGATGATGTATACTATATCTGACTCCTCTATGGATGCTGTATACTATATCTGACTCCTCTATGGATGCTGTATACTATATCTGACTCCTCTATGGATGCTGTATACTATATATGACTCCTCTATGGATGTTGTATACTATATCTGACTCCTCTATGGATGCTGTATGCTATATCTGACTCCTCTATGGATGCTGTATACTATATCTGACTCCTCTATGGATGCTGTATAGACTCCTCTATGGATGCTGTATACTATATCTGACTCCTCTATGGATGCTGTATAGACTCCTCTATGGATGCTGTATACTATATCTGACTCCTCTATGGATGCTGTATACTATATCTGACTCCTCTATGGATGCTGTATACTATATCTGACTCCTCTATGGTTGCTGTATACTATATCTGACTCCCCTATGGATGCTGTATACTATATCTGACTCCTCTATGGATGCTGTATACTATATCTGACTCCTCTATGGATGCTGTATACTATATCTGACTCCTCTATGGATGCTGTATACTATATCTGACTCCTCTATGGATGCTGTATACTATATCTGACTCCTCTATGGATGCTGTATACTATATCTGACTCCTCTATGGATGATGTATACTATATCTGACTCCTCTATGGATGCTGTATACTATATCTGACTCCCCTATGGATGCTGTATACTATATCTGACTCCTCTATGCATGCTGTATACTATATCTGACTCCTCTATGGATGCTGTATAGACTCCTCTATGGATGCTGTATACTATATCTGACTCCTCTATGGATGCTGTATACTATATCTGACTCCTCTATGGATGCTGTATACTATATCTGACTCCTCTATGGATGCTGTATACTATATCTGACTCCTCTATGGATGCTGTATACTATATCTGACTCCTCTATGGATGCTGTATACTATATCTGACTCCTCTATGGATGCTGTATACTATATCTGACTCCTCTATGGATGCTGTATACTATATCTGACTCCCCTATGGATGCTGTATACTATATCTGACTCCTCTATGGATGGTGTATACTATATCTGACTCCTCTATGGATGCTGTATACTATATCTGACTCCTCTATGGATGCTGTATACTATATCTGACTCCTCTATGGATGCTGTATACTATATCTGACTCCTCTATGGATGCTGTATACTATATCTGACTCCTCTATGGATGCTGTATACTATATCTGACTCCTCTATGGATGGTGTATACTATATCTGACTCCTCTATGGATGCTGTATACTATATCTGACTCCTCTATGGATGTTGTATACTATATCTGACTCCTCTATGGATGCTGTATACTATATCTGACTCCTCTATGGATGCTGTATACTATATCTGACTCCTCTATGGTTGCTGTATACTATATCTGACTCCTCTATGGATGCTGTATACTATATATGACTCCTCTATGGATGCTGTATACTATATCTGACTCCCCTATGGATGCTGTATACTATATCTGACTCCTCTATGGATGCTGTATACTATATCTGACTCCTCTATGGATGATGTATACTATATCTGACTCCTCTATGGATGCTGTATACTATATTATCAAAAGATTCTGATCATTGGTTCTGGAGAAAATATTTTTTTAAATTTTTGCAAATATGCTGACTCAGCATTTTTTCGATGCCCTCTGCAGACCATCCTGTTAAAATCAATGGCATTTTTTTTTATTATTCTGTTCTATGGGATCTAAGGAAGCTTCGTACCAAATAACAGTTCTCTGTTCCATGTGGTTTGGGAAATATTGGAGTTCGAAAAAATTCTATTTTTAGCTCTTGGGGTTCCCATGAGGACACAGGAAAATGTTTTTTTGCATGAATCAAGTTCTTATGACCCAATAATATCACAAACCAAATTTGCTTCAAATCACTCCATCTGTCGAGAAAACAGAAACAAAAGTCTGTCCCCTCCCATTACAAAGGCAAATATTGCTTCATGAACGTCCTTTGAACAACTTGAATCTGAACTCAAAAGGAAGCTCCACACCAAATATGAAGTCATTGTACCTGCTGGTTCATGAGATTTTTTTTTAAAACAATTTTGGAGCACCTCTCAGCCCCCGCCCCCCCCCCCCCCCCCCCACCGCCCCCCATGGGGCTGGGCACATTGAGTTGAACAAAATTGGAATGCCCCCTCAGCACCATCAATCACACAAACTTTCACTGGAATTGGCCCAGTGGTTTTAGAGGAGAAGCCCAAAAGATGGTGTTGATGGATGCCGGACGGCAGATGGAGAGCAATTAGATGAGCCCACCTTGACTTCATCAAGGTGAGCTACAAACCCTCGAAGGACCTACCTCCCTCTTGGTTTGGATTTTTGAAGGCTCCTGTATTGAGCACCAATAAGAACTGAGGGGCTTAATTTTAACAAACTTGTACATTAATTTTTCGCCAACCCCCCCCCCCCCCCCCCCCCCCCCCCCCCCCCTCCATCCCTTACACTACAATCTGACACAACCGATGGCAACTTGTTTTCAACATTCCATTCTACTGGCCCTAAGGATGCTTCATACCAAATAAGAGTTCTCTCTTCCATGACCATGCAGAAAAAAAAATTGTTGTTGAAATGAATCAAGTACTTATGACTCAATTATATCACATACCAAATTTAGTTCAAATCAGCTCATAGGTTCAGAAGATATACATTTTAGGTGGGGTTAAAATTCTTGCTCCTCCAATTACAAAGGCAAATATTGATCTACCAATTTTGATTTAGCACATCAAAAGGAATCTCAGAACCAAATATCATGTCATTGGACCCATCAGTCCATGAGAAGATTAAAAAAAAATTGAAGCATTTTTCCCCTGCCCCAATCCCTATGAGGTGGACAAGTTATAAAATACAATGTCAGAACAAATAGTCACTTAAATTTAACCATTTACCTAACGTGAAAAGCAGACGACATTTGCAAAAAAAAATCTTGAACAACTAATTTTTTTCATTTTTTGTCTCAAAAACATAGGTTATGACCCCTCATTGGAACGAGCTCGATGAGCTCGTTCCAATGAGGGGTCATAACCTATGTTTTTGAGACAAAAAATGAAAAAATAAGGAAAATTCACTGACGATTTTTGAGAATAGCGCTGGCCGGTTTTGGCCGTTACGTTAGGTAAAGGGTTAACTGAAACTGGTCCAGAAGTTTTGAAAAGGATGTGAACAGCATGGTCACGGATGGAGGACAGTGAGTGGTCACAACAGCCACCTGATTTTCAGTAATGTGAGCTAAAAAGAAAATGACCCAATGGACCACCACCCTACCAAGGGTCAGCAGGCTGAAAAAACCCATTTTCTTCATAAAATCATTTTAAAGCAGAAAAAGAATTCACACAATAGATCCTCTTATATCACCTACAGAGCATAAAAAGTGGCTTGGTGGTCACCAATTGTCTTACATTACCTACAGAGCATAAAAGTGGCTTGGTGGTCACCAATTGTCTTACATCACCTACAGAGCATAAAAGTGGCTTGGTGGTCACCAATTGTCTTACATTACCTACAGAGCATAAAAGTGGCTTGGTGGTCACCAATTATCTTACATTACCTACAGAGCATAAAAAGTGGCTTGGTGGTCACCAATTATCTTACATTACCTACAGAGCATAAAAGTGGCTTGGTGGTCACCAATTATCTTACATTACCTACAGAGCATAAAAAGTGGCTTGGTGGTCACCAATTATCTTACATTACCTACAGAGCATAAAAAGTGGCTTGGTGGTCACCAATTATCTTACATTACCTACAGAGCATAAAAAGTGGCTTGGTGGTCACCAATTGTCTAATTCACCCACATATACATCTCACATCTCTGTGGGCTGAATTCATGTGAGCAAATGAAACATAGTTGATTCATGGTAGTCCACAATTATCTTCTTCACCCACACATACATCTGACATCACTGTGGCCTGTATTCATTTCAGCAAACGGAAAATAGTTGATTCAAGGTGGCATGAAATACATTTTTAAAAGTGTATAGCAAAATGCTATACTAAATTGGTTTTTATATAGCATAAATTGAAATGAAAGTGTCAATGACACTGTAGCTCAACTTGTGTAAGACATGTACATGTATAGCATGTGAAACAACAATGACACACATCTAGATAATGACCGGATAAGAAAGGTACATGTAAAGTATTGTAATGGTCTGTATATAAATACTAACCGTAGCCGGCAACAAATGTACAGGTAAAGTATTGTAAAGGTGGCTGACAGTCAGATGCTAAACTAGAAAAGAAATCTCCATGGGGTTAATGTTACAATGGAGATCCTTGTATGGTGCAACATAAGCCAAATGTTTGTAATTGTTTTTGGCCTGTTTTGATTCAAACCCTTCTTAGGTTGATTCATACTAAGTAATAAATATTGTTGTGTTAATAATGTTTACCCTCCCCAAACAACACCAAATATTAACACAGAAACTTGGCTTCAACACATTTGAATATACACATACTAGGGATGCTGAATTCAAGAAACATTATTTTGGTCTGGTGTTTTTGGAAAAGATTTTTAATTATCTGCCCTTTTGAGTCCCCAAGTAGGTCTGACTGAATCCAAAAATATTTGTTCTCATACCACAGTGACATCGAAGGCACCCAATAAATTTATAGCAAACATTACTGACATAATAAATCTTCTTTACAGGTTCTATACAAAAAATGTAATACACACAGTTCCCGCAAATATGACTGCTGACAGGCATTTTGAATTTTTGCCCAAAAGCACTTGTTACCATCCCATGATGATAACAAATGTAGTCCTTAAAGTTCTGTACAAAAAACTGATTGCACCTAATTTCGGTATAAAATGGCCAGTGGCAGCCATCTTGAATTTCAGACCACACCCAAAAACACTCATTCTCGTTTCAAGGTGATAACAAAGGTACCCATGAAGTTTCGTAAATATCGGTTCATAAATACAGCCCCTAGTCCGAGAAGTATTGCCATGTGTACTTACTGTGTAAAAGAAGAACTGAATAAATCAAAGTTCATTTAATTGGCATAATTTCTGCATGAGAAAAAACCCTGTATTATATGTGATGTATTCCATATTACTAAACATTCATTCAAAAATTTATTCAAATCAGAACCTTCATATATAAGTTCTGTACAAAAAACTGATTGTCCCTAATTTTTGTTCAAAGTGGCCACCGGCAGACATCATGAATTTTGGACTGCACCCAAAAACACCTGTTCTCATCCCAAGGTGATAACAAAGGTACCCAAGAAGTTTCGGTTCATAAATACAGCCTCTAGCCTGAGCCGTATTGACATGTGCACTTACTGTGTATAAGTAGCAATGAATAAATCAAAGTTCATCTAATTTGCATAATTTCTGCACGAGAAAAAACCTGTATTATATGTGATGTATTCCATGTTACTAAACATTTATACAAAAAAAGTTTCGTGAAGATCGGTTCATAAATACAGCCTCTAGCGAGCCGTATTGACATGTGCACTTACTGTGTATAAGTAGCACTGAATAAATCTAAGTTGATCTAATTTGCATAATTTCTGCATGAGAAAAAACCCTGTATTATATGTGATGTATTCCATATTACTAAACATTCATTCAAAAATGGTACAAAATGGCTGCTGGTGGCCATCTGGAATTTCGGACTGCACCTCAAAACACTTGTTCTCGTCCCATGGTGATAACAAAGGTACCCAAGAAGTTTCGTAAAGATTGGTTCATAACTACGGCCTCTATCCCGAGCCGTACTGAATTGTTGACAGACGGACAGACAGATGACGGGCCATGGCATAACCTCAAATTTGATTAAGTCAAAGTTAGCTAAAAATGAATGTGTCCTTGGGAAATTGCCCACGTGGGGGCACAGTGGAGTCATGTACTAAGTGGAGTCATGTCGATGGTGCACTTGTCTTCAACCAATGCTAACCCTGTGTGGAGTTACTATGTTGGGGAGCTTGATAGTTGCTTGCCATTACACAGTGTTCTCTCCTGGTACTCTGGCTTCCTCCACCCGTAAAACTTTCCAACAGGGGACCCTGGCTGTCAAAGTGTCATTAAACCACAATAAATAAATAAATAAATAAATAAATAAATGTTTTGCTGAATTAAGCCTGGAACTACTCACTATTTATCGACTTGATTAAAATTAACATTGAAAATAATCTAATTGTGTTGTTGTCTTGTTGATGATAACTTGCCAATGCTATCAACTAATGTAGCTAAAGATCTTATTTACTTCTGATCCAGGGGGATAACTCAAGCAAATGTTGCCAAATAATATTACACCAAGTTCAGTGTAATGTACAGTTAAAACTAGAAGTCCTGTCATGAATAGTGCACTTATCTAGGCTTAATTGCGTTTTGGAATTGCGCGCAATTGCCATATCGAATGGCATCCAAAGCATGGCAGGTTCTCCTGGTTACTCATTGCAAACACATTCAATGTTTCTGCCAATGGACCTCCGGGTTACCCGGAGGTCCATTGGCTGAAACATTGCCTATGCACAGGCCATATGTACAGAATATGATAGCTTTAATTGGGTCATAACGCGCACATTAACGTGCATATTAACGTGCTATTTGTGCGCATTTCATGACAGGACTTCTAGTTTTAACTGTACTATTAACAGACAATAACAGTAATAACAATTTTAAACCTCTCGTCACTGATTCATTGGGTTATTCTTCCACCAAGAGCACACAGGCATATTATACTATTCCTGTTTTAAACTTTAATATGCTACAGCGAATTCCCGAATTTTTTTGTTATTTTGGGCACTAAAACGTGGCATTCTGGGGGGGATTTTTTTAGCAGAGTAGGTTGGGGTCCAGGATTCAAGGGCTTTTCAAGGGGAGTGGTGGTAATTCAAGCACTATTCAAGGGGAAAAGTCAATTTAAGCACTTTTCAAGACAGGCATTGAAATTCAAGCACTTTTCAAGACCGTACGGACCCTGTTCAAAAGCCCAGTTTGCACCATACACATGCAGTTATTGTGTTTATGTTGGATTTTCCTGAATGTACTAATCCAGGCCTGGCATTCCCAAAAATGCAGGAGGGCTAAAAATCGCTCTCCTCACATAGCCGAGGGGAGCGATTATCTCTCCTGAAGCCTACAAAAGTTAAAAGTGGCAAAATGAAGTTTTACACTTAATGAATTCTGCCTGGTGGGATTTGTACATTTTATTTGGTGCTGCTAACAAGGTAGTCTCTGTGAGATGGCTACACTCCCCCTCCCACACCTCCGGGCCTTGAAGGCCCAGAGGTGTGGGAGGGGCAATGTGGCCATCTTGCAGAGACCACTAACACAGCACAGATATGAAAACCTGTGGGTTTTAGGAACAGGCTGTTGTGGTAATTATTATTTTCTACGGCTAGAAGGGCTATTTTTCGCTCTCCTCAATTTTTTTAAGGCGAGCAGTAGGTGAGCAAATAATTCGCTCTCCTGAAAATGCCAGGCCTGCTAATAACGTTCTGGAAAATCCAACATAAATACAACAACTGTGCATGTGTATGGCGCAATTGTTTCTAGAGGAATTACGGTATAAAAAAACAATGACACCGAATGACTGAGTCAGTGACCCATTATAACGTACGAGTTCCGATACAGATACTATGAACTCAGTCAGGTTTTTAGTTAAGACTTTTGAGTAACTCACTCAACTTTACTCCCAAAATTTGTATCGCACTTTCCATACAACTGCATTATCTCATCGCATGATGCTGAAAATGCATCGCAAAATGTGATGCGAAACCGCTTATTCTGTGCCCTGCATGGTGGTCCCAAATTGTCTTATTCATCCACGTATACATCTGACATTACCGTGGGCTGAATTTATTTGAGCAAATGAAAAATAGTTGATTCATTAGATTCTATATTATATATCAATCCCTTCTGGTGACCACTCCAGTTAAATATCAACCCCCTCTGGTGACCACTCCAGTTAAATATCAACCCCCTCTGGTGACCACTCCAGTTAAATATCAACCCCCTCTGGTGACCACTCCAGTTAAATATCAACCCCCTCTGGTGACCACTCCAGTTAAATATCAACCCCCTCTGGTGACCACTCCAGTTAAATATCAACCCCCTCTGGTGACCACTCCAGTTAAATATCAACCCCCTCTGGTGACCACTCCAGTTAAATATCAACCCCCTCTGGTGACCATTCCAAGTAAATATCAACCCCCTCTGGTGACCACTCCAGTTAAATATCAACCCCCTCTGGTGACCACTCCAGTTAAATATCAACCCCCTCTGGTGACCATTCCAGTTAAATATCAACCCCCTCTGGTGACCACTCCAGTTAAATATCAACCCCCTCTGGTGACCACTCCGGTTAAATATCACCCCCCTCTGGTGACCACTCCAAGTAAATATCAACCCCCTCTGGTGACCACTCCAAGTAAATATCACCCCCCTCTGGTGACCACTCCAAGTAAATATCAACCCCCTCTGGTGACCACTCCAGTTAAATATCACGCCCCTCTGGTGACCACTCCAAGTAAATATCAACCCCCTCTGGTGACCACTCCAAGTAAATATCACCCCCCTCTGGTGACCACTCCAAGTAAATATCAACCCCCTCTGGTGACCACTCCAAGTAAATATCAACCCCCTCTGGTGACCACTCCAGTTAAATATCAACCCCCTCTGGTGACCACTCCAAGTAAATATCAACCCCCTCTGGTGACCACTCCAAGTAAATATCAGCCCCCTCTGGTGACCACTCCAGTTAAATATCAACCCCCTCTGGTGACCACTCCAGTTAAATATCAACCCCCTCTGGTGACCACTCCAGTTAAATATCACCCCCCTCTGGTGACCACTCCAAGTAAATATCAACCCCCTCTGGTGACCACTCCAAATGAGTCATGAGTGATGCCTTGAAAAATGTTTAATCTACATGTCATATTACTGAATATAAAAAAATTCTGCTTGGTGAAATCTGAAGAAAATCTTTGAAAAATATTCCTCTTCTTGTAGTACTAAGTTAAAATTTGGGCTACAATAGTTTGATAACATAAAGTTCACTACTGATGGTGGTCAATGGAAAAGGATTAGTAAAGCTCCCTTGGGGCCATCAGTTGGAGCTGATAACGTAAAGTCCACTACTGATGGTGGTCAATGGAAAAGGATTAGTAAAGCTCCCTTGGGGGCCATCAGTTGGAGCTGATAACGTAAAGTCCACTACTGATGGTGGTCAATGGAAAAGGATTAGTAAAGCTCCCTTGGGGGCCATCAGTTGGAGCTGATAACGTAAAGTTCACTACTGATGGTGGTCAATGGAAAAGGATTAGTAAAGCTCCCTTGGGGCCATCAGTTGGAGCTGATAACGTAAAGTTCACTACTGATGGTGGTCAATGGAAAAGGATTAGTAAAGCTCCCTTGGGGGCCATCAGTTGGAGCTGATAACATAAAGTTCACTACTGATGGTGGTCAATGGAAAAGGATTAGTAAAGCTCCCTTGGGGCCATCAGTTGGAGCTGATAACATAAAGTTCACTACTGATGGTGGTCAATGGAAAAGGATTAGTAAAGCTCCCTTGGGGGCCATCAGTTGGAGCTGATAACATAAAGTTCACTACTGATGGTGGTCAATGGAAAAGGACTAGTAAAGCTCCCTTGGGGCCATCAGTTGGAGCTGATAACGTTAAGTTCACTACTGATGGTGGTCAATGGAAAAGGATTAGTAAAGCTCCCTTGGGGCCATCAGTTGGAGCTGATAACATAAAGTTCACTACTGATGGTGGTCAATGGAAAAGGATTAGTAAAGCTCCCTTGGGGCCATCAGTTGGAGCTGATAACATAAAGTTCACTACTGATGGTGGTCAATGGAAAAGGATTAGTAAAGCTCCCTTGGGGCCATCAGTTGGACCTGATAACATAAAGTTCACTACTGATGGTGGGAGAAAGTGATTAGTAAAGCTCCCTTGGGGCCATCAGTTGGAGCTGGTAACGTAAAGTTCACTACTGATGGTGGCTGATGGAAAGTGATTAGAAAAGCTTCCTTGGAGCCATCGGTTGGAGCTGATAATGTAAAGTTCACTACTGATATTGGCAGATGGAAAGTGATTAGTAAAGCTCCCTTGGGGGCCATCAGTTGGAGCTGATAACGTAAAGTTCACTACCGATGGTGGTCAATGGAAAAGGATTAGTAAAGCTCCCTTGGGGGCCATCAGTTGGAGCTGATAACATAAAGTCCACTACTGATGGTGGTCAATGGAAAAGGATTAGTAAAGCTCCCTTGGGGCCATCAGTTGGAGCTGATAACGTAAAGTCCACTACTGATGGTGGTCAATGGAAAAGGATTAGTAAAGCTCCCTTGGGGGCCATCAGTTGGAGCTGATAACATAAAGTTCACTACTGATGGTGGTCAATGGAAAAGGATTAGTAAAGCTCCCTTGGGGCCATCAGTTGGAGCTGATAACGTAAAGTTCACTACTGATGGTGGTCAATGGAAAAGGACTAGTAAAGCTCCCTTGGGGCCATCAGTTGGAGCTGATAACGTAAAGTTCACTACTGATGGTGGGAGAAAGTGATTAGTAAAGCTCCCTTGGGGGCCATCGTTGGAGCTGATAACGTAAAGTCCACTACTGATGGTGGTCAATGGAAAAGGATTAGTAAAGCTCCCTTGGGGCCATCAGTTGGAGCTGATAACATAAAGTTTACTACTGATGGTGGTCAATGGAAAAGGATTAGTAAAGCTCCCTTGGGGCCATCAGTTGGAGCTGATAACATAAAGTTTACTACTGATGGTGGTCAATGGAAAAGGATTAGTAAAGCTCCCTTGGGGCCATCAGTTGGAGCTGATAACGTAAAGTCCACTACTGATGGTGGTCAATGGAAAAGGATTAGTAAAGCTCCCTTGGGGCCATCAGTTGGAGCTGATAACGTAAAGTCCACTACTGATGGTGGTCAATGGAAAAGGATTAGTAAAGCTCCCTTGGGGGCCATCAGTTGGAGCTGATAACATAAAGTTCACTACTGATGGTGGTCAATGGAAAAGGATTAGTAAAGCTCCCTTGGGGCCATCAGTTGGAGCTGATAACATAAAGTTCTCTACTGATGGTGGTCAATGGAAAAGGATTAGTAAAGCTCCCTTGGGGCTATCAGTTGGAGCTGATAACATAAAGTCCACTACTGATGGTGGTCAATGGAAAAGGATTAGTAAAGCTCCCTTGGGGCCATCAGTTGGAGCTGATAACGTAAAGTCCACTACTGATGGTGGTCAATGGAAAAGGATTAGTAAAGCTCCCTTGGGGCCATCAGTTGGAGCTGATAACGTAAAGTCCACTACTGATGGTGGTCAATGGAAAAGGATTAGTAAAGCTCCCTTGGGGCCATCAGTTGGAGCTGATAACGTAAAGTCCACTACTGATGGTGGTCAATGGAAAAGGATTAGTAAAGCTCCCTTGGGGGCCATCAGTTGGAGCTGATAACATAAAGTTCACTACTGATGGTGGTCAATGGAAAAGGATTAGTTAAGCTCCCTTGGGGCCATCAGTTGGAGCTGATAACATAAAGTTCACTACTGATGGTGGTCAATGGAAAAGGATTAGTAAAGCTCCCTTGGGGCCATCAGTTGGAGCTGATAACGTAAAGTTCACTACTGATGGTGGTCAATGGAAAAGGATTAGTAAAGCTCCCTTGGGGGCCATCAGTTGGAGCTGATAACATAAAGTTCACTACTGATGGTGGTCAATGGAAAAGGATTAGTAAAGCTCCCTTGGGGGCCATCAGTTGGAGCTGATAACATAAAGTTCACTACTGATGGTGGTCAATGGAAAAGGATTAGTAAAGCTCCCTTGGGGCCATCAGTTGGAGCTGATAACGTAAAGTTCACTACTGATGGTGGGAGAAAGTGATTAGTAAAGCTCCCTTGGGGCCATCAGTTGGAGCTGATAACGTAAAGTTCACTACTGATGGTGGTCAATGGAAAAGGACTAGTAAAGCTCCCTTGGGGCCATCAGTTGGAGCTGATAACGTAAAGTTCACTACTGATGGTGGGAGAAAGTGATTAGTAAAGCTCCCTTGGGGGCCATCAGTTGGAGCTGATAACGTAAAGTTCACTACTGATGCTGGCAGATGGAAAGTGATTAGTAAAGCTCCCTTGGGGCCATCAGTTGGAGCTGGTAACATAAAGTTCATTACTGATGGTGGCAGATGGAAAGTGATTAGTAAAGCTCTCTTGGGGCCATCAGTTGTAGCTGATAATGTAAAGTTCACTACTGATGGTGGCAGATGGAAAGTGATTAGTAAAGCTCTCTTGGGGCCATCAGTTGTAGCTGATAATGTAAAGTTCACTACTGATGGTGGCAGATGGAAAGTGATTAGTGAAGCTCCCTTGGGGCAATCAGCTGGAGCTGGTAACATAAAGTTCACTACTGATGGTGGCTGATGGAAAGTGATTAGTGAAGCTCCCTTGGGGCAATCAGCTAGAGCTGATAACGTGAAGTTCACTACTGATGGTGGGAGAAAGTGATTAGTAAAGCTCACTTGGGGCCATTGATTGGAACTCATAATGTAAAGTTCACTGCTGACGCTGGCAGATGGAAAGTGATTAGTAAAGCTCCCTTGGGGCCATCAGTTGGAGCTGATAACATAAAGTTCACTACTGATGGTGGTCAATGGAAAAGGATTAGTAAAGCTCCCTTGGGGCCATCAGTTGGAGCTGATAATGTAAAGTTCACTACTGATGGTGGCAGATGGAAAGTGATTAGTAAAGCTCCCTTGGGGCCATCAGTTGGAGCTGGTAACGTAAAGTTCATTACTGATGGTGGCAGATGGAAAGTGATTAGTAAAGCTCCCTTGGGGCCATCAGTTGGAGCTGGTAACGTAAAGTTCATTACTGATGGTGGCAGATGGAAAGTGATTAGTAAAGCTCCCTTGGGGCCATCAGTTGGAGCTGATAATGTAAAGTTCACTACTGATGGTGGCAGATGAAAAGTGATTAGTAAAGCTCCCTTGGGGCCATCAGTTGGAGCTGATAATGTAAAGTTCACTACTGATGGTGGCAGATGGAAAGTGATTAGTAAAGCTCCCTTGGGGCAATCAGCTGGAGCTGATAATGTAAAGTTCACTACTGATGGTGGCAGATGGAAAGTGATTAGCAAAGCTCCTTTGGGGCAATCAGCTGGAGCTGATAACATAAAGTTCACTACTGATGGTGGCAGATGGAAAGTGATTAGTAAAGCTCCCTTGGAGCCATCGGTTGGAGCTGATAACGTAAAGTTCACTACTGATGGTGGCGGATGGAAAGTGATTAGTAAAGCTCCCTTGGAGCCATCAGTTGGAGCTGATAATGTAAAGTTCACTGCTGATGCTGGCAGATGGAAAGTGATTAGTAAAGCTCCCTTGGAGCCATCAGTTGGAGCTGATAATGTAATGTTCACTACTGATAGTGGCAGATGGAAAGTGATTAGAAAAGCTCCTTTGGGGCAATCAGCTGGAGCCGATAACATAAAGTTCACTACTGATGGTGGCAGATGGAAAGTGATTAGTAAAGCTCCCTTGGAGCCATCGGTTGGAGCTGATAACGTAAAGTTCACTACTGATGGTGGCAGATGGAAAGTGATTAGTAAAGCTCCCTTGGAGCCATCGCTTGGAGCTGATAACATAAAGTTCACTACTGATAGTGGCAGATGGAAAATGATTAGTAAAGCTCCTTTGGGGCAATCAGCTGGAGCTGATAATGTAAAGTTCACTACTGATGGTGGCAGATGGAAAGTGATTAGTAAAGCTCCTTTGGGGCAATCAGCTGGAGCTGATAATGTAAAGTTCACTACTGATGGTGGCAGATGGAAAGTGATTAGTAAAGCTCCCTTGGAGCCATCAGTTGGAGCTGATAATGTAAAGTTCACTGCTGATGCTGGCAGATGGAAAGTGATTAGTAAAGCTCCTTTGGGGCAATCAGCTGGAGCTGATAATGTAAAGTTCACTACTGATGGTGGCAGATGGAAAGTGATTAGTAAAGCTCCTTTGGGGCAATCAGCTGGAGCTGATAATGTAAAGTTCACTACTGATAGTGGCAGATGGAAAGTGATTAGTAAAGCTCCCTTGGAGCCATCGGTTGGAGCTGATAATGTAAAGTTCACTACTGATAGTGGCAGATGGAAAGTGATTAGTAAAGCTCCCTTGGGGGCCATCGGTTGGAGCTGATAATGTAAAGTTCACTACTGATGGTGGCAGATGGAAAGTGATTAGTAAAGCTCCCTTGGAGCCATCAGTTGGAGCTGATAATGTAAAGTTCACTGCTGATGCTGGCAGATGGAAAGTGATTAGTAAAGCTCCTTTGGGGCAATCAGCTGGAGCTGATAATGTAAAGTTCACTACTGATGGTGGCAGATGGAAAGTGATTAGTAAAGCTCCCTTGGAGCCATCAGTTGGAGCTGATAATGTAAAGTTCACTACTGATGGTGGCAGATGGAAAGTGATTAGTAAAGCTCCTTTGGGGCAATCAGCTGGAGCTGATAATGTAAAGTTCACTACTGATAGTGGCAGATGGAAAGTGATTAGTAAAGCTCCCTTGGAGCCATCGGTTGGAGCTGATAATGTAAAGTTCACTACTGATAGTGGCAGATGGAAAGTGATTAGTAAAGCTCCCTTGGGGGCCATCGGTTGGAGCTGATAATGTAAAGTTCACTACTGATGGTGGCAGATGGAAAGTGATTAGTAAAGCTCCCTTGGAGCCATCAGTTGGAGCTGATAATGTAAAGTTCACTGCTGATGCTGGCAGATGGAAAGTGATTAGTAAAGCTCCTTTGGGGCAATCAGCTGGAGCTGATAATGTAAAGTTCACTACTGATGGTGGCAGATGGAAAGTGATTAGTAAAGCTCCTTTGGGGCAATCAGCTGGAGCTGATAATGTAAAGTTCACTACTGATAGTGGCAGATGGAAAGTGATTAGTAAACCTCCCTTGGGGCCATCGTTTGGAGCTGATAATGTAAAGATCACTACTGATGGTGGCAGATGGAAAGCGATTAGTAAAGCTCCCTTGGGGCAATCAGCTGGAGCTGATAACAAAAGGTTCACTACTAATAGTGGCAGATGGAAAGTGATTAGTAAAGCTCCTTTGGGGCAATCAGCTGGAGCCGATAACGTAAAGTTCACTACTGATGGTGGCAGATGGAAAGTGATTAGTAAAGCTCCTTTGGGGCAATCAGCTGGAGCTGATAACGTAAAGTTCACTACTGATAGTAGCAGATGGAAAGCGATTAGTAAAGCTCCCTTGGAGCCATCGCTTGGAGCTGATAATGTAATGTTCACTACTGATGGTAGCAGATGGAAAGTGATTAGTAAAGCTCCTTTGGAGCCATCGGTTGGAGCTGATAATCTGAAGTTCACAACTGATAGTGGCAGATGGAAAGCGATTAGTAAAGCTCCCTTGGAGCCATCGCTTGGAGCTGATAATGTAATGTTCACTACTGTTAGTGGCAGATGGAAAGTGATTAGTAAAGCTCCTTTGGGGCAATCAGCTGGAGCTGATAATGTAAAGTTCAATACTGTTAGTGGCAGATGGAAAGTGATTAGTAAAGCTCCTTTGGGGCAATCAGCTGGAGCTGATAACGTAAAGTTCACTACTGATAGTGGCAGATGGAAAGTGATTAGTAAAGCTCCCTTGGAGCCATTGGTTGGAGCTGATAATGTAAAGTTCACTACTGATGGTGGCAGATGGAAAGTGATTAGTAAAGCTCCCTTGGAGCCATCGGTTGGAGCTGATAACGTAAAGTTCACTACTGATGGTGGCAGATGGAAAGTGATCAGTAAAGCTCCTTTGGTGCAATCATCTGGAGCTGATAATATAAAGTTCACTACTGATGGTGGCAGATGGAAAGTGATTAGTAAAGCTCCTTTCGGGCAATCAGCTGGAGCTGATAACGTAAAGTTCACTACTGATAGTGGCAGATGGAAAGTGATTAGTAAAGCTCCCTTGGAGCCATCGGTTGGAGCTGATAATGTAAAGTTCACTACTGATGGTGGCAGATGGAAAGTGATTACAAAAGCTTCCTTGGAGCCATCGGTTGGAGCTGATAATGTAAAGTTCACTACTGATATTGGCAGATGGAAAGTGATTAGTAAAGCTCCCTTGGAGCCATCGGTTGGAGCTGATAACGTAAAGTTCACTACTGATGGTGGCAGATGGAAAGTGATTAGTAAAGCTCCCTTGGAGCCATCAGTTGGAGCTGATAATGTAATGTTCGCTACTGATAGTGGCAGATGGAAAGTGATTAATAAAGCTCCTTTGGGGCAATCAGCTGTAGCTGATAACGTAAAGTTCACTACTGATGGTGGCAGATGGAAAGTGATTAGTAAAGCTCCTTTGGAGCTATCAGTTGGAGCTGATAATCTGAAGTTCACTACTGATAGTGGCAGATGGAAAGCAATTAGTAAAGCTCCCTTGGAGCCATTGCTTGGAGCTGATAATGAAAAGTTCACTACTGATGGTGGCAGATGGAAAGCGATTAGGAAAGCTCCTTTGGGGCCATCAGTTGGAGCTGGTAACGTAAAGTTCACTACTGATGGTGGCTGATGGAAAGTGATTAGTAAAGCTCCCTTGGGGGAATCAGCTGGAGCTGATAATGTAAAGTTCACTACTGATGGTGGGAGAAAGTGATTAGTAAAGCTACCTTGGGGCCATTGATTGGAACTGATAATGTAAAGTTCACTGCTGACGCTGGCAGATGGAAAGTGATTAGTAAAGCTCCCTTGGGGCCATCAGTTGGAGCTGATAACGTAAAGTTCACTACTGATAGTGGCAGATGGAAAGTGATTAGTAAAGCTCCCTTGGAGCCATCGGTTGGAGCTGATAACATAAAGTTCACTACTGATGGTGGCTGATGGAAAGTGATTAGAAAAGCTTCCTTGGAGCCATCGGTTGGAGCTGATAACGTAAAGTTCACTACTGATGGTGGCAGATGGAAAGTGATTAGTAAAGCTCCCTTGGGGCCATCAGTTGGAGCTGATAACGTAAAGTTCACTCCTGACAGTGGCAGATGGAAAGTGATTAGTAAAGCTCCCTTGGAGCCATCGGTTGGAGCTGATAATGTAAAGTTCACTACTGAAGGTGGCAGATGGAAAGTGATTAGTAAAGCTCTCTTGGAGTCATTAGTTGGAATTGATAAAGTAAAGTTCTCTGCTGATGGTAGCAGATGAAAAGAGATTACTAACGCTCCCTTGGAGCGTCGGTTGAGAAGGCTAAAAAACATGTTGGATCACTTTCATTTAATCACAAAAAATAAAATGCATTTTTTTGCAATGATGGTATAAACAAACTTAAATCTGACTGTGTAATGATGCTGTTTACCAAATATAAAAGGATTCTGACTGGTGGATCTGAAGAAGATTCCTAAAGAATTTTTCTCCTATTGATTGCATGGAGAGTAATGAGAGTTGACTGGACTGGTTATGTGAAATAATTCATGAGAGGTGAGGGTCGTTGTATAAACACGAGTGCGCGAATATAGTCCCTCACCTCGAATGAATTATTTCACGTAACCAGTCCGGTCAAGCATTTACTCTGTTTATTACTTTTCAGTACCAAAAAAACACTTTTTCAGGCATACATCAATAACATGTCCCCTAATACTACTGCACACCAAATTTGGTCCACATTGGTCCACCATTTTGGAAAATACAAATTCTGGGCAGGACCCAAAATAATGCTCCTCCCAGTACAAGCCCAAATATTGCCTGACCAACTTTCTTTTAACCAACTTGAATCTTGATCATATAAGGAAGAGGAACTCCATAATTCAAAGCAGTGTGACTGGTGGTTTATAAGATTTTTGAAAAATTTGGGGGTTTGGGCACTGCCTCCATGCCCATTTGGCTTAGCTACTTCTACTGAACAAACTTGAAAGACTATTTTTTGTCACTACGTTGGTTGCATTAGGTCCAGTCCAGACTGACATAAAGAACAATGGATACCAAATGATGGCAATAGTTTACCCTGATCTTGAGACAGGTGTGGCAATAGTTTATCCTGACCTTGAGACAGGTGTGGCAATAGTTTACCCTGACCTTGAGACAGGTGTGGCAATAGTTTATCCTGACCTTGAGACAGGTGTGGCAATAGTTTATCCTGACCTTGAGACAGGTGAACAGAAATTTATGAGGCTACAAATAACTTACAACAGTCCAACAATCTGGTATGTTAAATGAACTACTCGACCAAGTCTGTAAATATTCCATGCAGTCCTTATGCACGACCTCAGTTAATGCTTGTCTTATTGATGATGAGAAGGAACAGATAGGAATCTCTGCCCACAGAACTAGATTCTCTCTAACTGGATAAGTCTGATAAAACAATTCCTGTAAATATACAAATAACGAATTGTTCCGATCAATAAAAAAGATACTTAAAGACATTAAAACTAAATATACAATAACAAACTGTTCCGATCAATAAAAAGATACTTAAAGACATTAAAACTAAATATACAATAACAAATTGTTCCGATCAATAAAAAGATACTTAAAGACATTAAGGCCAAAAAAAAAAAATCAATTGATTCTCAGGCAATTTTTTTTTCAAATCAATGAGGGAGGGAGGATTTTATTTTTATTTTTTATTTTTATTTCTTCCAGATGGTGAGAAAGGATTGAGAGGCAAAAGTCACTTTCTGATGTCTGTTTTTACCTGAAAAGCATGGAAAGTGCATATTGTAAAATGATATACAAATAAAACTAATTTTATTGAAAACTAAAACTGTTTTTCTTTATTTTCTGATATCACCACTTTTTGTATTTAGAAACAGAACTCTGACTTCACTTTTAAACTTTTACAAAGCAGAACTATTTTATGAATACTAGATATTATTGACCACCCTCGTATTATTTTGGTATCATTGTGAGTTATTTTGATTTTTAGTATGACCCATGGTGAGAGTGTTCTTCTCTGTAACAGAAGGTATATTCTTTTTAAAATAATATTTAAAGTGTTTAAAATAAATTTCAAGTTCATATAAGAAGCTGGGTCATTCATGGTTTCTGAATACCCTAACTGAGTTGAAAAGCGTAGTTAAAAAAGTTTTCGATATCCTTCGTAAATTAAGCGTTATTAACAATTTGAGTTAATTAATTTCTTTGGTAAATGACAAAACATTTCAGTTGTCTCCCTTTCCGGCTGCGCTGGGTAATAATACACTGTTCAGAAAACTGACAATTTCTGCCAACCATCTTTCACTGACACGTGCGATTGGTGCTTTGAAGGTCTGCCATTCTTATCCATCTAAATACCTGTGATTTCTATTGTAGCCTTATTACATTTAACCCCCTTCCAACAAACTTCACAAGTTTTCAAAGAAAAACATTCAATGCAAATTGCGGGGCGAATTTCAATGCAGCCAATTTTTCAGTGGAACAGAGCGTAACCGCAAGCAATTTCGATATGGACGAACTGTCTCCAATACATTTTTTTTGTTTTGAAACGGTGGTTAACTTTTAATAAATTCTAATTAACTCGATGCAATTCTTGTGTGATTCGTTGTTTTGTCTGGTACTTTGTTTTTAAATAGCCATTTTGTGCTGGTTGCTATCAGTTGGGGCGAATTGTTCGAACGACTACGCCATTGCAATTCTTTTCAGAAATATAAAATTGGGCTAGTTTAGGCTATTTTCATAGCCGTGTGACGGACTTTAACAGCAACCGTATTTACTGTTTTTTGCGGAAGCGTGTTTTTAAAAAATAAAACATAAGAAAATACAGTAAACTGCCATGTCTCCCAAGGAAGTTTAGAAGGGCGACTTGAATTTCGCCCCAATGTAAGCCAAGGCCAGAGGCTCTCACACTTAACAAACGCCTGTGTATATTTACCTGTTTATTCGTTGGTTTTGGGCCTTAAAACCAATAGTCCCTTTTCAATTTCCCTGTTTCCTATTTTCTTGCAATGACGGTCCAAATAAAAAGGCCCAACGCGGGCCATTTTTTTCAACGCGGCGGTGCCTGAGAATCAATTCCTTTTTTTTTTTTTGGCCTAAAACTAAATATGCAAATAACGAGTTGTTCCGATCAATAAAAAGATACTTAAAGACATTAAAACTAAATATACAAATAAAGAATTGTTCCAATCAATAAAAAGATACTTAAAGACATTAAAACTAAATATACAAATAACAAATTGTTCCTATCAATAAAAAAAATACTTAACCCTTCACCCAATGAATCGCCCGCAACCGCCCGTGTAATATGCAAATTCAGCAGTTGAAAAGATATTATTTTTCAAAAAAATTCAACAAAACCATATCATGTGACCCCTCGTTGGAACGAGCTCGTTCCAACGACGAGTCACATGATATGGTTTTGTTGAAATTTTTTGAAAAATTTGAAAAAATGTTATTTAAAATAATAAATTTTGATATCATCTGTGTTGGGTAAAGGGTTAAAGACATTAAAACTAAATACACAATAACGAACTGTAGAACTAAAAAAAAAGGATGCTTACAGACATTAAAACTAGATACACAATAACGAACTGTAGAACTAAAAAAAAAGGATGCTTACAGACATTAAAACTAGATACACAATAACGAACTGTAGAACTAAAAAAAAAGGATGCTTACAGACATTAAAACTAGATACACAATAACGAACTGTAGAACTAAAAAAAAAGGATGCTTACAGACATTAAAACTAAATATACAATCATGAATGGTAGAGCTAAAAGAAAAGGATATTTAAAGACATTAAAACTAAATATACAATCATGAATGGTAGAGCTAAAAGAAAAGGATATTTAAAGACATTAAAACTAAATATACAATCATGAATGGTAGAGCTAAAAGAAAAGGATATTTAAAGACATTAAAACTAAATATACAATAACGAACTGTAGAACTCAAAAAAAGATATTTATAGATATTAAAACAAAATACATGTAGTTTGGAAATAACTTGAATGCACACAAATATACTTCAAAATGAACAGCTGTATTGTTAACGTGATTGTTATAAACATAAAGTATAAGGGTCATTTATCAATCAGTCTGGTTAGTTGGGATCTTTTAGTCATAACAAATTGGTTATTTTGTGTGCTAGTCTGGTTAGTTGGGATCTTTTAGTCATGACAAATTGGTTATTTTGTGTGCTAGTCTGGTTAGTTGGGATCTTTTAGTCATAACAAAGTGGTTATTTTGTGTGCTAGTTGGGATCTTTTAGTCATAACAAATTGGTTATTTTGTGTGCTAGTCTGGTTAGCTGGGATCTTTTAGTCATGACAAATTGGTTATTTTGTGTGCTAGTCTGGTTAGTTGGGATCTTTTAGTCATGACAAATTGGTTATTTTGTGTGCTAGTCTGGTTAGTTGGGATCTTTTAGTCATAACAAAGTGGTTATTTTGTGTGCTAGTCTGGTTAGTTGGGATCTTTTAGTCATAACAAAGTGGTTATTTTGTGTGCTAGTCTGGTTAGTTGGGATCTTTTAGTCATGACAAATTGGTTATTTTGTGTGCTAATCTGGTTAGTTGGGATCTTTTAGTCATAACAAAGTGGTTATTTTGTGTGCTAGTCTGGTTAGTTGGGATCTTTTAGTCATAACAAAGTGGTTATTTTGTGTGCTAGTCTGGTTAGTTGGGATCTTTTAGTCATAACAAATGGTTATTTTGTGTGCTAGTCTGGTTAGTTGGGATCTTTTAGTCATGACAAATTGGTTATTTTGTGTGCTAGTCTGGTTAGTTGGGATCTTTTAGTCATAACAAAGTGGTTATTTTGTGTGCTAGTCTGGTTAGTTGGGATCTTTTAGTCATAACAAATGGTTATTTTGTGTGCTAGTCTGGTTAGTTGGGATCTTTTAGTCATAACAAATTGGTTATTTTGTGTGCTAGTTGGGATCTTTTAGTCATAACAAATTGGTTATTTTGTGTGCTAGTCTGGTTAGCTGGGATCTTTTAGTCGTAACAAATTGGTTATTTTGTGTGCTAGTCTGGTTAGTTGGGATCTTTTAGTCATAATAAATTGGTTATTTTGTGTGCTAGTCTGGTTAGTTGGGATCTTTTAGTCATGACAAATTGGTTATTTTGTGTGCTAGTCTGGTTAGTTGGGATCTTTTAGTCATAACAAAGTGGTTATTTTGTGTGCTAGTCTGGTTAGTTGGGATCTTTTAGTCATGACAAATTGGTTATTTTGTGTGCTAGTCTGGTTAGTTGGGATCTTTTAGTCATAACAAAGTGGTTATTTTGTGTGCTAGTCTGGTTAGTTGGGATCTTTTAGTCATAACAAAGTGGTTATTTTGTGTGCTAGTCTGGTTAGTTGGGATCTTTTAGTCATAGCAAAGTGGTTATTTTGTGTGCTAGCCTGGTTAGTTGGGATCTTTTAGTCATAACAAAGTGGTTATTTTGTGTGCTAGTCTGGTTAGTTGGGATCTTTTAGTCATGACAAATTGGTTATTTTGTGTGCTAGTCTGGTTAGTTGGGATCTTTTAGTCATAACAAAGTGGTTATTTTATGTGCTAGTCTGGTTAGTTGGGATCTTTTAGTCATAACAAAGTGGTTATTTTGTGTGCTAGTCTGGTTAGTTGGGATCTTTTAGTCATGACAAATTGGTTATTTTGTGTGCTAGTCTGGTTAGTTGGGATCTTTTAGTCATAACAAAGTGGTTATTTTGTGTGCTAGTCTGGTTAGTTGGGATCTTTTAGTCATGGCAAATTTGTTATTTTGTGTGCTAGTCTGGTTAGTTGGGATCTTTTAGTCATAACAAAGTGGTTATTTTGTGTGCTAGTCTGGTTAGTTGGGATCTTTTAGTCATGACAAATTGGTTATTTTGTGTGCTAATCTGGTTAGTTGGGATCTTTTAGTCATAACAAAGTGGTTATTTTGTGTGCTAGTCTGGTTAGTTGGGATCTTTTAGTCATAACAAAGTGGTTATTTTGTGTGCTAGTCTGGTTAGTTGGGATCTTTTAGTCATAACAAATGGTTATTTTGTGTGCTAGTCTGGTTAGTTGGGATCTTTTAGTCATGACAAATTGGTTATTTTGTGTGCTAGTCTGGTTAGTTGGGATCTTTTAGTCATAACAAAGTGGTTATTTTGTGTGCTAGTCTGGTTAGTTGGGATCTTTTAGTCATAACAAATGGTTATTTTGTGTGCTAGTCTGGTTAGTTGGGATCTTTTAGTCATAACAAATTGGTTATTTTGTGTGCTAGTTGGGATCTTTTAGTCATAACAAATTGGTTATTTTGTGTGCTAGTCTGGTTAGCTGGGATCTTTTAGTCGTAACAAATTGGTTATTTTGTGTGCTAGTCTGGTTAGTTGGGATCTTTTAGTCATAATAAATTGGTTATTTTGTGTGCTAGTCTGGTTAGTTGGGATCTTTTAGTCATGACAAATTGGTTATTTTGTGTGCTAGTCTGGTTAGTTGGGATCTTTTAGTCATAACAAAGTGGTTATTTTGTGTGCTAGTCTGGTTAGTTGGGATCTTTTAGTCATGACAAATTGGTTATTTTGTGTGCTAGTCTGGTTAGTTGGGATCTTTTAGTCATAACAAAGTGGTTATTTTGTGTGCTAGTCTGGTTAGTTGGGATCTTTTAGTCATAACAAAGTGGTTATTTTGTGTGCTAGTCTGGTTAGTTGGGATCTTTTAGTCATAGCAAAGTGGTTATTTTGTGTGCTAGCCTGGTTAGTTGGGATCTTTTAGTCATAACAAAGTGGTTATTTTGTGTGCTAGTCTGGTTAGTTGGGATCTTTTAGTCATGACAAATTGGTTATTTTGTGTGCTAGTCTGGTTAGTTGGGATCTTTTAGTCATAACAAAGTGGTTATTTTATGTGCTAGTCTGGTTAGTTGGGATCTTTTAGTCATAGCAAAGTGGTTATTTTGTGTGCTAGCCTGGTTAGTTGGGATCTTTTAGTCATAACAAAGTGGTTATTTTGTGTGCTAGTCTGGTTAGTTGGGATCTTTTAGTCATGACAAATTGGTTATTTTGTGTGCTAGTCTGGTTAGTTGGGATCTTTTAGTCATAACAAAGTGGTTATTTTGTGT
The DNA here is from genome assembly GCA_031216915.1 of Pictodentalium vernedei. Classification (NCBI taxonomy): domain Eukaryota; kingdom Metazoa; phylum Mollusca; class Scaphopoda; order Dentaliida; family Dentaliidae; genus Pictodentalium; species Pictodentalium vernedei. The sequence continues at coordinate 488,421,338 of CM062291.1, read as the reverse complement.
GCTAGTCTGGTTAGTTGGGATCTTTTAGTCATAGCAAAGTGGTTATTTTGTGTGCTAGTCTGGTTAGTTGGGATCTTTTAGTCATAACAAAGTGGTTATTTTGTGTGCTAGTCTGGTTAGTTGGGATCTTTTAGTCATGACAAATTGGTTATTTTGTGTGTTAGTCTGGTTAGTTGGGATCTTTTAGCCATAACAAATTGGTTATTTTGTGTGCTAGTCTGGTCAGTTGGGATCTTTTAGTCATAACAAAGTGGTTATTTTGTGTGCTAGTCTGGTTAGTTGGGATCTTTTAGTCATGACAAATTGGTTATTTTGTGTGCTAGTCTGGTTAGTTGGGATCTTTTAGTCATAACAAATTGGTTATTTTGTGTGCTAGTCTGGTCAGTTGGGATCTTTTAGTCATGACAAATTGGTTATTTTGTGTGCTAGAGTTTGATTATTCGAGCCTCAGCTGCTACATTGATCTCTGGATCTGATACAACTGTAATATGAATAAAACACGAGTCATCAAAAATCTCCCATTTCTGTAATCACTGTACATGCACTGAAGCCAAAAATAAAAGAAAAGAAGGCTGTTCTATCATTTAATTTCTTCTGCATAGAATTTTATTTTATGATTTCTCAATGATTATAAAGTTCTTCAAACATCTTATTGCCACATTACAAACATAGAATTTTATTTTATGATTTCTCTGTGATTATAAAGTTCTTCAAACATCTTATTGCCACATTACAAACATAGAATTTTATTTTATGATTTCTCTGTGATTATAAAGTTCTTCAAACATCTTATTGCCACATTACAAACATAGAATTTTATTTTATGATTTCTCTGTGATTATAAAGTTCTTCAAACATCTTATTGCCACATTACAAACATAGAATTTTATTTTATGATTTCTCAATGATTATAAAGTTCTTCAAACATCTTATTGCCACATTACAAACATAGAATTTTATTTTATGATTTCTCTGTGATTATAAAGTTCTTCAAACATGTTATTGCCACATTACAAACATAGAATTTTATTTTATGATTTATCTGTGATTATAAAGTTCTTCAAACATCTTATTGCCACATTACAAACATAGAATTTTATTTTATGATTTCTCAATGATTATAAAGTTCTTCAAACATCTTATTGCCACATTACAAACATAGAATTTTATTTTATGATTTATCTGTGATTATAAAGTTCTTCAAACATGTTATTGCCACATTACAAACATAGAATTTTATTTTATGATTTCTCAATGATTATAAAGTTCTTCAAACATCTTATTGCCACATTACAAACATAGAATTTTATTTTATGATTTCTCAATGATTATAAAGTTCTTCAAACATCTTATTGCCACATTACAAACATAGAATTTTATTTTATGATTTCTAAATGATTATAAAGTTCTTCAAACATCTTATTGCCACATTACAAACATAGAATTTTATTTTATGATTTCTAAATGATTATAAAGTTCTTCAAACATCTTATTGCCACATTACAAACATAGAATTTTATTTTATGATTTCTAAATGATTATAAAGTTCTTCAAACATCTTATTGCCACATTACAAACATAGAATTTTATTTTATGATTTCTCAATGATTATAAAGTTCTTCAAACATCTTATTGCCACATTACAAACATAGAATTTTATTTTATGATTTATCTGTGATTATAAAGTTCCTCAAACATGTTATTGCCACATTACAAACATAGAATTTTATTTTATGATTTCTCTGTGATTATAAAGTTCTTCAAACATCTTATTGCCACATTACAAACATAGAATTTTATTTTATGATTTATCTGTGATTATAAAGTTCTTCAAACATGTTATTGCCACATTACAAACATAGAATTTTATTTTATGATTTATCTGTGATTATAAAGTTCTTCAAACATGTTATTGCCACATTACAAACATAGAATTTTATTTTATGATTTCTCAATGATTATAAAGTTCTTCAAACAATTTATTGCCACATTACAAACATAGAATTTTATTTTATGATTTCTCAATGATTATAAAGTTCTTCAAACATCTTATTGCCACATTACAAACATAGAATTTTATTTTATGATTTCTCAATGATTATAAAGTTCTTCAAACATCTTATTGCCACATTACAAACATAGAATTTTATTTTATGATTTCTAAATGATTATAAAGTTCTTCAAACATGTTATTGCCACATTACAAACATAGAATTTTATTTTATGATTTATCTGTGATTATAAAGTTCTTCAAACATGTTATTGCCACATTACAAACATAGAATTTTATTTTATGATTTCTCTGTGATAATCAAGTTCTTCAAACATCTTATTGCCACATTACATAGAATTTTATTTTATGATTTCTCAATGATTATAAAGTTCTTCAAACATCTTATTGCCACATTACAAACATGGAATTTTATTTTATGATTTCTAAATGATTATAAAGTTCTTCAAACATGTTATTGCCACATTACAAACATAGAATTTTATTTTATGATTTCTAAATGATTATAAAGTTCTTCAAACATCTTATTGCCACATTACAAACATAGAATTTTATTTTATGATTTATCTGTGATTATAAAGTTCTTCAAACATCTTATTGCCACATTACAAACATAGAATTTTATTTTATGATTTATCTGTGATTATAAAGTTCTTCAAACATCTTATTGCCACACTACAAACATAGAATTTTATTTTATGATTTCTAAATGATTATAAAGTTCTTCAAACATCTTATTGCCACATTACAAACATAGAATTTTATTTTATGATTTCTCAATGATTATAAAGTTCTTCAAACATCTTATTGCCACATTACAAACATAGAATTTTATTTTATGATTTCTCAATGATTATAAAGTTCTTCAAACATCTTATTGCCACATTACAAACATAGAATTTTATTTTATGATTTATCTGTGATTATAAAGTTCTTCAAACATCTTATTGCCACATTACAAACATAGAATTTTATTTTATGATTCCTCAATGATTATAAAGTTCTTCAAACATCTTATTGCCACATTACAAACATAGAATTTTATTTTATGATTTCTAAATGATTATAAAGTTCTTCAAACATCTTATTGCCACATTACAAACATAGAATTTTATTTTATGATTTATCTGTGATTATAAAGTTCTTCAAACATGTTATTGCCACATTACAAACATAGAATTTTATTTTATGATTTCTCTGTGATAATCAAGTTCTTCAAACATCTTATTGCCACATTACATAGAATTTTATTTTATGATTTCTCAATGATTATAAAGTTCTTCAAACATCTTATTGCCACATTACAAACATAGAAGTTTATTTTATGATTTATCTGTGATTATAAAGTTCTTCAAACATCTTATTGCCACATTACAAACATAGAATTTTATTTTATGATTTCTCAATGATTATAAAGTTCTTCAAACATCTTATTGCCACATTACAAACATAGAATTTTATTTTATGATTTCTAAATGATTATAAAGTTCTTCAAACATCTTATTGCCACATTACAAACATAGAATTTTATTTTATGATTTCTAAATGATTATAAAGTTCTTCAAACATGTTATTGCCACATTACAAACATAGAATTTTATTTTATGATTTATCTGTGATTATAAAGTTCTTCAAACATCTTATTGCCACATTACAAACATAGAATTTTATTTTATGATTTCTAAATGATTATAAAGTTCTTCAAACATCTTATTGCCACATTACAAACATAGAATTTTATTTTATGATTTTTCAATGATTATAAAGTTCTTCAAACATCTTATTGCCACATTACAAACATAGAATTTTATTTTATGATTTCTAAATGATTATAAAGTTCTTCAAACATCTTATTGCCACATTACAAACATAGAATTTTATTTTACGATTTCTCAATGATTATAAAGTTCTTCAAACATCTTATTGCCACATTACAAACATAGAATTTTATTTTATGATTTCTAAATGATTATAAAGTTCTTCAAACATCTTATTGCCACATTACAAACATAGAATTTTATTTTATGATTTCTCAATGATTATAAAGTTCTTCAAACATCTTATTGCCACATTACAAACATAGAATTTTATTTTATGATTTCTCAATGATTATAAAGTTCTTCAAACATCTTATTGGCACATTACAAACATAGAATTTTATTTTATGATTTCTCAATGATTATAAAGTTCTTCAAACATCTTATTGCCACATTACAAACATAGAATTTTATTTTATGATTTATCTGTGATTATAAAGTTCTTCAAACATCTTATTGCCACATTACAAACATAGAATTTTATTTTATGATTTCTAAATGATTATAAAGTTCTTCAAACAACTTATTGCCACATTGCAAACATAGAATTTTATTTTATGATTTCTCAATGATTATAAAGTTCTTCAAACATCTTATTGCCACATTACAAACATAGAATTTTATTTTATGATTTATCTGTGATTATAAAGTTCTTCAAACATCTTATTGCCACATTACAAACATAGAATTTTATTTTATGATTTCTCAATGATTTTAGATTATAAAGTTCTTCAAACATCTTATTGCCACATTACAAACATAGAATTTTATTTTATGATTTATCTGTGATTATAAAGTTCTTCAAACATCTTATTGCCATATTACAAACATAGAATTTTATTTTATGATTTATCTGTGATTATAAAGTTCTTCAAACATCTTATTGCCATATTACAAACATAGAATTTTATTTTATGATTTATCTGTGATTATAAAGTTCTTCAAACATGTTATTGCCACATTACAAACATAGAATTTTATTTTATGATTTATCTGTGATTATAAAGTTCTTCAAACATCTTATTGCCACATTACAAACATAGAATTTTATTTTATGATTTCTCAATGATTATAAAGTTCTTCAAACAATTTATTGCCACATTACAAACATAGAATTTTATTTTATGATTTCTAAATGATTATAAAGTTCTTCAAACATCTTATTGCCACATTACAAACATAGAATTTTATTTTATGATTCCTCAATGATTATAAAGTTCTTCAAACATCTTATTGCCACATTACAAACATAGAATTTTATTTTATGATTTCTAAATGATTATAAAGTTCTTCAAACATCTTATTGCCACATTACAAACATAGAATTTTATTTTATGATTTCTCTGTGATTATAAAGTTCTTCAAACATCTTATTGCCACATTACATAGAATTTTATTTTATGATTTCTCAATGATTATAAAGTTCTTCAAACATCTTATTGCCACATTACAAACATAGAATTTTATTTTATGATTTCTCTGTGATTATAAAGTTCTTCAAACATCTTATTGCCACATTACATAGAATTTTATTTTATGATTTCTCAATGATTATAAAGTTCTTCAAACATCTTATTGCCACATTACAAACATAGAATTTTATTTTATGATTTCTCAATGATTATAAAGTTCTTCAAACATCTTATTGCCACTTTACAAACATAGAATTTTATTTTATGATTTATCTGTGATTATAAAGTTCTTCAAACATGTTATTGCCACATTACAAACATAGAATTTTATTTTATGATTTCTCAATGATTATAAAGTTCTTCAAACATCTTATTGCCACATTACAAACATAGAATTTTATTTTATGATTTCTCAATGATTATAAAGTTCTTCAAACATCTTATTGCCACATTACAAACATAGAATTTTATTTTATGATTTATCTGTGATTATAAAGTTCTTCAAACATCTTATTGCCACATTACAAACATAGAATTTTATTTTATGATTTCTCAATGATTATAAAGTTCTTCAAACATCTTATTGCCACATTACAAACATAGAATTTTATTTTATGATTTCTCAATGATTATAAAGTTCTTCAAGCATCTTATTGCCACACTACAAACATAGAATTTTATTTTATGATTTCTGAATGATTATAAAGTTCTTCAAACATCTTATTGCCACATTACATAGAATTTTATTTTATGATTTCTCAATGATTATAAAGTTCTTCAAACATCTTATTGCCACATTACAAACATAGAATTTTATTTTATGATTTCTCAGTGATTATAAAGTTCTTCAAACATCTTATTGCCACATTACAAACATAGAATTTTATTTTATGATTTCTCAATGATTATAAAGTTCTTCAAGCATCTTATTGCCACACTACAAACATAGAATTTTATTTTATGATTTCTAAATGATTATAAAGTTCTTCAAACAACTTATTGCCACATTACAAACATAGAATTTTATTTTATGAATTTTCAATGATTATAAAGTTCTTCAAACATCTTATTGCCACATTACAAACATAGAATTTTATTTTATGATTTCTCAATGATTATAAAGTTCTTCAAACATCTTATTGCCACACTACAAACATAGAATTTTATTTTATGATTTCTAAATGATTATAAAGTTCTTCAAACAACTTATTGCCACATTACAAACATAGAATTTTATTTTATGAATTTTCAATGATTATAAAGTTCTTCAAACATCTTATTGCCACATTACAAACATAGAATTTTATTTTATGATTTCTCAGTGATTATAAAGTTCTTCAAACATCTTATTGCCACATTACAAACATAGAATTTTATTTTATGATTTCTCAATGATTATAAAGTTCTTCAAGCATCTTATTGCCACACTACAAACATAGAATTTTATTTTATGATTTCTAAATGATTATAAAGTTCTTCAAACATCTTATTGCCACATTACAAACATAGAATTTTATTTTATGAATTTTCAATGATTATAAAGTTCTTCAAACAACTTATTGCCACATTACAAACATAGAATTTTATTTTATGATTTCTCAATGATTATAAAGTTCTTCAAACATCTTATTGCCACACTACAAACATAGAATTTTATTTTATGATTTCTCAATGATTATAAAGTTCTTCAAACATCTTATTGCCACACTACAAACATAGAATTTTATTTTATGATTTCTCAATGATTATAAAGTTCTTCAAACATCTTATTGCCACATTACAAACATAGAATTTTATTTTATGATTTATCTGTGATTATAAAGTTCTTCAAACATCTTATTGCCACTTTACAAACATAGAATTTTATTTTATGATTTATCTGTGATTATAAAGTTCTTCAAACATCTTATTGCCACATTACAAACATAGAATTTTATTTTATGATTTCTCAATGATTATAAAGTTCTTCAAACATCTTATTGCCACATTACAAACATAGAATTTTATTTTATGATTTCTCTGTGATTATAAAGTTCTTCAAACATCTTATTGCCACATTACAAACATAGAATTTTATTTTATGATTTCTAAATGATTATAAAGTTCTTCAAACATCTTATTGCCACATTACAAACATAGAATTTTATTTTATGATTTCTCTGTGATTATAAAGTTCTTCAAACATCTTATTGCCACATTACAAACATAGAATTTTATTTTATGATTTCTCAATGATTATAAAGTTCTTCAAACATCTTATTGCCACATTACAAACATAGAATTTTATTTTATGATTTCTCTGTGATTATAAAGTTCTTCAAACATGTTATTGCCACATTACAAACATAGAATTTTATTTTATGATTTCTCAATGATTATAAAGTTCTTCAAACATCTTATTGCCACATTACAAACATAGAATTTTATTTTATGATTTCTAAATGATTATAAAGTTCTTCAAACAATTTATTGCCACATTACAAACATAGAATTTTATTTTATGATTTATCTGTGATTATAAAGTTCTTCAAACATCTTATTGCCACTTTACAAACATAGAATTTTATTTTATGATTTATCTGTGATTATAAAGTTCTTCAAACATCTTATTGCCACATTACAAACATAGAATTTTATTTTATGATTTCTCAATGATTATAAAGTTCTTCAAACATCTTATAGCCACATTACAAACATAGAATTTTATTTTATGATTTCTCAATGATTATAAAGTTCTTCAAACATCTTATTGCCACATTACAAACATAGAATTTTATTTTATGATTTCTCAATGATTATAAAGTTCTTCAAACATCTTATTGCCACATTACAAACATAGAATTTTATTTTATGATTTCTCTGTGATTATAAAGTTCTTCAAACATCTTATTGCCACATTACAAACATAGAATTTTATTTTATGATTTCTCAGTGATTTTAAAGTTCTTCAAACATCTTATTGCCACATTACAAACATAGAATTTTATTTTATGATTTCTAAATGATTATAAAGTTCTTCAAACATCTTATTGCCACATTACAAACATAGAATTTTATTTTATGATTTCTAAATGATTATAAAGTTCTTCAAACATCTTATTGCCACATTACAAACATAGAATTTTATTTTATGATTTCTCAATGATTATAAAGTTCTTCAAACAACTTATTGCCACATTACAAACATAGAATTTTATTTTATGATTTATCTGTGATTATAAAGTTCTTCAAACATCTTATTGCCACATTACAAACATAGAATTTTATTTTATGATTTATCTGTGATTATAAAGTTCTTCAAACATGTTATTGCCACATTACAAACACAGAATTTTATTTTATGATTTCTAAATGATTATAAAGTTCTCCAAACATCTTATTGCCACATTACAAACATAGAATTTTATTTTATGATTTATCTGTGATTATAAAGTTCTTCAAACATGTTATTTCCACATTACAAACATAGAATTTTATTTTATGATTTATCTGTGATTATAAAGTTCTTCAAACATGTTATTGCCACATTACAAACATAGAATTTTATTTTATGATTTCTAAATGATTATAAAGTTCTTCAAACATCTTATTGCCACATTACATAGAATTTTATTTTATGATTTCTCAATGATTATAAAGTTCTTCAAACATCTTATTGCCACATTACATAGAATTTTATTTTATGATTTATCTGTGATTATAAAGTTCTTCAAACAACTTATTGCCATATTACAAACATAGAATTTTATTTTATGATTTCTCAATGATTATAAAGTTCTTCAAACATCTTATTGCCACATTACAAACATAGAATTTTATTTTATGATTTCTCAATGATTATAAAGTTCTTCAAACATCTTATTGCCACATTACAAACATAGAATTTTATTTTATGATTTCTCAATGATTATAAAGTTCTTCAAACATCTTATTGCCACAATACAAACATAGAATTTTATTTTATGATTTATCTGTGATTATAAAGTTCTTCAAACATGTTATTGCCACATTACAAACATAGAATGTTATTTTATGATTTCTCAATGATTATAAAGTTCTTCAAACATCTTATTGCCACATTACAAACATAGAATTTTATTTTATGATTTCTCAATGATTATAAAGTTCTTCAAACATCTTATTGCCACATTACAAACATAGAATTTTATTTTATGATTTCTCAATGATTATAAAGTTCTTCAAACATCTTATTGCCACATTACAAACATAGAATTTTATTTTATGATTTCTCAATGATTATAAAGTTCTTCAAACATCTTATTGCCACATTACAAACATAGAATTTTATTTTATGATTTATCTGTGATTATAAAGTTCTTCAAACATCTTATTGCCACATTACAAACATAGAATTTTATTTTATGATTTCTCAATGATTATAAAGTTCTTCAAACATCTTATTGCCACATTACATAGAATTTTATTTTATGATTTATCTGTGATTATAAAGTTCTTCAAACATCTTATTGCCACATTACAAACATAGAATTTTATTTTATGATTTCTCAATGATTATAAAGTTCTTCAAACATCTTATTGCCACATTACAAACATAGAATTTTATTTTATGATTTCTCAATGATTATAAATTTCTTCAAACAACGTATTGCCACATTACAAACATAGAATTTTATTTTATGATTTCTCAATGATTATAAAGTTCTTCAAACATCTTATTGCCATACTACAAACATAGAATTTTATTTTATGATTTCTCAATGATTATAAAGTTCTTCAAACATCTTATTGCCACATTACAAACATAGAATTTTATTTTAGGATTTATCTGTGATTATAAAGTTCTTCAAACATCTTATTGCCACACTACAAACATAGAATTTTATTTTATGATTTCTAAATGATTATAAAGTTCTTCAAACATCTTATTGCCACATTACAAACATAGAATTTTATTTTATGATTTATCTGTGATTATAAAGTTCTTCAAACATCTTATTGCCACACTACAAACATAGAATTTTATTTTATGATTTCTCAATGATTATAAAGTTCTTCAAACATCTTATTGCCACATTACAAACATAGAATTTTATTTTAGGATTTCTCTGTGATTATAAAGTTCTTCAAACAATTTATTGCCACATTACAAACATAGAATTTTATTTTATGATTTATCTGTGATTATAAAGTTCTTCAAACATCTTATTACCACATTACAAACATAGAATTTTATTTTATGATTTCTCAGTGATTATAAAGTTCTTCAAACATCTTATTGCCACATTACAAACATAGAATTTTATTTTATGATTTCTCAATGATTATAAAGTTCTTCAAACATCTTATTGCCACATTACAAACATAGAATTTTATTTTATGATTTCTCAATGATTATAAATTTCTTCAAACAACGTATTGCCACATTACAAACATAGAATTTTATTTTATGATTTCTCAATGATTATAAAGTTCTTCAAACATCTTATTGCCATACTACAAACATAGAATTTTATTTTATGATTTCTCAATGATTATAAAGTTCTTCAAACATCTTATTGCCACATTACAAACATAGAATTTTATTTTAGGATTTATCTGTGATTATAAAGTTCTTCAAACATCTTATTGCCACACTACAAACATAGAATTTTATTTTATGATTTCTAAATGATTATAAAGTTCTTCAAACATCTTATTGCCACATTACAAACATAGAATTTTATTTTATGATTTATCTGTGATTATAAAGTTCTTCAAACATCTTATTGCCACACTACAAACATAGAATTTTATTTTATGATTTCTCAATGATTATAAAGTTCTTCAAACATCTTATTGCCACATTACAAACATAGAATTTTATTTTAGGATTTCTCTGTGATTATAAAGTTCTTCAAACAATTTATTGCCACATTACAAACATAGAATTTTATTTTATGATTTATCTGTGATTATAAAGTTCTTCAAACATCTTATTGCCACATTACAAACATAGAATTTTATTTTATGATTTCTCAATGATTATAAAGTTCTTCAAACATCTTATTGCCACATTACAAACATAGAATTTTATTTTAGGATTTCTCTGTGATTATAAAGTTCTTCAAACAATTTATTGCCACATTACAAACATAGAATTTTATTTTATGATTTCTCAATGATTATAAAGTTCTTCAAACATCTTATTGCCACATTACAAACATAGAATTTTATTTTAGGATTTCTCTGTGATTATAAAGTTCTTCAAACAATTTATTGCCACATTACAAACAGTAAATAACTCAGAAAAGTTTTTAAAAGGATTCTGTGAATTTTTATCAAACTCCCAACAACTTCTGCATTTTTCCTTTCTGTTAATGACATCATAAAAATTCCAGTTAGATCAGGTTAGTAAAATCTTGAGTTTGTAGGAAAGAATTTATACTACTCAAAGTTTGCTAAGCACCAAGTATATCCAACTACCTGTTTTACGTTTTAGTTGAAATATTGTTATGAAAAATGTTTATATTTGTTATTTAATTATATCTTTAATGATTTAAGTACAGAAATTAAAATTTCATTTGTGTCTGACATCATTTTTTAGCTTTTGAATACGATAATCATGGAAAATGGATATTACTGGTAAAATAGGAAATTTTTCAAATTGGCCAAAAAGTTCATGGATCGAACTGGTATGGGTTAAGTATTGAGTTTGAGACCCATTACAGTTAAATACAGCTTGACAACGCCTTCTCATGCTCCTAATCAGGAACCAGATGGTTCTTTGAGGGATGTTGTTCCATTCTTGGACCAGCATGGCACAAAGCTCCTGGACACTTGTTGGATGGACTGGATGGGCTGAAATTGCAAGCTGCAACTCATTCCAGACATATTCGATTGGATTGAGGTCAGGGGATCTTGCTGACCAGTCCATATGCTCAATCCCCTCACTCTGTCGGTACTCCCGAACAGCATGGGCAACATGAGGACGGGCATTATCGTCCATCAGAATGAATCTATCACCCACTGCACCTGCATACAATCTGACGTGGGCAACCAGGATCTCTCAATGTACTGCTGTGCAGTCAATGTACCACGGCCAAGGACATAGAGCTCTGTACATCCATCTCAGCTGATGCCGCACCAGACCATGATTGACCCTCCACCATTGCTGTGACGCTCAGAAATGTTGCCTGCATGGAATCGCTTTCCTGGTCTTCTCCCTATCCTAGAACACCCATCTATGTAGTCTAGGCAGTACCTTGACTCATCTGTAAAAAAAGACAGGTTGCCAATCTTCTCTGGTCCATCCAACATGGTCCATGGCCCATTCATGTCATGCCTAGCAGTGGTTCTGGTACAGCGGAATGCGAAATACATGGTGTTCTCGATCGGAGACCACCTGCGTGCAACCTTTCCCGGATAGTCTGAGATGAAACATTTACCACGGATGCATTCTGAAGGTCATTGCAAAGCTGGGTTGCTGTGGCAAAGCGGTTTCTACGGGCCTGAATGATCAAAAACCAGTCTTCAACTGCAGATGTTGCCCTTTCTCTGCCACCACCATGCCATATTACTGGTGTGCCATACTGCAGAAATCTTGCTCAGGCTTTGGTGATCACCATATGGTGCACACCAAGGGCTTCACCAACCTTGCTCCACCATCCCTACATCCAGCCACATTTCTGCTTCAGACAAATGTCTTCTTACATTTGCATTTGCCATATTTAATCATTAACTCACAAGGGTGTGTGTTGAAATGAAGATTGAATACCCTACACATGTCCTGCACATGTGGACAGTACAAGAAAGCATCATGAAAATCAAGGGGTACATGCCTTCCATCACTGTCACGAAAAGTCTGCCTATTAAGAGAGCTAATGTAAACACTGGGGACCATCTCAATACATCCCTCAATCATACCCATCCAAAAATATCACAAATATGTCACAAGCAAATTTCACAATGATGTGTCAAATTTGTGGTGTAGAGCTGTAGATTAACCGAAACCAAACCGAGGTTTTTAGTTTTTTAAAAAAACTGAAACCGTCGACATCCCATAATCTAAGGTTTTTCGTTTTTTATTAAATACTCTCTTGCTGCAGAAATTCACAAAATGTAGCCATCCCTGACTAGTGAGAGTACCCAGACACTGCCAATGGCAGTGTCTGGGTACTCTCACTACTCTGGGAAGGCTACATTCTGTGAACTTCCGACATTTCAGTTTAGTTGTGTTTTCAGCTTTCCTCATGTTGCGTGTAGGTGTCAGACCTCGAAAAATGGCCAAGCACAATAAAAGTTCTGTATGTTTAGGTAATTATTATATTGGCCTTCCTGATTCTTCATGTATTATAGCTTATTTCGGGCATTCATTGAGTTTCACTCAATTTCACTGCCATTCAGTTATAAGTCCGGACATAAGAATGAGTTTTATTGTATTTTATTTGGCCTCATGAACAAACCGAAAACCGAACCAAACCGAGGTTTTACTTCAACTGAAAAACCAAAACCGAAACCGAACAAGAAATTTAAAAACCTACAGCTCTATTGTGGTGTTTAGCAAACTTTGAGTAGTATTATCAAGAGTTACAGGATTTAAAGGGACGATCAACTGTGAATTTGTTGTCAACAATTATGGACTGAAATTTCAGGATTTAATGGGACAACCAGTAATGAAATTGTGCTCAACAATTGTAGACTGAAATTTCAGGATTTAAATGAACAAAAACCTGTGAATTGTAGATTGAAATACGAGAATTCAATGGAACAACCAGCCGTGAATTTGTAGTCAACAATTGTAGATAGAAATTTCTGGATTCAACTCCTTACATGCTTCTGGCAGATATTCCTGCCAGCACAGGATTTCTACTGCCACTGAAAAATTTATAATTTTGAAGCATTCATTCAAATTTTTCCCCTGTAAATTGCATGGATTTTGGCACCAATGGTTTACTGATTTAAATGTACATGAATTTTTCATCAAATCTAGTCATGGCTGCTTCAGAGCAGCCATGACTAGATTTGATAAAACACATCTTGAAAATACTCAGCGGGTTATAAGTTAAAGGGACAACCGGCCGTGAATTTGTAGTCAATAATTGTACATTGAAATTTCAGGATTTAAATTGAATTTTAAAAAAATATGGACTCTCAGATTCTGCTTATATCATAAAAAAGTGCAGGTGGAAGTGTGAGACATCAAACGCAACAAACAATTACTTTAATCCACAAATAAAAAAAACTTTGTAGACAAATCTTTTTTCTTTTTTGTAGGTATAAACAAAGTTGCACAAAAGTGAACACAACAGCTTGACTTAATTTCTGAATACTTGTGTAAATAATTTTATTTTGCTGCTGTCTGAATTATTGATTGCCACGAGTAACAATTGTAGATTATTTTAGCAATAACTGGGCATTAGTTGATCAATTTTGTATTAATTTAAATAAATTAGTTATGCTTCGAATAAAACTAAAATTTTTTATCAAATTACATGCACACAGTATACATAGAACACAGGTACACAATTTTAACTGTTGTAAGTTTTGCAGTAAAGCTTAACCCCATGCCCATTCTGGTTGTATAAATGTAGGTATTGTCCCAAAATCTCCCATTTTTTCAGAATTTGGTAAGTTTAAGTGACAATTTACTTCATTTCTAATTGATTGAGCTCTGAACGTTTCCTATGGATGCATGCAGCAGTCAAAGTATGCCCAATTTTGTTTTATATGTTATCATTAAATCTTTAACCCTTGGCCGATTTGCGAGTTCCAATAAGGGTGCTGTAAAAATAACTTGTTTTTTTGTCAACTTCTACAAGCGATTTCTCAGCACTGGAGCCATATTTTGTCAAAAATGTTTTCCATGAGAAGATAGGGCATCCGTCCAAGAACAATTTTGCTGTTATATGTTTTATTCAAAGTTTTAATCATCACCCAGTTGTCAGGCCTTGAATTGGAGGAGTACCCTCAAATTCATTCACATACCAAGATTCAAGATTCCTCCAGGTCTCTTATCAGGCACTCAGTCTGTGATTGATGTCCACACATTTAGTGCATAATATGATACACAAAACCCACCACAAAAAAAATATATCAAAATTAATCCCTTTGGGCCAAAACTGATATGAATTTCAAAATTGACTAACATCATGGGCAAATCTGTCTAATTGCAAGACTTTTGTAACAATTATTTTGGTATGGATAGATGCAACAAGGAAAGTTACTGTTTACTTTTAACCTCAGATTTAACCCTCAAGCACAATGATGGAAAGAAGAATGAGAGTACCATTTGAAAATGCCAAAAGTAGCCAACTTTGGTTGCTTGTTTCTAACATTTTGGAAAGGGTTAATTTCAAACACTTTGCTTTGCTATATGTAGAGATGCTTGATGAACAAATCCGCTGTGGTAAGTTATGCTCTGGGGCTTAACCAAACATATGCTTTTTCTTATTATACTTACCACAATTGTTTACTACAGGCTTGCATTACAGTGGAAGTCCCTAATTTGGAAAAATATACTCTCTATTTTGATTTTTCCCAAGCGATTTGGGAAAGAAAAGTGGTGCAAAAGCACCAAGAAAAAATAAGCCAAAACTGGGTTGAGTGCTACCAGCGCTCACCCAGTAGGGAACGCTCTTCTCCAAGTACGGATCCACAGCTTCCGATACCAGTACACAGACTTTTCTTTTGAATCCACCAACATTGGAGTTATGTGACCAGTGGGAAGGAAGGATTCTTACCCGAATAAGAAGATGGGAGGGCCTCCATGTAAACAATTGTGGTAGGTATAATAAGAAAGGAAATTTATTATAAAATTTAGATTTTTCATCAACCTACCCTACAATTGTTTACTACAGGCTGAATAGAAAATAGGAGGGAATCACATAACCAACCCCCACATAACCCGACCACACTGGAAAAGTGGACAGAAGAGTTCCCAAGGGCTATCAAACCATAGCATCACAAACATTAGTAAAAGACAATAAGAGATGAGGCGTATGGTTCTGTGTACTAAGGTGCACTGCCTGTTGATTACCCACGTGGGGGCATAGTGGCATTGTGTACTAAGGTGCACTGCATGTCGATTACCCATGTGGGGGCATGGTGGCGTTGTGTACTAAGATGCACTGCACGTTGATTACCCATGTGGGTGCTTGGTGGTATTGTGTACTAAGATGCACTGCACAATGATCACCCAAATGGGGGCATGGTGGCATTGTGTACTAAGATGCACTGCACGTTGATTACCCACGTGGGGGCATGGCGGCATTGTGTACTAAGACGCACCTGCACGTTGATTACCCACATGGGGGCATGGTGGCGTTGTGTACTAAGATGCACTGCACGTTGATTATCCATGTGGGGGCATGGTGGCATTGTGTACTTGGGCACACTGCATGTTGATTACCCACGTGGGGGCATGGTGGCATTGTGTACTATGGCACACTGCATGTTGATTACATATGTTGGGGCATGAAGGCATTGTGAACTAAAGAGTACTGCACATTTGTCTTCAACCAATGCTAACCCTGCTTGTGTGGAGATAGTATGATGGGGAGCCTGACAGTTGCTTGCTGTGTCTTAGTGGTTCTCTCCAGGTACTCCAGTTTCCTCCATCTGTGAAACTGTCTGACACAAGGTGACCATGGCGGTCAAAAATATCCTTAAACAAAAAAATAAATAAATCTGAGCCTCTACAAATGTCGTAAGCAAATATCAAAAAATTCTAACAGATGGATCTTAACGAAATTTTGAAAAAAAATGGTCTTCAATGTGCCACAAGTTGAAATGTGGGGATCCAACAGCAACACTAATATGAACCCAGAAATGTGATTTGAACAAACAGAAATATGGTCTTTCTAACGATGGTATGCACCAAATATTGAAAGATTTTTAGTCAGATATCTGAAGAAGTGTTTCGAAGAATTTTCCTCATGTTTTGAAGAATTTTTAAATGACTGTTAAACTTCAGGCTCCAAATAGGAGCCTATATATGGGCCGTGTTCTGAGAAAAGGGACCTTAGAGGATATCCAATGAAATCGAAGAAAAACATCAAAAAAGAACGTGAAAATTATGGGCGCGATCAAATAAATTTTAGATTACAAGCACTCGCATTTTTTTTCGTTCTATTTTCACTTCACGTCAGCAAGTCCTGAATTACAGTAATTTAAATAAATTATCTCTGATTATTGTTACGAACTTGAAATTTTACGTCAAAGAAAGAATCACATGTCTCAAAAACCAAACATTCTCATGAATTGGGCTATTGTTTGGAAGTGAAATCGTTGAAGCAGGCGAGCACAGATTTGTCCTTGACATTCAGTAACTGTTGTTTACAGTGTAGCAAACATCTGTAGGTTTTTCAAATTTTTTGGTTATTTGCTTTGGCTTCATCTGCTCCTCCATTAATCTGTGAAATTCAATTAGAAAACTGGGTTGTGTGCAACATTTTGGGGTGAAATGAGTATACTCTAAAAATATACTGACGCCAATAATGTTATTTTATGGCTTCACAATCAGTTTTTCGAAGCTCTGCCAGTGGAAACAAATATTTTTTTTCCATGCTGCTGCCTTGCCCATGTTTATGATGTTTCACAGACTGAATTGTTTACATGAATGAGTATGTGTTTCTATTTATAAGTCGTTGCGTGAGATCGAAATGAAAGTTGTAGTGCACGTATGTTTCGAAACCTGTTTTTAGTTTCCTTTTCATCTGTGCAGACTTGTGCTTTCAACAAATTATTTAAGGCTTTCCGAGAACCAGGAATGGATATTAGGTGATTTTGTATATCCGTCAAAGTCAAGTGAGATGGTCGTGAACGTTATTTTTTCCAATTTACTTGCTGAAATTACGATCTGCTATATAATGACTGATTAAAATGTACACTGCACTAGCCTATAGTACAGTATATGTATGTATCGTCAGTATTGAGTATCGAATATGGTAGACTCTGTCAAGTAGCAATGAATGTTCTAATATCAACGATATTCAGAATTTGATACGCTATGCCTGTGCAGGCAGCCAAAATCCTTTACAGGGCGACAGAACTGCCGAGCCACCCGGAAAACACTATAGTCTATGTAGGCCTATTAACTTGTGAATCCATGACGCGCGCTTGCGGGAGTGAAAAATAATACTTTTAGGTCCACATGGTGAATTTTTTTCAGTACCTTCCCAAATGATGTTACGCTTCGGCGTATGACGTCGCCTTGAACGTTGCCTTGAAGGAACGATCAGCTGATCTTTGTTATTGTTTTGAAAGGTACGCATTTGGGATCAAATTGGGCTGAATATTGTGCAATAAAATGTCTCATAGCATATAATAAAAAGAAATCTACTCTATTTTAGTCGGTATCTGCAATTATCTCATGAGTGTGGATCAGCTGATCTTTGTTATTTTTTTCAATAACTGTTTGTAGTGAAATTGGGCTGAATATTGCACAGTAAAATGTCAAGTAGCATATAATAAAAAGAAAATCTACACTATTTTAGTGAATATCGGGAATTATCTCATGAGAGTGGACCTGAAAGTTTTATTTTTCACGAGCGTAAAGCGCTCGTGAAAAATAACACTTTTGAGGTCGACACTCATGAGATAATTCCCGATATTCACTAAAACAGTGTAGATATCCTCTATATACAAGATAATATGAAGGACATCCACAGAATATGAAGCCTTTAACTTTAGGTACCTGCAGTTCAGTATAAAGCCCAAATATGGGATTCTAGCACTCTATCAGTCAACCAGCCTTTTTTATGTCTCGATAGATTTTTAGACTTTTGCCTTGAGAGGCTATATATATATATATTCATTTCTACACAATATATAAATACTTGATACTGATAAACAAGCACATAGACGAGCATTCGGTTAGCCATCTACAAACCACATGAACGGTCAGACGGTTGGATTCATTTTTGAAATTTTGAACACTGTATATATATTATAGGAGGCCACTCGTTTTTTGGAGGGGGGGGGGGGAGACAAGTATTTTTAGACCACAGGCGTAAATCATGAAGATGAAAATCTTGAGTTGGGGAAACATATGGAAACATATGGGGGTGATGTTCTTCATGTGTGGAAGAGGTATTTAAAAAAAATTCTGTAGGTCAGTCTCCCCCCCCCCCCCACCCCCCCCCCCCCCCCCCACAGAAAATTTTAGGTGAAAAGCATTGTGGACATGTGCAAAGAAATCCACTGGAGGTGAAACTGCCCTTCTATTTTACATAGAGAGCCTCCCCCCTCCCCCCCCCCCCAGGACCCTGTCAACCCTGTCACGCTCAGATGAACAAGATGATCCTTCGCATCATGCCTGTCGGCCGCATCTCTGAACTGAACACACTGAACAGTGAACAAATAACCCGTTGTTACCCATACCATGCCACTCTTTCTCTCCCTGGCACTCTAAGACAAATGTTTTATTTTTCACTCTCCCCAAGCTATCCTCCCAACACCCACCTCCCTCGAGTCACCCATTTCCATAAAAGTATGTCAATTGTATCTTGGATTTGATAATGAGAGTAACGTACTGGTCGATTATGTTACAACAAATTCCAGGCATAGACTAACAGGATCCTGGATTTCTCGCTGGTGGGTGGTGGTGATGGGGGGGGGGGGGGGTGGGGGAGGAGGTCTGCTATAGATGTTAGATGTCTGGATAAGATTAATTGGAATTATTTTTGAAAAAAGGAGCAAAGGAACTTCTACCATTTGTGTGAAACAGACATGATCATAAAAACGCAAGCGATACAGGCTGGGTCGGACTTGTTTGATACTTTGTTTATATGAAGTTTGCAAATCTCTCATTGTAAAATTCATGCATATTCACTCATTAAGTTTTTGATCAAACATTTCTCCTGTTTGGATACAAGCCAGTGGGAACACTCCTGTTTTATCAGAACGATGTTTGGATACCAAATGTCAATGAAAGATTGGGATAGGAGATGCCCCCTCAAAAAAACCTCCTTCCCCACCCTGTGCCTATACCTCAAAAGAGCCTTGGTGGCAGTGGTGGGTATGGTGTGCCTGTTTTGTTTTGTTTTTTTTTCTTTTTGTTTTGTTTTTTAAATTCCTACAAAATGTTTTATTAAGTTTCTACTGCTGCCATCTGAGTTTTTTAATCCATAATTTTCTGACACGTCAATATATAGACACGAAACAAGGGAACTGTCCGTTAGTTGTTTTAGGTTTTATTTGGAAATCTGTCAAAAACACTAGACTAGTGAATTTTTTAATTTATTAATTATCTTATTTCCTTTTCAGTACATTTTTGGGTGGTGTCTGTAAGGGGCGTAGTGAAATGTTTCTCTACTGATGAAAAAAAATTATTTTCTAATTCCATTCGAGATTACTCTTCTCACATTATGAAAATATTTCCACATTGAAAGCTTATGTGGTGATTTGTGTGGTCTGTGTTCACTAATACTAAAAAGAAACAACTTGGTACTGTCTGTAAACGTCAATAGTCTGCATTTGGGTACTGGTTCTTGTTTTCATTTTCAATAACGTCGCACATACGCATTTCACGGGTATTACGCTGAAACGTCAAACGTCAATTTAACTTATTGAGTCCTTTGACACCCCCACTTTAGACCCCGTTTTGACCCATTTAATTGTCAGATGATCCTGAAATAAACTTTGTTGAAAAAGTTGTTTTCCGGAGATTTGAGATGTGAAATTAACTCAAATTTCATTTTTTGACCCCTAAGGTCCCTTTTCTCAGCTCACGGCTTGAGGACTTGATTTAAATGAACCTGGACCCTCTAAAGATGGTGCATAGCAAATATTAAAAGATTCTGATTGGTGGTCCAATAGATTTTTTAAATTTTTGAAAACAAGATGACTGCATTTTCCAATTTTGGACATGGAAGTCGCATATCCCTATGACACACTTCATTACAAGTGCTGGCAATATGAAAATTCAAGGGGAGCAAAAATCACCCTCCTGAGATAGAGAGGAGAGCTCTCCTGGATTCTAAATCTCCTGAGATAGAGAGGAGAGCTCTCCTGGATTCTAAATCAGGTCTAAACAGTACTATTATTTATTTATTTATTTATTTATTAGTGTTTAAGGTCACATACGTATGCACAATGGCTAATCGTGACCGTGACAGTTTTACAGGTGGAGGAAGCCGGAGTACCCGGAGAGAACCACCGAGCAACGACGAGCAGCTGTCAGCTCCCCAACATCGGAACTCTGAACTCCGCACCGCAGCACAGGCAGGGTTAGATTGGTTGAAGACATGTGCACCATCGACGTGCAGTACGCCTCAGTACACAGCGTCATCGTGCCCCCATGTAGGCAATCGGGGTTAAGTGTCTTGCCCAAGGACACAACGCGGTTGCCGCAGGTGGGATTCGAACCGAGGACCTCTCGGCTTGCAGCCTGCGCCTCTACCAACTGGGCCACCGTGCCCCCTAAACAGTACTAAGACTAGTACTGACATGATTCATCGATAAATCACTTTCGATGTGATTAACCCTTTACCTAACATGAAAAGCAGACGACACTTGCAAAATAAATTCTTGAATAATTAATTTTTTTCATTTTTTGTCTCAAAAACATAGGTTATGACCCCTCGTTGGAACGAGCTCGACGAGCTCGTTCCAACGAGGGGTCATAACCTATGTTTTTGAGACAAAAAAAGAAAATATTTTGAAAATTAATTGGCGATTTTTGAGAATAGTGCTGGCCGGTTTTGGCCGTTACGTTGGGTAAAGGGTTAATCCCATTTGTTGATTAGAAAATTGCCCATCGACTAGTTGTAAACATTTATAATATCCCAGTACAAGTTACACTTACAGTACATGTACTCCACCAGTGTATGTATTATATTTATAATATCCCAGTACAAGTCACACTTACAGTACATGTACTCCACCAGTGTATGTATTATATTTATAATATCCCAGTACAAGTCACACTTACAGTACATGTACTCCACCAGTGTATGTATTATATTTATAATATCCCAGTACAAGTTACACTGACAGTACATGTACTCCACCAGTGTATGTATTATATTTATAATATCCCAGTACAAGTCACACTTACAGTACATGTACTCCACCAGTGTATGTATTATATTTATAATATCCCAGTACAAGTTACACTGACAGTACATGTACTCCACCAGTGTATGTATTATATTTATAATATCCCAGTACAAGTCACACTTACAGTACATGTACTCCACCAGTGTATGTATTATATTTTTCCATTCGGAACTTTACGGCAATAGATACCTGACTATGAATCTACGAAAATACAGCCATTATGTATGTATCTCTTATCATTGATTTTCATCACATAGCAGAAGCAACCTGAATTACTGTGTATAAAAAATAACTTTTGACCTACATATGCATGCAAGTTACGAATCCAAATAGATTAAAAAGCAATGATTGAATCAAGTAAATAAATATGTTATTTGGTTGCCCATTGATATTTTTTATTCAGTTGGAAATTTAATTTAAATGGAGGCAGAATTTAAATTATAATGAGCATAAGTCGCCTATTTTCACTCTGATTCTGCAACACTACAACAATCCACACTTAAAATTTAACACTAAACTGCCCCAAAACACCCCTTTGTATTATCCTCTGGTATTTAAACTGGAATAGGTTTAATTCCGGGAGTGATTTGATGATTATCCTGGGTATTATAGTAGGTTAGTATGTCTGGAACTGGTCTAATTGTGGGAGTGATTTGATGATTATCCTGGGTATTATAGTAGGTTAGTATGTCTGATCATGGTATGTAAACTGGAATTGGTCTAATTCTGGGTGTGATTTGATGATTATCCTGGGTATTATAGCAGGTTAGTATGTCTGGAATTGGTCTAAATCCGGGAGTGATTTGATGATTACCCTGCATATCATAGTAGGTTAGTATGTCTGATCATGGTATTTAAACTGGAACTGGTCTAATTCTGGGAGTGATTTGTTGATTATCCTGTGTATTATAGTAGGTTAGTATGTCTGGAATTGGTCTAATTCTGGAGTGATTTGATGATTATCCTGGGTATTATAGTAGGTTAGTATGTCTGATCATGGTATTTAAACTGGAACTGGTCTAATTCCGGGAGTGATTTGATGATCATCCTGGGTGTTATAGTAGGTTAGTATGTCTAGAATTGGTCCAATTCCGGGACTGATTTGATGGTTATCCTGAGCATTATAGTAGGTTAGTATGTCTGGAATTGGTCCAATTCCGGGACTGATTTTTGATGATTATCCTGGGCATAACAGAAGGTTAGTATGTCTGAAATTGGTCCAATTCCAGGAGTGATTTGATGATTATCCTGGGCATTATAGTAGGTTAGTATGTTTGGAATTGCTCTAATTCCGGGAGTGATTTGATGATTATCTTGGGTATTATAGTAGGTTAGTATGGCTGATCATGGCATTTAAACTGGAATTGGTCTAATTCTGGGAGTGATTTGATGATTATCCTGGGTATTATAGTAGGTTAGTATGTCTGGAATTGGTCTAATTCCAGGAGTGATTTGATGATTATCTTGGGTATTATAGTAGGTTAGTATGCCTGGAATTGGTCTAATTCCGGGAGTGATTTGATGATTATCCTGGACATTATAGTAGGTTAGTATGTCTGGAATTGGTTTAATTCTGGGAGTGATTTGATGATTATCCTGCATATTATAGTAGGTTAGTATGTCTGATCATGGTATTTAAACTGGAATTGGTCTAATTGTGGGAGTGATTTGATGATTATCCTGGGCATTATTGTAGGTTAGTAAGTCTGGAATTGGTCTAATTCTGGGAGTGATTTGATGATTATCCTGGGTATTATAGTAGGTTAGTATGTCTGGAATTGGTCTAATTCCAGGAGTGATTTGATGAATATCCTGGGTATTATAGTAGGTTAGTATGTTTGGAACTGGTCCAATTCTGGGAGTGATTTGATGATTATCCTGGGTATTATAGTAGGTTAGTATGTCTGGAATTGGTCTAATTCTGGGAGTGATTTGATGATTATCCTGGGTATTACAGTAGGTTAGTATGTCTGGAATTGGTCTAATTCCGGGAGTGATTTGATGATTATCCTGGGTGTTATATTTAGGTTAGTATGTCTGGGATTGGTATAATGCCGGGAGTGATTTGATTATCCTGGGTATTATAGTTGGTTAGTATGTCTGGAATTGGTCTAATTCCAGGAGTGATTTGATGATGATCCTGGGTATTATAGTAGGTTAGTATGTTCGGGATTGGTCTAATTCCGGGAGTGATTTGATGATTATCCTGGGTATTATAGTAGGTTAGTATGTCCGGAATTGGTCTTATTCCAGGAATAATTTGATGATTATCCTGGGTATTATAGTAAGTTAGTAAGTCTGGGATTGGTTCAATTCCGCTAGTGCTTTGATGATTATCTTGGGTATTATAGCAGGTTAGTATGTCTGGGATTAGTCTAATTCTGGGAGTGATTTGATGATTATCCTGGCATTATAGTGGGTTAGTATGTCTGGAATTGGTCCAATTCCGGGAGTGATTTGATGATTATCCTGGGTATTATAGTTGGTTAGTATGTCTGTAATTGGTCTAATTCCAGGAGTGATTTGATGATTATTCTGGGCATTATAGTTGGTATGTCTGGAATTGGTCTAATTCCGGGAGTGATTTGATGATTATCCTGGGTATTATAGTAGGTTAGTATGTCTGGGATTGGTCTAATTCCAGGAGTGATTTGATGATTATCCTGGGTATTATAGTAGGTTAGTATGTCTGGGATTGCTCTAATTCTGGGAGTGATTTGATGATTATGCTTGGTATTATAGTAGGTTAGTATGTCTGGAATTGGTCCAATTCTGGGAGTGATTTGATGATTATCCTGGGTATTATAGTTGGTTAGTATATCTGGAATTGGTCTAATTCCAGGAGTGATTTGATGATTATCCTGGGTATTATAGTAGGTTAGTATGTCTGGAATTAGTCTAATTCTGGGAGTGATTTGATGATTATCCTGGGCATTATAGTTGGTATGTCTGGAATTGGTCTAAATCCAGGAGTGATTTGATGATTATCTTGTGTATTATAGTAGGTTAGTATGTCTGGGATTGGTCTAATTCCGGAAGTGATTTGATGATTATCCTGGGTATTATAGTAGGTTAGTATGTCTGGGATTGCTCTAATACTGGGAGTGATTTGATGATTATGCTGGGCATTATAGTCGGTATGTCTGGAATTGGTCTAATTCCAGGAGTGATTTGTTGATTATCCTGGGTATTATAGTAGGTTAGTAAGTCTGGAATTGGTCTAATTCTGGGAGTGATTTGATGATTATCCTGGGCATTATAGTTCGTTAGTATGTCTGGAATTCATCAACTTCCAGGAGTGATTTAATGAATCTCACCTGGTGTGGACTGTTTGGATAAAATCATGAAACAGTCGTGGTATTTAGGGTAAAAATATCATAGACATATAATAAATATGATAGCATAATACATTGTGTGGCTTAACTTTAAAAGTTCAATCACAAAATGAATGTATAGTACAAGTCAAAATAAGTTGTAGGATAACCACTATAAAACTATGTATCTTTCTCTTCCTACCCCGATAAGATCAGAAGCCGACATCCTTTTCTGGAAAGCTCTCACTGAGTGCTATAAGACACTGTCATGGTTCTATTAATGAACTGAATGCTGAGTGCTATAAGACGGTGTCATGGTTCTATTAATGAACTGAATGGCTGAGTGCTATAAGACACTGTCATGGTTCTATTAATGAACTGAATGGCTGAGTGCTATAAGACACTGTATGGGTTCTATTAATGAACTGAATGGCTGAGTGCTATAAGACACTGTCATGGTTCTATTAATGAACTGAATGGCTGAGTGCTGTAAGACGCTGTCATGGTTCTATTAATGAACTGAATGGCTGAGTGCTATAAGACACTGTCATGGTTCTATTAATGAACTGAATGGCTGAGTGCTATAAGACACTGTCATGGTTCTATTAATGAACTGAATGGCTGAGTGCTATAAGACACTGTATGGGTTCTATTAATGAACTGAATGGCTGAGTGCTATAAGACACTGTCATGGTTCTATTAATGAACTGAATGGCTGAGTGCTGAAAGATGCTGTCATGGTTCTATTAATGAACTGAATGGCTGAGTGCTGTAAGACACTGTCATGGTTCTATTAATGAACTGAATGGCTGAGTGCTATAAGACACTGTCATGGTTCTATTAATGAACTGAATGGCTGAGTGCTATAAGACACTGTCATGGTTCTATTAATGAACTGAATGGCTGAGTGCTATAAGACGCTGTATTGGTTCTATTAATGAACTGAATGGCTGAGTGCTATAAGACACTGTATGGGTTCTATTAATGAACTGAATGGCCGAGTGCTATAAGACACTGTATGGGTTCTATTAATGAACTGAATGGCCGAGTGCTATAAGACACTGTCATGGTTCTATTAATGAACTGAATGGCTGAGTGCTATTAGATGCTGTCATGGTTCTATTAATGAACTGAATGGCTGAGTGCTATAAGACACTGTCATGGTTCTATTAATGAACTGAATGGCTGAGTGCTATAAGACGGTGTCATGGTTCTATTAATGAACTGAATGGCTGAGTGCTATAAGACACTGTCATGGTTCTATTAATGAACTGAATGGCTGAGTGCTATTAGATGCTGTCATGGTTCTATTAATGAACTGAATGGCTGAGTGCTATAAGACACTGTCATGGTTCTATTAATGAACTGAATGGCTGAGTGCTATTAGATGCTGTCATGGTTCTATTAATGAACTGAATGGCTGAGTGCTATAAGACACTGTCATGGTTCTATTAATGAACTGAATGGCTGAGTGCTATAAGACGGTGTCATGGTTCTATTAATGAACTGAATGGCTGAGTGCTATAAGACACTGTCATGGTTCTATTAATGAACTGAATGGCTAAGTGCTATAAGACACTGTCATGGTTCTATTAATGAACTGAATGGCTGAGTGCTGTAAGACGCTGTCATGGTTCTATTAATGAACTGAATGGCTGAGTGCTGTAAGATGCTGTCATGGTTCTATTAATGAACTGAATGGCTGAGTGCTATAAGACACTGTCATGATTCTATTAAAGAACTGAATGGCTGAGTGCTATAAGACACTGTCATGGTTCTATTAATGAACTGAATGGCTGAGTGCTATAAGACACTGTCATGGTTCTATTAATGAACTGAATGGCTGAGTGCTGTAAGACGCTGTCATGGTTCTATTAATGAACTGAATGGCTGAGTGCTGTAAGACACTGTCATGGTTCTATTAATGAACTGAATGGCTGAGTGCTATAAGACACTGTCATGGTTCTATTAATGAACTGAATGGCTGAGTGCTATAAGACGGTGTCATGGTTCTATTAAGAACTGAATGGCTGAGTGCTATAAGACACTGTCATGGTTCTATTAATGAACTCAGTGGCTGAGTGCTATAAGACACTGTCATGGTTCTATTAATGAACTGAATGGCTGAGTGCTGTAAGACGCTGTCATGGTTCTATTAATGAACTGAATGGCTGAGTGCTGTAAGACGCTGTCATGGTTCTATTAATGAACTGAATGGCTGAGTGCTGTAAGACGCTGTCATGGTTCTATTAATGAACTGAATGGCTGAGTGCTGTAAGACGCTGTCATGGTTCTATTAATGAACTGAATGGCTGAGTGCTGTAAGACACTGTCATGGTTCTATTAATGAACTGAATGGCTGAGTGCTATAAGACACTGTCATGGTTCTATTAATGAACTGAATGGCTGAGTGCTATAAGACGGTGTCATGGTTCTATTAAGAACTGAATGGCTGAGTGCTATAAGACACTGTCATGGTTCTATTAATGAACTGAATGGCTGAGTGCTGTAAGACGCTGTCATGGTTCTATTAATGAACTGAATGGCTGAGTGCTGTAAGACGCTGTCATGGTTCTATTAATGAACTGAATGGCTGAGTGCTGTAAGACGCTGTCATGGTTCTATTAATGAACTGAATGGCTGAGTGCTGTAAGACGCTGTCATGGTTCTATTAATGAACTAAATGGCTGAGTGCTGTAAGACACTGTCATGGTTCTATTAATGAACTGAATGGCTGAGTGCTGTAAGACACTGTCATGGTTCTATTAATGAACTGAATGGCTGAGTGCTATAAGACACTGTATGGGTTCTATTAATGAACTGAATGGCTGAGTGCTATAAGACACTGTCATAGTTCTATTAGTGAACGGAATGGCTGAGTGCTGTAAGATGCTGTCATGGTTCTATTAATGAACTGAATGGCTGAGTGCTGTAAGACACTGTCATGGTTCTATTAATGAACTGAATGGCTGAGTGCTATAAGACACTGTATGGGTTCTATTAATGAACTGAATGGCTGAGTGCTATAAGACACTGTCATAGTTCTATTAGTGAACTGAATGGCTGAGTGCTATAAGACACTGTCATGGTTCTATTAATGAACTGAATGGCTGAGTGCTATAAGATGCTGTCATGGTTCTATTAATGAACTGAATGGCTGAGTGCTATAAGACACTGTCATGGTTCTATTAGTGAACTGAATGGCTGAGTGCTATAAGACACTGTATGGGTTCTATTAATGAACTGAATGGCTGAGTGCTATAAGACACTGTCATGGTTCTATTAATGAACTGAATGGCTGAGTGCTATAAGACACTGTCATGGTTCTATTAATGAACTGAATGGCTGAGTGCTATAAGACACTGTCATGGTTCTATTAGTGAACTGAATGGCTGAGTGCTATAAGACACTGTCATGGTTCTATTAATGAACTGAATGGCTGAGTGCTGAAAGATGCTGTCATGGTTCTATTAATGAACTGAATGGCTGAGTGCTGTAAGACACTGTCATGGTTCTATTAATGAACGGAATGGCTCAGTGCTATAAGATGCTGTCATGGTTCTATTAATGAACTGAATGGCTGAGTGCTATAAGACACTGTCATGGTTCTATTAATGAACTGAATGGCTGAGTGCTATAAGACACTGTCATGGTTCTATTAATGAACGGAATGGCTCAGTGCTATAAGACACTGTCATGGTTCTATTAATGAACTGAATGGCTGAGTGCTATAAGACACTGTCATGGTTCTATTAATGAACTGAATGGCTGAGTGCTATAAGACACTGTCATGGTTCTATTAGTGAACTGAATGGCCGAGTGCTATAAGACACTGTCATGGTTCTATTAATGAACTGAATGGCTGAGTGCTATAAGACACTGTCATGGTTCTATTAATGAACTGAATGGCTGAGTGCTATAAGATGCTGTCATGGTTCTTTTAATGAACTGAATGGCTGAGTGCTATAAGACACTGTCATGGTTCTATTAGTGAACTGAATGGCTGAGTGCTATAAGACACTGTATGGGTTCTATTAATGAACTGAATGGCTGAGTGCTATAAGACACTGTATGGGTTCTATTAATGAACTGAATGGCTGAGTGCTATAAGACACTGTCATGGTTCTATTAATGAACTGAATGGCTGAGTGCTATAAGACGCTGTCATGGTTCTATTAATGAACTGAATGGCTGAGTGCTATAAGACACTGTCATAGTTCTATTAGTGAACTGAATGGCTGAGTGCTATAAGACACTGTCATGGTTCTATTAATGAACTGAATGGCTGAGTGCTATAAGACACTGTCATGGTTCTATTAATGAACTGAATGGCTGAGTGCTATAAGACACTGTCATGGTTCTATTAGTGAACTGAATGGCCGAGTGCTATAAGACACTGTCATGGTTCTATTAATGAAATGAATGGCTGAGTGCTATAAGACACTGTCATGGTTCTATTAATGAACTGAATGGCTGAGTGCTATAAGACACTGTCATGGTTCTATTAATGAACTGAATGGCTGAGTGCTATAAGACACTGTCATGGTTCTATTAATGAACTGAATGCTGAGTGCTATAAGACACTGTCATGGTTCTATTAATGAACTGAATGGCTGAGTGCTATAAGACACTGTCATGGTTCTATTAATGAACTGAATGGCTGAGTGCTATAAGACACTGTCATGGTTCTATTAATGAACTGAATGCTGAGTGCTATAAGACACTGTCATGGTTCTATTAATGAACTGAATGGCTGAGTGCTATAAGACACTGTCATGGTTCTATTAATGAACTGAATGGCTGAGTGCTGTAAGACGGTGTCATGGTTCTATTAATGAACTGAATGCTGAGTGCTATAAGACACTGTCATGGTTCTATTAATGAACTGAATGGCTGAGTGCTATAAGACACTGTCATGGTTCTATTAGTGAACTGAATGGCTGAGTGCTATAAGACACTGTATGGGTTCTATTAATGAACTGAATGGCTGAGTGCTATAAGACACTGTCATGGTTCTATTAATGAACTGAATGGCTGAGTGCTATAAGATGCTGTCATGGTTCTATTAATGAACTGAATGGCTGAGTGCTATAAGACACTGTCATGGTTCTATTAATGAACTGAATGGCTGAGTGCTATAAGACACTGTCATGGTTCTATTAATGAACGGAATGGCTCAGTGCTATAAGACACTGTCATGGTTCTATTAATGAACTGAATGGCTGAGTGCTATAAGACACTGTCATGGTTCTATTAATGAACTGAATGGCTGAGTGCTATAAGACACTGTCATGGTTCTATTAGTGAACTGAATGGCCGAGTGCTATAAGACACTGTCATGGTTCTATTAATGAACTGAATGGCTGAGTGCTATAAGACACTGTCATGGTTCTATTAATGCACTGAATGGCTGAGTGCTATAAGATGCTGTCATGGTTCTTTTAATGAACTGAATGGCTGAGTGCTATAAGACACTGTCATGGTTCTATTAGTGAACTGAATGGCTGAGTGCTATAAGACACTGTATGGGTTCTATTAATGAACTGAATGGCTGAGTGCTATAAGACACTGTCATGGTTCTATTAATGAACTGAATGGCTGAGTGCTATAAGATGCTGTCATGGTTCTATTAATGAACTGAATGGCTGAGTGCTATAAGACACTGTCATGGTTCTATTAATGAACTGAATGGCTGAGTGCTATAAGACACTGTCATGGTTCTATTAGTGAACTGAATGGCTGAGTGCTATAAGACACTGTCATGGTTGAATTAAAAAGTGCTGATAGCCACTTTAGTGTGTTTACACTGATTGTTTAAGTTTGATGTTTGCTCAGCAGTAGGATTACTTTTGTATAAAATTGTTTGGTTGCAATTTATTGGAGAATGCCTACTGGTACTCTCCAATAAATTGTAACAAAGCAATTATTTAGGAACAAAATCTTGCTAAACTGAAGCTGCTCTTGTTGGTTGTGTGGAGTCTTTAAAAAAATACTCATGTTTCAAGTCACTTTGGGAAAATAAGTTAGTACTCAAGCTGGTAAGTCACTATATGTTTAATTTTATAGATAATGGGAAAACTATTTTATTCGATTCCGAGAAATTTGCATAAATTTGGGTTAAACTATGTTGCACTATTTGAGCGAGGTTGAATAAAATCAAAACGTTTTCAAATTTTGATGCAGTTACAGTACGTGGAGAGTGGATTGTAACTAAATCACCCACAGAGTGGAGTTATCTCCCAAGCTATAACTTTCAAATTTTGTACACATCGACAAAAACACAAGCAATGTTTCTGCCAATGGACCTCTGGGTTTAACCCTTTACCTAACATGAAAAGCAGACGACACTTGCAAAAAAAATTCTTGAATAACTAATTTTTTTCATTTTTTGTCTCAAAAACATAGGTTATGACCCCTCGTTAGAACGAGCTCGACGAGCTCGTTCCAACGAGAGGTCATAACCTATGTTTTTGAGACAAAAAAAATGAAAATATTTTGAAAATTAATTGGCGATTTTTGAGAATAGTGCTGGTCGGTTTTGGCCGTTACGTTGGGTAAAGGGTTAACAGGGAGGTCCATTGGCAGAAACTTTGCTGATGCTGGTTATGCTTTGCAACAAATTTGCAATTATTGCTTGGGTGGAATCTCCACTCTGTGGGTGATTGAGTGATAATGCACTCTCCACATACTGTACATTGTCACTGATCATCCCATGAGCCATCTGCTGATCTTTTGTTTTGGGAATTGACCGATTTGCGTGAGCATTTTTTATGCCCTCCTGGGACCTCATTTGAGTCAGCCCCCTCAAAATGCAAGGCCTGTTACAATTCTCTGTTATTTTGGGAATAAGGCATTTTGCACATTTGTTTATATTTTTAGCTTCTGACGAAATCGTGTTTTTTGCAAGTACATATGACCCAATAATACTGCATACCAAATTTGGTTCAATTCGACCCATCAGGTCTACAAATAACTTGTCCCTCCCATTACAACTTCAAATATTGCCCCACAACTTCTTCTGAATAAATTTCAGTCTACACTTCAATGGAAAGCTGAATACCTAATATACAGTCATTGCAGTTATCAGTTCATAGAAAAATATTTTTTAAATATGGGGTGGCTTTAACACCACAACCTCCTACCCATGGTGGTGGATGGCACCACAGTGATTTTAACAGAACTGAATTACTTTTCCACAGTCATCACTAATATGAAATTTTATTGGGATCGACCAGTGGTTTGGAAGAAGATGCAAATACTCTTTATGACAGATGATGACAGATGACTGATGATGTGTGATCGATATAGCTCATCCAGACTTTTAGACAGGTGAGCTGTTAACTGGTAGAGTGCTGGAAGCCCATATTAGGGCTTTATTCTGAAGTGCAGGGACCACAACTTGAAGGCTCATATTCAGTGCATGTGCTTTGTATTATCTTTGAAGTGATATTATTCAGTCTATAAGGGTTTGCCTTGTTACAATTTATGGGAGAGTGCCCTCAGGCACTCTCCCATAAATTGTAACAAGGCAAAGACATGTGTACAACATTTGATGGCCAAAAATAATTTAGCACTCTACCAGTTAAGGACACCACCAACAATACATCTCCCCTCCCAAATTCGAGATTAAATTTCAAACCCTTCTGCATTGTTTCACCCCCATTACACACATCAGTTGAGTGTAATGCCCATAACAAACTCATTAATCTAGGTGTCATAGTGATGCTGTTTATTGAATGACTATGTAATTTAACCTCTAAGTATCAATACTGTTTGATGATCTTTTCCTGGTCCCCGGAAAATCCAGTGTGGAATCCGATTCCGTATTGCTATAGTATGACAGACTATTTACAGATATATTCAAATTTGTGTAATTAGCTGTTCAGGTTGAAGAGAGTACTTTACACCGAGCTGGAATGGGTGTGCTCAAACTGCGGTCATGGTTTATTTATCGTATTTGTTAAAGTTTTTTATCATATTCATGTGCATCGGGGGATTCCCCAAAAGTGTTCACCTGTTACAAAAACTAGAGCATGCTATCACAGTGCCGAAGCTGTGACGATTCATGCAACGCCAATGATGTTTTAAAACTCGGTGACAAAAAAACTTGTTGATGACAAGTTCATAAATGTGACATAAATTATCCAAATGACAAGCACTATTGAGAGGGTGTAGACATCATGAAGATACACTTCTTTCTCACTTCAATCCAATTTACCAAAAAAAAGGTTGGGGGAATTGTTAATGTAGCATTGGCATGCGATGTTGAGGAGGTCATATCACTGGATCAAACGAGTTGCCTGTGGCAGCTCACTTAATCCGGCGATCTGACCTCCTCAACTCGACGTGATACTATGACCCAGATCACTTCACTGTAGTGATATGTATGTACTAAATAATAGTTACTGACCTGGTGCTCTGATGACAAAAATATTATCAGTCTTCTTAGTGTGAGAAATAAATTAGAGTCTTGTACAGAAATCGGATAACTACAACAGGAACAAACATCAGCCAGTATACAGCAATGTTTATAGCAAAGTTCAGCACTGCCATATCTGTAAAAACACAAAAAACCATATAGCACAGAGTTAAAAACACAAAATACATATAGCACAGAGTTAAAACCCCATATAGCACAGAGTTAAAACCCCATATAGCACAGAGTTAAAAACACATACAGCACAGAGTTAAAAACACAAAAACCCATATAGCACAGAGTTAAAAACCCATATAGCACCGAGTTAAAAACACAAAAACCCATATAGCACAGAGTTATAAACCCATATAGCAGAGTTAAAAACACAAAAACCCATATAGCACAGAGTTAAAAACCCATATAGCACAGAGTTAAAAACACAAAAACCACATATAGCACAGAGTTATAAACCCATATAGCACAGAGTTAAAAACACATACAGCACAGAGTTAAAAACACAAAAGCCCATATAGCACAGAGTTAAAAACACAAAAAAATCACATATAGCACAGAGTTAAAAACACAAAAAATCGCATATAGCACAGGGTTAAAAACACATATAGCACAGAGTTAAAAACACAAAAACCCATATAGCACAGAGTTAAAAACACAAAAACCCATATAGCACAGAGTTAAAAACCCATATAGCACAGAGTTAAAAACACAAAAACCCATATAGCACAGAGTTAAAAACACAAAAAACCCATATAGCACAGAGTTAAAAACACAAAAACCCATATAGCACAGTTAAAAACACAAAAACCCATATAGCACAGAGTTAAAAACCCATATAGCACAGAGTTAAAAACACAAAAACCAATATAGCACAGAGTTAAAAACACAAAAACCCATATAGCACAGAGTTAAAAACACAAAAACCCATATGGCACAGAGTTTAAAACACAAAAACCCATATAGCACAGAGTTTAAAACACAAAAACCCATATAGCACAGAGTTAAAAATACAAAAAAACCCATATAGCACAGGGTTAAAAACACATATAGCACAGAGTTAAAAACACAAAAACCTATATAGCACAGAGTAAAAAACACAAAAACCCATATAGCACAGAGTTAAAAACACAAAAACCCATATAGCACAGAGTTAAAAACACAAAAACCCATATGGCACAGAGTTTAAAACACAAAAACCCATATAGCACAGAGTTAAAAACACAAAAACCCATATAGCACAGAGTTAAAAACACTAAAACCCATATAGCAGAGAGTTAAAAACACAAAAACCCATATAACACAGAGTTTAAAACACAAAAACCCATATAGCACAGAGTTAAAAACACAAAAACCCATATACCAGAGTTAAAAACACAAAAACCCATATAGCACAGAGTTTAAAACACAAAAACCCATATAGCAGAGAGTTAAAAACACAAAAACCCATATAGCATGGAGTTAAAAACACAAAACCCATATAGCACAGAGTTAAAAACACAAAAACCCATATAGCACAGAGTTTAAAACACAAAAACCCATATAGCACAGAGTTAAAAATACAAAAAAAACCCATATAGCACAGGGTTAAAAACACATATAGCACAGAGTTAAAAACACAAAAACCTATATAGCACAGAGTAAAAAACACAAAAACCCATATAGCACAGAGTTAAAAACACAAAAACCCATATAGCACAGAGTTACAAACACATATAGCACAGAGTTAAAAACACAAAAACCCATATAGCACAGAGTTAAAAAACACAAAAACCCATATAGCACAGAGTTAAAAACACAAAAACCCATATAGCACAGAGTTAAAAACCCATATAGCACAGAGTTAAAAACACAAAAACTCATATAGCACAGAGTTATAAACCCATATAGCACAGAGTTAAAAACACAAAAACCCATATAGCACAGAGTTAAAAACCCATATAGCACAGAGTTAAAAACACAAAAACCACATATAGCACTGAGTTATAAACCCATATAGCACAGAGTTAAAAACACAAAAACTCATATAGCACAGAGTTATAAACCCATATAGCACAGAGTTAAAAACACAAAAACCCATATAGCACAGGGTTAAAAACACATATAGCACAGAGTTAAAAACACAAAAACCTATATAGCACAGAGTTAAAAACCCATATAGCACAGAGTTAAAAACACAAAAACTCATATAGCACAGAGTTAAAAACACATATAGCACAGAGTTAAAAACACAAAAACCCATATAGCACAGAGTTAAAAAACACAAAAACCCATATAGCACAGAGTTAAAAACACAAAAACCCATATAGCACAGAGTTAAAAACCCATATAGCACAGAGTTAAAAACACAAAAACTCATATAGCACAGAGTTATAAACCCATATAGCACAGAGTTAAAAACACAAAAACCCATATAGCACAGGGTTAAAAACACATATAGCACAGAGTTAAAAACACAAAAACCTATATAGCACAGAGTAAAAAACACAAAAACCCATATAGCACAGAGTTAAAAACACAAAAACCCATATAGCACAGAGTTACAAACACATATAGCACAGAGTTAAAAACACAAAAACCCATATAGCACAGAGTTAAAAAACACAAAAACCCATATAGCACAGAGTTAAAAACACAAAAACCCATATAGCACAGAGTTAAAAACCCATATAGCACAGAGTTAAAAACACAAAAACTCATATAGCACAGAGTTATAAACCCATATAGCACAGAGTTAAAAACACAAAAACCCATATAGCACAGAGTTAAAAACCCATATAGCACAGAGTAAAAAACACAAAAACCCATATAGCACAGAGTTACAAACACATATAGCACAGAATTAAAAACACAAAAACCCATATAGCACAGAGTTAAAAACACAAAAACCCATATAGCACTGAGTTAAAACCACATATAGCACAGAGTTAAAAACACAAAAACCCATATAGCACAGAATTAAAAACACAAAAACCCATATAGCACAGAGTTAAAAACACAAAAACCCATATAGCACAGAGTTACAAACACATATAGCACAGAATTAAAAACACAAAAACCCATATAGCACAGAGTTAAAAACACAAAAACCCATATAGCACAGAGTTAAAACCACATATAGCACAGAGTTAAAAACACAAAAACCCATATAGCACAGAGTTAAAAACACAAAAACCCATATAGCACAGAGTTAAAAACACATATAGCACAGAGTTAAAAACCCATATAGCACAGAGTTAAAAATACAAAAAACCCATATATACAGGGTTAAAAACCCATATAGCACAGAGTTAAAAACACAAAAACCCATATAGCACAGAGTTAAAAAACCCATATAGCACAGAGTTAAAAACACAAAAACCCATATAGCACAGAGTTAAAAACACATATAGCACAGAGTTAAAAACCCACATAGCACAGAGTTAAAACCCCATATAGAACAGAGTTAAAAACACAAAACCCATAGCACAGAGTTAAAATTTTCGTCCCCAAGGATTTGATTTGAACAAATGTGGATCTGACCCCAGTAAGGATGCTGTGTACCAAATTTCAAATGATAAGTTCCCACAGTGGACTAGAGATGGTGTGGGATCACCTCATACCAGACTTGAGATGGTATGTGTTTATGGAAGCTCCCCTTGGGAAAGGTGATCTGAAGAAAAAAACAAAATTTCAATTTTTTATCACTCTACAAATAGTAAAATTTCAGGAAATGGGACAAACCTCCATTTTTTTACATTAAACTCCAATGACAACACTGGTTGGCTCATCCACAACTGTTGAGAATCTCTAAACCTCCATTGTTTAGACATTAAACTCCAATGACAACACTGGTTGGTACATCCACAACTGTTGAGCATTTTTCATTACTGCAACATATCTTTACATGTTCTTTTTTCTTGAGATGATATATCTCAAAATTTTTAAAGGATAGATTTTAAGAAAAGTGAGATGTTTAAAAAATCAGAAAAAATGTAAATTTGAAGTTATTTTGGATAAAGGATGAATATCGAAAATCTAAATAATAAACAAGATAAAGTGAGATATATATCATATTAACCATTAAAGTGAGATATATATATTATATTGACTTTTAAAGTAAGATATATATCATATTAACCATTAAAGTGAGATATATATATATTATATTGACTTTTAAAGTAAGATATATATCATATTAACCATTAAAGTGAGATATATATATTATATTGACTTTTAAAGTAAGATATATATCATATTAACCATTAAAGTGAGATATATATATTATATTGACTTTTAAAGTAAGATATATATCATATTAACCATTAAAGTGAGATATATATATTATATTGACTTTTAAAGTAAGATATATATCATATTAACCATTAAAGTGAGATATATATATTATATTGACTTTTAAAGTAAGATATATATCATATTAACCATTAAAGTGAGATTTATATATTGTATTAACCTTAGTCAGATTTATAAATTGTACTAGCATTTAAAGTGAGATTAACCTTTAAAGTCAGATATATACATTATATCAGTCAGGGTTTATGCTAGGGGAAAATTTGTGGGTCCGGTAGTTTAAGGAAAGTGAAACCCAGACACCAAAGCACGTGCTCGGCACGTGTGTATAGAGGGTGTCTAGAAAATTTTGATTTTTAGGTGCTCTCTGGTGGCCTCTGTGGGCATTCTGGTTGCTAAAATGTTGAATAATTGGAGTGGAAAATATGTCTTTTGTCCTCCTACAATTCTCTAATTCTCCCACAGGACACACAATACTACATCTGGTCGGAGGTTTCATAAAAATACAAACCCAAAACAACACAAAATCTACGAATCCTGACAGTGACTGAGCTTTGTTTACAACCACTCATGGAAATATTCGAAAAGAACCATGATGCAGATGTGTGACGTCATGCACATGCATTTACCATACTGACTCGTGTCGAAGCCCAAGGGGTGCTTGCAGTGGATAAATTGCAAAATCGGGGGTGGGGGGGGGGGGGGAGCTTCGAGACGAGTAATAGTGCTTGCAAGTCGCGTTGGGATGCGTCGTCGGAAATTCAACTGGCGATATAAGACAATTAAGTATCCACTGGGTATGTTACGTTTCTTTGGAAACTGCCTACCAATTTTATAGAATTTGCTTTAAAAATTCTCATAATTATCTTGTACATATGTTGCATTTTCAGATTTTGGGTTTTAATCCTCAATTTAATGAATAAAACAAACAGGAAACCATGCGGTGTTGTTTTCATTTTTTTTTTGTACAGGTTACTCTCGAAGCCAGAAATGGATGTTAAGTATGTCAATCAGCACTGCAAACCACCCCCTTGAAAACAGACAAACATAGTCTGTTTAAAAATAGCTGTTTTTTTTAAATATGTACATTTTTTATGAATAAAACAAAATATAGCTTCACACAAACTCAATAAGAAAAATCGTAATATTAGGCCATCAAAAAAAGAACCTCTGTTTCTCAGGCCCGCGCGCATGGTCATTTTTGGTGCACATGCAACCTTTTTATGACACAAAAAAAATCTTCAAAAATTTTTAGATATTGTGCTCATTTCGGTAAATCGATATCGATGCATTCGCAAATTTTAAATTAACACACTTCAAGCTTTTTCTACATCATACCTTAATGAAGTGGGTGGGTTCTAGCAATATTCACGACAGAAAGTGTTTTATTCTGTAAAAGGTAAGTCATAATGACAGCAAGAAGGAAGGTGTCTTTCAGTCTGACAACAAACAGTCACAAAGGGGAATGGTCGATTCGCACCACGTTTGATTCGCACCAAACCTCAGAAAGTCTGCAAAGTCAGGTGCTATGTTGAATGGAACACAGTCTCCTGGCATTTATTTTTAGTAACATTTGTATTGTAAATGGCCGTCATTGGGAATTTGTGTACTGTTATTTGAAACCGTTACGAGTTTCCCAGTTAATTTAAATAAATGCATTTGAGATGCAGGATAATTGGATAACTAATAGTAACCGTTGCTTGATATAAAAGTAACAGTCATAGTTGAAAATAAATCGCATATAGGCAGGTATGTGCGGTCGAATTGGTTAATAAAAACACGCAAACATTCGTTTTGTATTTCATTTTCAGATTTAAAAAAAATATGATTTATGGATGAACTGCCCGTTCAAATGGGTTGTGATAATTTTGAATATAATGGGGAAAAATTGCGATTCACGATTTTATTAGGCAGGTTGTGAAAGGATTTTTTTTTTTGGTCAAATAAATCTCTGAAAGTTGGCACTTCGACATTTGATTTGTCCCAGAGACGTTTCAACCCGAGACGTTTCACCCACGAGGCGTTCGTGACTTTCGTCCTGTGTTATAATTTTCATGTTTCACTGAAAAAACAAACATTCAAACCCCACTTCATTTACGACCCAACACCCCTGTGGTGAATAACCAATATATTTGCGAAATTTTGCATGGTCCACCAGGCGTTTGGGTGGGGGTCAAATTACCACAAACAACCTCTCAGGGAGAAAATAAAAAGAATAAAAAAAAACCTGCCGGCCCGCATGCTTTTTTGGAAAAAATGGCCTGAGAAACAGACAATCAACTTTGTATGGCCTTATGAAGACCAGATAAAATTTACACAGCGGAATATGAATAACAAAATAGTTGCCTCCCTTGACAACATTCGAAAAATTGATTTTACACTGAAAGTCATAACTTCACATGTTGCAGAGCATGATGAAATGATAAATAAGCATGTTTTATTGAACCAGTAAGTCATAAATCATATCCCTGGTTATATTGTTATGTAATTCTCAAATACCAGAGTTGTAATTATTTTTTATTTTTAATTACCACTTTCTCATTAATTTCGGAACACTCGTTTTTCACAATGAGTTGTGCACGCTCGAAAGTGGCAGTGTTCTTTCACAATGAGTTGTTCACCGCTCGAAAGTGGCAGTGTTCAATCATGATCTTTCTGATGATATTCAACCACTGTGAAAACTGTGAAAACTATATGATGTGGGCGTGTTTCAGACAACTACTGACAGCAGTCTGCACACTCATTTGAAACAAGTGACAGCTTCCAAACCGAGTACATCATTTATCGCTCGAAATAAAAGCCAGTGATTTTGGACCAAACACGACAATTTGAGTCCGAAATTTTATAGGCAACGTTTAGGATTTGAACTTTGTTTCCCCCACTTTTCTGGGGGTTATAAAGTATCAGGTTGTCGCCAGTAATAGTAGGCATAGTATATGACATAATTATGCCTATATTACGTGGAAACAAAGGATCCTGAGTGTCGTTACGTTACAGCATTGTACTCGACATTTTAACCACCAGCTTTTCTGACTGATCATAGTATGATCGGCAGGGGGAATGGGTCCGGTCGACGGGCCCACAGCCGGTCTAGCGGAAACCCTGATTATATTAACCTTTAAAGTAGGGAGCTGCGAGCCGGGGATAAAACTTCGAGCCGAATCTCGAGCCGAATCATCCCTCTGGTATCGAGTCGAGTCGAATCTCGAACCTTGAAACCGGCGCGACGGCGACATTCGTGCTTCCATAGTCTGCAATACCAGTACTCTGCATGCTGGATGAGTTCAGAATCAATTGGTCTGGAATCGAGTATTCTCGCACTGCGAGAATACTTGATTCCAGACCAATTAATTCTGAACTCATAGACTCACAGTTTTATTCTACCCACTTGGTGGTCGTGGCTCGTGCTCAGCCTCATCAGCACCAAATACCATTATTATAAAAGCAAACAAGGCATGTCGGAAAATATGATAAAAAATCTCAAACTCAAAGTCTCGCGAAACACAGTATCGCGCACTAATAGTGAAGATAGACATACAATATTCTCAAAAACCCGGGGACGAATATTCCCGGGGACGAATCTTCCCTGACCCTCAGAGATCGTACGGTTGCCCAGGGGTTTAATAATCAACAAAATTGGAGAGCTAATACGTTCAGAGAGCGATTTATTACACTATCGTTAGCGTATGCCGGCGTGTTCTTGATGCGAGCGAGTGCACATATAATTCGCCGTTTGAACAGAGGTCGGTTCGAAAAATACGAATCGGACGGTGAGGTATCGAGTCGAATCGAATCTTGGCGATGGTTTCGAGTTGAGCCGAATCTCGAACGGTTCGCAGGTCCCTACTTTAAAGTGACATTTATATATTATAATGACCTTTAAAGTGAGATTTATATATTATATTTATCTTTAAAGTGAGATTTATATATTATAATGACCTTTAAAGTGAGATTTATATATTATATTGGCCTTTAGAGTGAGATTTATACATTATATTGACCTTTAAAGTGAGATATATATATACTACTCAAAGTTTGCTAAGCACCAAGTATATCCAACTACCTGTTTAACATTTTAGTTGAAATATTGTAATAAAAAGTGTATATATTTTTTATTTAATTATATCTTTAATGATTTAAGTACAGAAATTAAGATTTTATTTGTGTTTGACATTATTTTTTAGCTTTAGAATACGATAACCCGGGAAAATGAATATTATTGGTAAAAAAGGAAATTTTTAAATTTGCCAAAAAGTTGACAGAGCGGACTGGTATGGCTTCAATATCGAGTATGAGACCCATTACTGTTAATTATAGCTTGGCAACGCCTTCTCATGCTCCCAGTCAGGTTCCTGGTGGTCTTTTATGGGATGTTGTTCCATTCTTGGACCAGCATGGCACCAACCTCCTAGACACTTCTTGGCTGGACTGGACGGGCTGAAATTTCAGGCTGCAACTCATTCCAGACATGTTCGATTGGACTGAGGTCAGGGGATCTTGCTGGCCAGTCCATACGCTCAATCCCCTCCCTCTGTCGGTTCTCTCCGACAGTATGGGCAACATAAGGACAGGCATATCATTCATCAGAATGGATCTATCACCCACTGCACCTGCATACAATCTGAAAGGAACATCCAGGATGTCATCAATATACAGCTGTTCAGTCAATGTACCACGTTCAAGGACACAGAGCTCTGTACGTCCATCCATGCTGATGCCACCCCAGACCAATGACTGACCCTCCACCTAGCAGTCATGCTCAGCAATGTTGGCTACATGGAATTGCTTTCCTGGTCTTCTCCATACCCTAGACTGCCTATCTGTGTGGTCTAGGCAGTACCTTGACTCATCTGTAAAAAGGACAGGTCGCCAATCTTCTCTGTCCTTCCAACGTGGTCCATGGCCCATTTATATTGAGCCTGGCGGTGGTTCTGGGACAGCGGAATGCGAATACATGGTCTTCCCAAACGGAGACCACTTTCGTGCAACCTTGCCCGGATAGTCTGCATCGAAACATTTACATCGGATGCATTCTGAAGGTCACTGCGAAGCTGGGTTGCTGTGGCAAAGCGGTTCCTACAGGCCTGAATAATCAAAAACTGGTCTTCAGCTGCAGATGTTGCCCTGTCTCTGCCACCACCATGCCATCTTGCTGGTGTGCCATACTGCTGAAATTTTGTCCAGGCTCTGGTGATCACCATATGGTGCACACCAAGGGCTTCACCAACCTGACAATGGGTAGCCCCTTCCTTGCTCCACCATCCCTACAGCCTGCCACATTTCTGCTTCAGACAAATGTCTTCTTACATTTGCATTTGCCATATTCAATCATTAAATCACAAGGGTTTGTGTTGAAGTGAAAACTGAATACCCTACACATGTTATGTACATGTAGACAGTACACAGAAACATCATGAAAATCAAGGGGTACATGCTTTTCATGACTTTCACGAAAAGTCTGCCTGTCAAGAGAGCTAATGTAAACTCTAGGGACCATCTCAATACATTCCTCAATCATATTCACCAAAAATATCGCCAATATGTCACAAGCAAATTTCACAATGATGTGTCAAATATTTGGTGCTTAGAAAACTATGAGTAGTATAATATATTGGTCTTAAAGTGAGGTATATATTATATTAACTTTTAAAGTCATATTTATATACTATCATAATATTAACCTTTATAGTCATATTTATATACTATCATAATATTAACCTTTATAGTCAGATTTATATACTATCATAATATTAACCTTTATAGTCAGATTTATATACTATCATAATATTAACCTTTATAGTCATATTTATATACTATCATAATATTAACCTTTATAGTCAGATTTATATACTATCATAATATTAACCTTTATAGTCAGATTTATATGTTATATTGACTTTCAGTGTGAGATTTATACATGAAACTGATCTTTAATGTGAGATATATAATTATTTTAGCCTTTATAGTCAGGTTTATATACTTAATTGACCTTTAAAGTGAGATATATATATATCATATTGACCTTTAAGGTGAGATTTATATATTATATTAACCTTTAAAGTGAGATATCTATATTATATTAACCCTTAAAGTGAAATTTATATATTATATCAACCTTTATGTGAGATTTATATATTATATTAACCCTTAAAGTGAGATTTATATATTATATTAACCTTTAATGTCAGATTTTCCTTTAGTGAGA
Source organism: Pictodentalium vernedei (assembly GCA_031216915.1). NCBI lineage: Eukaryota > Metazoa > Mollusca > Scaphopoda > Dentaliida > Dentaliidae > Pictodentalium > Pictodentalium vernedei. The sequence continues at coordinate 488,376,842 of CM062291.1, read as the reverse complement.
TTTATACATATGTTAACCTTTAACCCTTTACCCAACGCAGATGATATCAAAAGTTATTATTTTAAATATCATTTTTTGAAATGTTTCAAAAAATTTCACCAAAACCATATCATGTGACCCCTCGTTGGAACGAGCTCGATGAGCTCGTTCCAACGAGGGGTCACATGATATGGTTTCGTTGAAATTTTTTGAAAAATATTTTTTCAACGGCTGAATATGCATATTACGCGGGCGGATGTGGCTGATTCATTGGGTAAAGGGTTAAAGTGAGATTGATGAATTATATTAACTTTTAAAGTGAGATTTTTATATTATCTGACCTTTACAGTGAGATATATTATATTAAGCATTAAAGTGAGATAAATATATTATATTAACCTTTAAAGTGATATATATATCTTATAATATCATTAAAATCAGATTTATACATTATATTAACTTTTAAAATGAGATAAATATATTATATTAACCATTAAAATGAGATAAATACATTATATTGACCATTAAAGTGAGATAAATATATTATATTAACTTTTAAAGTGATATATATCTTATATTAATCATTAAAATCTGATTTATACATTATATTAACTTTTAAAATGAGATAAATATATTATATTAACCATTAAAATGAGATAAATATATTATATTAACCATTAAAGTGATATATATCTTATATTAATCATTAAAATCAGATTTATACATTATATTAACTTTTAAAATGAGATAAATATATTATATTAACATCTAAAGTCAGATTTATATATTATATTGACCTTTAAAGTGAGATATATATTTTTTATTAACCTTCAAAGTAGGAGAGATATTATATTACCATTTAAAGTGAGATATAAATCTTTCATAAAATGCTAAACAATAGATTATTGAAAAAATTGCGGAAAGATAGAAATAGTATCCCCCACTGTGAAGATATATAAAGTTTCATTTTCACACGGTATCAATCAAAATGGCGGCTTTCAAAGCTTCACTTCAAGGTGAATAAAAGTTAAACAATGATTGGAAATGGATCAATTTGTTCTAAAAATGTATAATGAAAAAAAAAAATCTAGTGTTTTTGAGAGAATATCAAACATTTCTAAAAATTCAACATGAATACATCTTAATTGATGCATGAACCCCCCCCCCCCCCTCCCCCCCCCTCCCCCACACAGCTGAATCAGCTCGCTGGGTGCTACCTGTTCCGAATATTGATCAAATCACTTCCACTTATCAATGCACTGTTTATTTTGATGCATCAATTCAAGGTTGAAAAGAATGGAATTATCGATAGGAATGATCAGATTCTTAACCCCCTGCACTCTGATGGCGAAACACCTGATTTGTCATCCATGGTTATCCCCCCTGTGTTGTCAGAAATTCAGCAGTTTAGATTTTGGTTGACAGAGCTCCAATTGAGCTCTGTCAACCAAAATCTAAATTGCTGAATTTCTGACAACACAGGGGGGATAACCATGGATGACAGGGAGGTGTGGTGGGGCTTAGAGTGGGGGAGGCGTCGAGTATTCTCGACATCAGAGTGCAGGGGGTTAAATAAAAGGTGTATAATAAAAAGAAAATCTAGTGTTTTTGAGTGGATACCAAAAATGATCACATTTGTGACCGAGATAAATAGTTATTTTTGCCCGTGCAAGCGTTCACGAAAAATAAAAAAAGAACCATTTGCCTGTCACTCAAGACAACTCAAAAACACTAGCTATCAACTATATATTAACCTGAGGTATATATTAAATTAATAATTAATGTTAAATATTTATTACTTTAACCCTTTTACCTAACGAATCGCCCGCATCCGCCCCGCATAATATGCAAATTCAGCAGTTGAAAAAATATTATTTTTCAAAAAAATTCAACAAAACCATATCATGTGACCCCTCGTTGGAACGAGCTCGATGAGCTCGTTCCAACGAGGGGTCACATGATATGGTTTTGTTGAAATTTTTTTTAAAATTTGAAAAAATGAAATTTAAAATAATAAATTTTGATATCGTCTGCGTTGGGTAAAGGGTTAACCTTCAATGTCAGATGTATGAGTCAATATCAGATAGTGCCAAAAGAGTGACCCTTTGTATGGGTGGGTGGGGGGGGGGGGGGGAGGGGGGTTCTTGTGTGATATAATAATTTGCCATTTTGCCATTTCTGTTGTGTATGGTCATGAATGCTATCATGGAAGCAGCATCCGTGCCTCATTTTATGGATAGGTGTTCCAAAATGTGTATTTCAAATTTTATTTAGTGAGTTTTATTTACTAACCAGATGTTTGTTTGTTTGTTTGTTGGTGGTTAACGTCACATATTTATGCACCATGGCTAATCGGGACACAACATGGAGATGAAGTCAAGTTTAGTCAATCGTTGATCAACATGTTGCCCATTTTAGAGGACTTTCACCCCAAGCATTGGTGACTGGATCCTATTTTACTAGTAAAGCGGAACTGGTTTACCACAGGAAACAAGTGCTGCTTACTTCCACTAACCAGATAAAATGTGTTGCTTAATAATTGTGGATTTTTGTTAATAAAATGACATTTATCACTAAACTGCAAGATTGGATGTGAATATCACAAAAGATTGACCATTTCTGTGAAAAAAAAAGAAGTTTAGTTGTGTAACACACTGTACTCTCCCCTGCCACAATTTAGAATTCAAAATAATGAGCAATCAACCAGTTAATATAAAGTTGCATGCCTAAAATTATTGAAATTTGATGATTACTTTCAAGTTATCACATAAACTTAATATAATATCAAATATTAAAGTAAAATGGATTAAACAAAGGGAAATAACTCTCAATTATCGACAAATTATTAATATAATAAAGTTATTGAAATCTAGCGATTACTTTCATGTTATCACATAAACTTAATATAATATCAAATATTAAAGTAAAATGGATTAAACAAAGGGAAATAACTCTCAATTATTGACAAATTATTAATATAATAAAGTTATTGAAATCGGACGATTACTTTCATGTTATCACATAAACTTAATATAATATCAAATATTATTAAGTAATATGGATTAAACAAAGGGAAATAACTCTCAATTATCGACAAATTATTAATATAATAAAGTTATTGAAATCTGACGATCACTTTCATGTTATCACATAAACTTAATATAATATCAAATATTAACCCTTTACCCAACGTAACAGCCAAAACCGGCCAGCGCTATTCTCAAAAATCGCCAATTAATTTTCATTATTTTTTCATTTTTTGTCTCAAAAACATAGGTTATGACCCCTCGTTGGAACGAGCTCGTCGAGCTCATTCCAACGAGGGGTCATAACCTATGTTTTTGAGACAAAAAATGAAAAAAAATAGTTATTCAAGAATTTTTTTTGCAAGTGTCGTCTGCTTTTCACGTTAGGTAAAGGGTTAAAGTATATAGCATAGTTTGAAACATTCCATTTATTGATTATGTGAATGAATATATACATAGATTTTTTCACAAAATAAAAGTGTACAATATGGAACTACCTGATGCTGTTCATGCTTATAGACTATTGAAAAAGTTCTATTGTTTCCAGAGAAAAACAACAGCTAGCTCGTACAACATTAATGGACTAACAGTTGATAATATGAAAAAACAGTTGACGACTATATTTGTTTGTACAAGTAATGTAAATACTTTAAGTGATACAGTCTGTTCTGTATAAGTGGTACCTAAATACACTATATCTGATGCAGTGACGAATGGGAGCAAAATGAAGGCGAGTGGAAAATCGCTCAAATCAAGTTTGCGAGAGTGAAAAATGTGAGGAGAGTGATTCAACATTTATCTTCATTTTTTTAATACTGTTGAATTGTACATTCAAAGTGTATTTTCGTTCTAAATTAAGTTAAGTTAATGTTATTATTTGCCTGTGGTTCAGAATAAAATTGCAAGCTTGAAATCTAGTGTTTGTTTATTAAATGTATTACCAGAATTCATGAAAAGAACTTTTAGATAATCTGAAGTGAACTATATATTTTGGCATGTACAAAAGTTTATTTCGCAATTTCCATTGACAAGCGTTCTTCAAAACGAATGTATGAATACAACTGAGCACGGATGGAAATTTTGATGGTGAACATATATGTAACCCACAGAAATTAGTTCTGGATTTTAAATGGCAGATTATTAAAATCATGGAAAATAGATGTGTAAATTCCAAATCAGGCACATTAATTCATGTCACTGGTGAATCAGGCCTGGCATTCTGAAAAATGCAGGAGGGCAAAAAATCGCTCTCCTCAATCAGCTTAGGAGAGCAATTAGCTTTACACAGCATTTTAAGTATCCAGTTGAACGAACTCATTGAAACTGAAACCAACAGACTACATCAGTGATTTTATTAATTTTACTAAGGTAAAGCGAAATCTCTTAGACATCTAGATGTCTCACTCAACAACCAAACACACACTTGACAAAACCTGTGTGTGTACCCAGACCTGTTGTCCTAGAAAGTCATATGCCTACCACTACCACCTTCAACCCAAGGGGGGTTGAAGGTGGTAGTGGTAGGCGTATGACTTTCTGGGACAACAGGTCTGCTTGAATCTACAGCCACATCCTGGTGCAAGTGCTTCAAGTGACAGGATAGTAATAATGGTAGTATATTATAGTGTCAATATTCCTTGAATAATTACCCCTCAAACTGTGATGTCAGTTGTTGAACTTGAAACTGACAGAAAAAAAACATTGCTGTGACCCATTTTGCTTCAAATGATTGCAACTGTGTTTGGGTATGGTTGCAGCCATTACCTTTTACCACTAAACCACTTTCAAAATGAAATTACGTGATGTTATGTTACAGTTAAATTACATTTTTGCTTTACAAAAAGAATTTAATGTGACCATAATACATGTAATCTCAATCATCCCACACCAAAATATTTAGGAGGGCAATTTTTCGCTCTCCTTAATTCTTTCAGGAGGGCAGTAGGGAGAGCTAAAAAATCGCTCTCTCGAAATTGCCAAGCCTGGTGAATTGGAGCGACAATGTCACGTGTGCAAATGAAAATAAGGAACTGGGCAACATTCCGCAATACAAAAGTATTAAAAGGTTTGTCAAATCTCAGAATGACCACCGTTGTTTTCTATATCTGAACAAGCGTGTTCGTTTTCTGGCAGGAGTAAGGTCCGGGCGAGTTGTCAATGTACAAGCCTCTTACTGTTAGCGTGTTGTGTGTGGATGTATAAGAGAACTACGGTGTGTCATGTTTATAACGACGAAATGGAAATTATCTGGAATTGTACTTTAAAAGCATCAAATTGTGAGTGATTAAAAATTTTCCAACATCAAAAATTAATTGAATGTTTCTGTTGACGCAACTCAAATGGATAAAAAAACACCCAAGGACAGAGGCAAGCGATTATTCGCGCACCTTGAACAATTTTTGCATGAGCGATGGTGCGCGAGAGCGATTGCGTGCCTTTCCCACGTGTCACTGCTGATGTTGATGATCAAGTTTTCTACACAAAAAACAATCAGGGAAATTTTTGTAAATCCAGTAGGGGCCGAAATTTTTGTAAATCCAGTAAGGGACGTGTCAATTAGAGGCTCTTGAGATTACTCTCGCAGCAACAAACCCAATACTAACTATTGAAATACACCATCAAGGCAAAATAATCCTTTTGATGCTCACAGGAATATTTCTCATGCTCTATGTGATTCCATAAATCACTGGGATATAGAGAAAAAGAAAATTTAGTGTTTTTGAGTGGATACTGAAATTTATCTCGTAAATGACAGAGACATATGTTTATTTTTCACGAGTGATGTGTGAGCAAAAATTACCATTTGTCTCGGTCACAAGTGTGATAATTTTTGGTTCCCAGTCAAAAACACTAGATTTTCTTTTTATTATACGCATTTTTATAAGAATCTGAAAATTCCACTCGTTTCAACCTTGAATTGTAAACGAAAGTAAACAGCACATTGAATCATTGAAACGCAGAAGTGATTTGACTGATATGAGGAACAGACAGCATCCTGCTTTCTCATTCAGATGGCGGGTTTCTAGTTCAAACATGGCCTGAAAGGACGTACAAAACCAAAAACTTATATTACAGAATTTCAGGCCATGTTTGGACTAGCGGGTTTCATGCATCAATTGAAGGTCAATATGTGTTGAATTATTGCTGGAAATGATCGATATCGACTCAAAAACACTAGATTTCCTTTTCATTATACATTTCTAGAACAAATTGATCATTTCCAGAGATAATTTGACTCATATTCACCTTGAAGTGATGCTCTGAAAGCCACCATTTTGATTGATACCATGAAAGTGAAAATTTCTATATCTTGACAGTGGGGGATACGATTTCTATCTTTCCACAATTTCTTCAATAATCCATTGTAATAAAATTGATGTCCTCATAGTTATGAAGCCTCATCCAGGAATGACCCAGTTGATATCACATTATTTTCTGCAAATATACGCTATTGTTACATAGACAAACTTGTTGGTGAAACACTAAACTATGCAATCTTAGACAGTGGATGTACTAAAACTGTGTGTATAGAGGCATGGCTGAACTCTAACAGTACATCCACAGCCAGAACAACTTCGCTTCAAGTTCACATCTTCACCAAGTGAAAATAATTTTCAATTTGGCATTGGTGAGGTTATTAAATCCTCACGTCATGTACTTTAATAAGAGTCTGAAGTTTCGGATTTGACTCTGTTATTAAGTAAATCTTCCATGAAAAAGACAAACACAACTACAGATTTTTGAAGTGTTATAGCTAGAATTTTTGGAAATGATGTTAAACTTAAGTTCACTTCAAGCGGACATTATGCTGTGCCTTTGATGAATGAAAATTTGAATTTGAGTGGTGATGTTAAACAAAATCACACAACTTCTCACATACGTTGAAAAATGAAAAATATGCCATTGCTGTTAAATTACAATAACAGTTTGGGCATCTCAATAGTGTCATATTAAACAATTTAGTGAGAAATAGTTCATTCAATGATTCAAATTTATGTGACTGTATTGAAAATGAGGAGAAAAAAACTGTGCTGTATGCATCAAATACAAGAAATCATGGGTCAGCTTTGTAGTGGGACATTCGCTGAGAAATTTAGTGATTGTGTTTCAATGGACCTTAAAATGTATCGTAGCAAATATTTCTTACATATGATTGATCAAAATGCACATTTCAATTTAGCTGAGATAATTATTACTAGTAGTAAATTGATACCTTGGCCAATTGTAAACTCTATTATATGCCTTCCCTGTAAGGGGAGATAATAACAAGATTTATTGCTGAAGGCAATTATACCACCACTGCAGTGCTAGACCAATAAGGCATAAATGAATGAAAGTTATGAATATTCTTGGATGGACTCACACACGGATGGATGGATGGATGGACAGATGGATGGATGGATGGACGAACACACGGATGCACAGATGGATGGACGCATATAATCCAGTATACCCTCCCCCCCCCCACCTCTCCATTTTCTTCGAAAGTGGGGGTATTATTACTGTAGTAAAGTATTACCTTACTAAATATCTTACAACCATGGCTAACTGTGAACTCTACTATATCCCTTCTCTGTAAGGGGAGATAATAATTACTGTAGTAAAATATTACCTCACTAAATAACTCCCAACATCCATGGCCTCTGTGAACTCTACTATATCCCTTCCCTGTAAGGGGAGATAATAATTACCAAGACTGAGTAAAATATTACCTCACTAAATAACTCCACACAACCATAATCAACTGTGAACTCTACTATATCCCTTCCCTGTAAGGGGAGATAATAATTACCAAGACTGAGTAAAATATTACCTCACTAAATAACTCCACACAACCATAATCAACTGTGAACTCTACTGTATCCCTTCCCTGTAAGGGGAGATAATAATTACTGTAGTAAAATATTACCTCACTAAATAACCCCACACAACCATAATCAACTGTGAACTCTATATCCCTTCCCTGTAAGGGGAGATAATAATTACTGTAGTAAAATATTACCTTAATAAATAACTCCATACATCCATGACCTACTGTGAACTCTACTATATCCCTTCCTTTTAAGGGGAGATAATAATCACCAAGAATAAAATATTACCTTACTAAATAACTCCATACATCCATGACCTACTGTGAACTCTACTATATCCCTTCCTTTTAAGGGGAGATAATAATCACCAAGAATAAAATATTACCTTACTAAATAACTCCATACATCCATGGCCTACTGTGAACTCTACTATATCCCTTCCTTTTAAGGGGAGATAATAATCACCAAGTATAAATATTACCTTACTAAATAACTCCATACATCCATGGCCTACTTTGAACTCTACTATATCCCTTCCTTTTAAGGGGAGATAATAATCACCAAGAATAAAATATTACCTTACTAAATAACTCCATACATCCATGGCCTACTGTGAACTGTACTATATCCCTTCCTTTTAAGGGGAGATAATAATCACCAAGAATAAAATATTACCTTACTAAATAACTCCATACATCCATGGCCTACTGTGAACTCTACTATATCCCTTCCTTTTAAGGGGAGATAATAATCACCAAGAATAAAATATTACCTTACTAAATAACTCCATACATCCATGGCCTACTGTGAACTCTACTATATCCCTTCCTTTTAAGGTAAAATATTATTTATTTATTCATTTATTGATGTTTAAGGTCACATATTTATGCACACTGGCTAATCATGACCGTGACAGCTTTACGGGTGGAGGAAGCCGGAGTACCCGGAGAGAACCACCGAGCAACGACGAGCAGCTGACAGCTCCCCAACATCGTAACTCCGCACTGCAGCACAGGCAGGGTTAGATTGGTTGAAGACATGCGTACCATCGACGTGCAGTACGCCTTAGTACACGGCGTCATCGTGCCCCCACGCGGGCAATGGAGATGAAGTGTCTTGCCCAAGGACACAACGCGGGTGCCGCAGGTGGGATTCGAACCGAGGGCCTCTCGGCTTGCAGCCTGCACCTCTACCTACTGAGCCACCGCGCTCCCAAGGTAAAATATTACCTTACTAAATAACTCCATACATCCATGGCCTACTGTGAACTCTACTATATCCCTTCCTTTTAAGGGGAGATAATAATCACCAAGAATAAAATATTACCTTACTAAATAACTCCTTACATCCATGGCCCACTGTGAACTCTACTATATCCCTTCCTTTTAAGGGGAGATAATAATCACCAAGAATAAAATATTACCTTACTAAATAACTCCTTACATCCATGGCCTACTGTGAACTCTACTATATCCCTTCCTTTTAAGGGGAGATAATAATCACCAAGAATAAAATATTACCTTACTAAATAACTCCATACATCCATGGCCTACTGTGAACTCTACTATATCCCTTCCTTTTAAGGGGAGATAATAATCACCAAGAATAAAATATTACCTTAATAAATAACTCCATACATCCATGGCCTACTGTGAACTCTACTATAACCCTTCCCAGTAAGGGGAGATAATAATTACTGTAGTAAAATATTACCTTAATATATAACTCCACACATCCACGGCCAACTGTGAACTCTACTATATCCCTTCCCTGTAAGGGGAGATAATTACCAAGAGTAAAATATTACCTCACTAAATAACTCCACACATCCACAGCCTACTGTGAACTCTACTATATCCCTTCCCTTAAGGGGAGATAATAATTACCAAAGAAAAATATTACCTTACTAAATAACTCCATATATCCATGGCCAACTGGAAACTCTACTATATCCCTCTCCTTGTAAGGGGAGATAATTACCAAGAGTAAAATATTACCTTACTAAATAACTCCATACATCCATGGCTAACTGTGAACAATAGAAGTTGTCTGATATAACATTTACCAATAACGTTTTTTCCTGGAAAAGAAAAAAATACATTCCTAATTAGGGGTGTCACAATCGGATAGTCGATTAATCATTGACAAGGTGGGTAATCGTTATTATTTTTGGTCGTCGATTATTGGTTTCTTAAGTGCAGGTTTCACCACTTGTTTTTCCATGTTCAGGTTTATATTAAAGTGATAATTCAGGCTCCCACAGTGAGCTCAAATATGAACCCAGGGACTTGGCTTGAACAAATTTCAATCTCCCCCCCCCCCCCCCCCCCCCCCCCCCCCCGCCAAAGATGCTGCATACCAAATATCAAAAGAGGTGGATTGGTGGATCTAAAGAAGATTTTTAAACAATATTTCTCATATTGCACTAATTCAAACATTTGGGCTCCCATAAAGAACCCAAATATGGACCCAAATTGATTTCAACAAATATGTGAATCAATCTTCCCAAGATATATGTTTAATATGAAAGCTTTTGGAGCAGTGGTTTGGGAGAATATTCTTTAATGTTTTCCCCATTACCCACAAGTGTTAAAAAATGCAGACTTTTTCAAAAGTGCTGAAAAACTACCGAATGATAACACCGATAGCATTTTGTCGGACAAAATTCTCAGTGTGGTGTAGTTTGGAGATATGGGCATTTTAAGTTTTTTCAATTTTTAGCTCCTGCAGTTCCCATGGGGAGACGAGAAATTCTTTTTTTTTTTGGCATAAATTAACTACTTATGACCCAATAAGGCATCCTATTAAATTTGGTTCAAATCAGCCTCTCACCTCATGCACCTGTACTGGCACAGAAATGTCCAACATTATTGTGGGACGATGTAGGACAGGGGAGCAAAATAAAAGGCCTCCAGTTATGAGCAGAGGAGAAATAACATCCACCCCAACGCCTTTGTTTCCAGAAAATTGAAATGCAGATATATCTGGAGTTGTTCTTTGCTGTAATTGTTGCTTGGAGATTAGTAGGAGATTCCAACATTGTACATGTGACATTATGTAAAATGAATATAGGATGTCTTGCCCCTGGAAGATTAGGACAAGGTTTGTACACAAAATGAGCACTGCAACCCAGTCCATATTAATACATTTTTTAGGCTGAAAATAAATGAAAAAGCATGATCGAAAGTATATTAAAATTAATAGCCTCCCCTGACTCTGGAGCTGTTGGTAATGCTAGTTTGCACTGGCTAAATGTTATTGTCTTTAACCCTTTACCCAACGAATCGCCCGCGTAATATGCAAATTCTGCAGTTGAAAAAATATTACTTTTCAAAAAATTTCAACAAAACCATATCATGTGACCCCTCGTTGGGACGAGCTCGTCGAGCTCGTTCCAACGAGGGGTCACATGATATGGTTTTGTTGAAATATTTTGAAAAAATTTTAAAAATGATATTTAAAATAATAAATTTTGATATCGTCTGTGTTGGGTAAAGGGTTAAGGTCACATACTTATGTACAATGGCTAATCGTGACCGTGACAATCTTACAGGTGGAGGAAGTCGGAGAACCTGGAGAGAACCACCGAGCAACGATGAGCAACTGATGAGGGCCTCTCGGCTTGCAGTCTGCACCTCTATCTACTGAGCTGCTACGCCCCAGGGTAAAGGGTTAGATGATTATTCACATCAGGGTTAATGGTATAAGTTACTAGTTAACCCTTTACCCAACGAATCGCCCGCATCCACCCGTGTAATATGCAAATTCAGCAGCTGAAAAAATATTATTTTCTGACAAATTTCAACAAAACCATATCATGTGACCTCTCTTTGGAACGAGCTCGTTGAGCTAGTTCCAAAAAGGGGTCACCACATGATATGATTTTGTTGAAAATTTTTGAAAAAAATTAAAAAATGATATTTAAAATAATAAATTCCGATATCGTCTGTGTTGGGTAAAGGGTTAAGAGTGATGGTATAAAGAAAAATACAGTTATGCTCAAAATATTTATTCATTATTTTTCCTTCCGTCAGGACAAGTAAATATAATTAGTCCAACTACTGTAGTCTGATACATTATGAACACTAGAGTTTAAAGGGTTTGTGATGTAGTTGGAATAATACTCAGTTGGCTCAAATATATTTTTTGTTAACCTCCAATATATACTGTTACATCATTAAAGCTTCAATTTCAAAATTGACAATTCGACTTAAAATTTAACCAATTCAAACTTATTTGACTTGATTAAATTCTCAAGATGCAAAACTTACAGTTAAAACTAGAAGTCCTGTCATGAATAGTGCACTTATGTAGGCTTAATTGCGCGTTGGAGTTGCGCGCAATTGCCATATCGAATGGCATCCGAATCATGGCAGGTTCTCCTGGTTACTCATAGCAAACACATGCAATGTTTCTGCCAATGGACCTCCGGGTTATCCGGAGGTCCATTGGCTGAAACATTGCTTGTATACAGGCCATATATACAGAATTCGATAGCTTTACTTGGCCATAACGCGCACATTAACGCGCATATCAACGTGCTATCTGTGCGCATTTGATGACAGGACTTCTAGTTTTAACTGTACTTGATTTCCATAGAGTTTTCTGTACCCTGTAATACCTATCTTTCTTTCACTCTAAAAACAGGGTTTTTTTTTAAAAATTAACCCAAATCAACTGGGTTGAGTTTAATATATAGAGGATATCTAGTGTTTTTTAATGGATACCGAAAATTATCTCATAAGGTGACCAAAACAAATGATTATTTTTCGCAAGCACTTGCACGAGTGAAAATAACCATTTGTCTTGGTCACAAGTGAGATAATTTTCGGTATCCACTCAAAAATACTAGATTTTCTTTTTATCATACGCTTTTTATAAGACTCTGATAATTCCACTCGTTTCAACATTGAATTGTTACATGAAAGTAAACAGCATATATTGAATCATTGATACGCAAACAACGTGATATGATTGATACTCTGAACAGATAGCATCTTGCAATCTGCTTCAGCTGGTGAATTTCTAGTCCAAACATGGCCTGAAAGTCTGTAATAAAAGATTTTGCTTTGGTACACCTTTGAAAGGACGTACCAAACAAAAAACTTTTATTTGGGACTTTCAGGCCATGTTTGGACTAGGGAGTTTCATGCATCAGTTCAAGGTGAATACATATTGAATTATTGCTGGAAATGATCAGTATCCACTCGAAAAACACTAGGTTTACTTTTCATTATATGTTTTTAGAACAAATTGATCATTTACGGTGATAATTTGATTTGTATTCACCTTGAAGTGATGCTTTGAAAGCCGCCATTCTAATTGATACTGTGAAAGCAAAAATTTCTATATCGTCACAGTGGGGGATTCGATTTCTATCTTACCGCAATATTTTCAATAATCTATCGTCTAGCGTATAATAATAAACAGCTACGCCACGAGCACATGATACGCCCGTTATTAATTACAAGAGGGAAGCACACAATATGAGTATACATGTGTACTTGTCAGGTTACAAACACTTGCCATCAAAAAATCATGAAAAGAAGAAGAGAAGTCCGATATGTGGAAAATTGCCTATATTTTGATGAATAAAGTCCCATAACTCTCGAATGACAAATCGGACAGCGACACAAATCGGAAGAGAGATTCCTTCTATCAACATATACTTGCAATCAAAAAATCATGAAAATTGCTCTTAGCATTTTCAAGTTATTGTTCGACATGTGGAAAGTTGCTTACATTTTGACAAATCAAGTCCCATAACTCTGGAATGACATATCAGATGGCGACACAAATAGAAAGGGAGATTCCTTCCATCAACATATACTTGCCACCAAAAATTCATGAAAATTGATCAAAGCATTTTCAAGTTATTGTCCGACATGTGGAAAATTGCCTATATTTTGACGAATAAAGTACCATTACTCTGGAATGACAAATCGAACAGCGACACAAAACGAAAGGGAGCTTCCTTCCATCAACACATACTTTCCACCAAAAAATCACAAAAATTGCTCGAAGCATTTTCAAGTTATTGTACGACGTGTGGACAGACGGATAGACAGTGGTATACCATAATACAACCGTTTTTTTTCAAAACACGCATATAAAAATCCATATGAGTTTATATTCACTTAACCCAGTTGATCTGTGGTGATTTCTAACCCAATATTTACTGTACTTATAGGATATTAGCTGTTGCTAGCATATACACTGTTAGCACAATCTGCCAGAAGTTGTTGGAGCCTTTCCTGGAACTCTTCTTTTTCCAACAGCCCTCGAAAGTATTCAAAACGAACATTCATTGAACAATCTACTGGGTATATCACCAGTGACGTGGCTGTTGATATGAACACACACAGATGCAATTTTGTACATGTGGTCTATAAATCTGTTGCATGCATCAACAGCCATTCTATCCCAGAAATCTAGAATAGACTGAATGAGTTCTGCCTGTGTTGCCGGATTTTTCTTTGCCAACTCCCTTTTCATCTCACTCCACACCATTTCTGTTGGGTTCAAATCCAGACTTTCTGAAAGCAAAACAGATGAAAAATACATTAGGGAACTATTCTAGTCAGTGTTGTTCGAACCTTCCTCCTGGGACCCTCCCTCCCACCCCCCGGGGTAACTTTTCTCAAAGTTAGGGTTGCATACATGTAAGGGTATCCTTGCATTTCGTCCTTTCACTTTTTGACCAGGTGCTTTTTGGCCCCGGAGTATGGTCCTGTTCGGCCTCTGGTGTGGGCAAGGAGTGTTATGGTAAATTTCCAAGTAAAATTAGTCCAGTAATTAGTCTAATATTGAATTTTATTTGTTTTCCATTATAAAGTATATAAGTTAAGGCATTTATTTATTTATTTATTGGTGGTTAAGGTCACATACTTATGCATAATGGCTAATCGTGACCGTGACAGTTTTACGGGTGGAGGAAGCCGGAGTACCCGGAGAGAACCACCGAGCAACAACGAGCAACTGTCAGCTCCCCAACATCGTAACTCTGAACTCTGCACCGCAGCACAGGCAGGGTTAGATTGGTTGAAGACATGCTCACCATCGACGTGCAGTACGCCTCAGTACACAGCGTCATCGTGCCCCCATGTAGGCAATCGGGGTGAAGTGTCTTGCCCAAGGACACAACACGGTTGCCGCAGGTGGGATTTGAACCAAGGACCTCTCGGCTTGCAGTCTGCACCTCTACCAACTGAGCCACCACGCCCCCAAAAGTTAAGGCATAAACAACGGCAGATTTGATGGAAGAGAAAACATCTACAATTTATTTGACACTATTTCTCACATACCAATTACACAACAAATATTTTGACATTTCGTAAAAATTGAACTTTTATTAATGAAGTGTAGATAACTAAATGTTTTATGCGCTCATTGTACTTCTATATAATCTGTTATGACTTGACTCGCTTTTGGGGAGGTATAGATACGAGTTGCGTAAGTCGTAGCTACAAGTCCCTAAAAACAAGCCAAGTCGTGATAAAAGTTGATAAAACAACATATCTCTGAAGTCTGAAATTACTTTAATTAAATTAAACAACTTAAAATAATTAAAATTTACATAAAAAATATATAGAGGATATGTAGTGTTTTTGAGTGGATACAGTGGAGCCCACTTAATTGGATATCTCTTAATTGTATATCCCTGTTAAGTGAATATCATTTTCAAACCCAAAACCATTTACCATACCTTCAGTACAAATTTGATCTGGTAATTGCATATGGGTTGTAGAGTAAACTCCTGTTAATTGTATATAAATTTTTGTAATTGTCGAAAAAATTACTGTGACACGCACCAAATTCCCCTTATTTATCAACCTTTTTGACCTCACTGCATCCAGTACAGGCATTTATTCTATCAGGGACCGATCAGGACTATTTAAAATACGCTCTAGCCTCGGAGCCTATTTTTTCAATTCATGCACCAGATTTCAATTTACGGAGTCACACTGCAAGTATGTAATAGCTCTCATTATTTTCATTCAGTACACTATAGCAAATATTAATCTTCACTGTGGTTTCTGATCAAGTCTTGGCTGCCTATTTAGGCAGCCAAGACTTGATCAGAAACCACAGTGAAGATTAATGCTTGGTAATTAAGACTTGAAGTATTAACTTAAGCACTCTACAACAATGATAAATGATAATCATATATATAATACATGTAAGAGTGTCTCTCTCGATTATCCATCGAAAGAATATCAAAATATGATCTGAGAAGTTACGCGCCACCTGAGAAGCCTATTTCTGAGATTTAAGAGCATGCCCAGGTCGGTCCCTGTCTATTATATCTTGTTTAATACAAGATATAATAGAAGATATAAGATCTAATAGAATAAATGCTCAGTTTACCTCCAGAACACAGGAAACTGACCAAATCCCTGTTAATTGTATAATCCTGTTAATTGAATAATTTTCACTGGCAAAATGGATATTCAATTAAGAGGATTCTACTGTACCAAAAATTATCTCATAAGTGATCGAGAAAATAACCATTTGTCCCAGTCACAAGTGAGATAATTTTCGGTATCCACTCAAAAACACTAGATTTTCTTTTTATTATACGCTTTTTATAAGAATCTGATAATTCCACTCGTTTCAACCTTGAATTGATGCATGAAAGTAAACAGCGCATTGAATCATTGATACGCAGAAGTGATTTGATTGATACTTGGAACAGATTGCATCGTGCAATCTGATTCAGCTGACAGGTTTCTAGTCCAAACATGGCCTGAAAGTCTGTAATATAAGTTTTTGTTTTGGTACGTCCTTTAAAAGGACGTACCAAACCAAAAACTTATATTACAGACTTTCAGGCCATGTTTGGACAAGCGGGCTTCATGCATCAATTCAAGGTGAATACGTGTTGAATTATTACTGGAAATGATTGGTATCCACTCAAAAACACCAGATTTTCTTTTCATTATACGTTTTTAGAACAAATTGATCATTTCAAGTGATAATGTGACTCGTATTCACCTTGAAGTGACGCTTTGAAAGCCACCATTTTGATTGATAACGTGAAAGTGAAAATTTCTATATCTTCACAGTGGGGGATACGATTTCTATCTAGCCGCAATTTCATCGATAATCTATCATTCAGCGTATAATAAAAATAATAAAGCAATATATTCGCTAAAAAATAGAATCCTTTGAAAACTATGACGAGCTCATTCCAATGAGGGGACAAGCGCTATATTAGACATGGAAATAAATAAAGGTAACGAAGACTAACCTGCTGGCCAAGTCCATCAATTAATGCCATTATCCACCATAAACTGTTTTGCTAACCATGACGTCCGGTTGGGATTGTTGTCCTGTTGAAAACGTTGTCCATTAGGATAGACTTCCTTGACAAATTGAAAAAGTTTGCTCTCCAGAATTTAATTAGAGAAAATGTTCGCATCCATAATGCCATAAAAAAAGAGACCATGTGTTTTTCCACAGCGACTTATACTCGCCCAAAGAAGAACCTTCAGTGGATGTTTTGGTTTTGGCGCATGTATTGGTATTGTTCTTTTTGGGTGGTAGCAGACTTGTTAGTTGTGGCGAAGTTGTACTGATGACTCATCAGTAAAAATGACATCATCCAAGGAGTCATTCTCATCAATCAAAGTTTTACAAAATGCCATTTTCTTCACTTTATTGGCATTACGAATCATCTGGCAATACCGTGGAGATGAACATGTATAACCAGCAGCTGAAATAGCTTTTCTTGCAGTTGTATAACAAAGAGGCACCCCTTTACTTTCTAATCGTTTCCAAACCTATTGTGCTGATTGCAATGGTTGGTCCTCGAGGTATAGCTTTATAAAGTCCAAACACATTCAGTGGTGAATTTGAATTTAGGCGTTTCTACTTGTTTTTGAACCTTAACTGATGTGTCGTCAAAATCTCCATTTTGATACTTCTTTAAATGATATTCAATTGCTTGTTTTGTAAAGTCTTTCTGTTCATCTAAAAAGTGTCTGCATATTGAGTTAAAGTTTATCTTTGTACAATCTCACAATTTCAAATGATCTATTTTCGTCATTGTGCACATCAGATACTTTGGTCAAGATGATGATGAATGAAAAGTTTTGGTTAAGAATCTTATGTCTCTCAATTTAAGAACCACTTCTGAGTAGTCTCATTGGTCGAACTGCTTTGCAAATCACTTTGTTGGAATTGGTCACAGATCAACCTCCTTGCTCTGCATGGGCACAAACACTAATGTCACTGGATGTTTCCAGCAATAAAATTCACTTCTTCATGCCTTCGTTATTTGGTTTTGGTTGATGGGCGAAAAAACAATTTTTCTTTGCTTTCACTCCATAATTAAAATTTGCAACTACAGTGGAGCCCAATTAATTGGATATCTCTTAATTGTATATACCTGTTAATTGAATATAATTTCCCAACACAAACCATTTTCCATACCTCCTGTACAAATTTGACCTGTTAATTGAATACAGGTTATAGAGTAAACTCCTGTTAATTGAATAAAAAATTTTGTAACCTGTCGAGAAATTACCATGACTCTCCCCAGTTTTTCTTTGTTTATAGACCCATTTGGCCTCAGTACATCCAATATAAGCATTTAATTTATTATATCTTGTTTGACAGAGCTCATAGAGCTCTGTCAAACAAGATATAATAGAATAAATGCTATATTTATTTTCTTTATTTATTGGTGTTTAAGGTCACATATTTCTGCACAATAGCTAACCATGACCGTGACAGTATTACGGGTGGAGGAAGCCGGAGTACCCAGAGAGAACCACCGAGCAACGGCGAGCAACTGTCTGCTCCCCAACATACCAACTCCACACAAGCAGGGTTAGCATTGGTTGAAGACAAGTGCACCATCGATGTGCAGTACGCCTTAGTACACAATGTAACCGTGCCCCCACGTGGGCAATGAGGGTGAAGTGTCTTGCCCAAGGACACAATGCGGTTGCCGCAGGTGGGATTCGAACCTAGGACCTCTCGGCTTGCAGCCTGCACCTCTACCAACTGAGCCACCGCGCCCCTGAATAAATGCTAAATTTATCTCTAGAATACAGGAAAGTGATACAATCCATGTTAATTGAATAATTTTCATTGGCAAAGTGACTATTCAATTAACAGGGTTTCACTGTATTATTTATAGTTTTACTATAAATTATTATTTATAATATTTATAAATAAAATCATTATTATTCCTTTTCCAGCAAGAATGTAGAGTTTTAAATACTGGTTCACCACCACAAGTGGTAGTTACAAATGAAAATCAACTTAGTGGTCAACGTGTCGATATGAGCCAAATATTGAGCAACAAACTAGAAAATGAGATTTTTCAAATTCAAAAGGCTGTTGAGGCATCAACTTCTCAAGTCACAACTAAAATAGACGAACTGTATCAACGAGTAGGGGCAAAGAATAATAAAATCACAAATCTCAAGGGCTCAGTAATGCATATTTGATATTTGATTGACCAGCACATTTGTAATAGACTCTCCAGATGACACACCCACACCTGAATATATCTAACCGCAGTCAGTGCCGCAAACACCAGTACTACAAAACCAAGGACCACAAACACCTGTTAATAACCAAAGAAATGTGAATGATGGTGGGGGAGAAGGGTTTCAAGTACCTATGGACACACTCAGGGTGATACTGAAAAATGCCCAGGGACCAGGCAATTTTGCACTGAAACTTACTGAAAAATTGTTGCTGGAAGTTATTTCTATCGATCATAAAAGACGTAAATTCAGCTATAATGCTATTGGTCAGAAAAAGGCTCTGAATGGTCAAAGAAAAGAAATATCAGACTTTACGTTTTGTACTTTTACCCGGAATTCCGAGATAAAAAATAGAACCAGTCCATCCTACTCAAACTATACAAAGCCTTTGTGTGCCCAGTACTCGAATACGGTGCAATCATACTAACTGACCTAAATCAAACTAATATGGGAAAACTCCTGAAGGTCCAAAAAGGCTTAGAGTTCCCCTCTGCGCCCCATGGGACACACCCATCAAAACACTCCACGACAAGGCCGATATCCCCACCATTAAAGACCGTCTAGCCACTCTGGCCACGAAAAATCATGACCGGTTAGCCGACAGCGAACTAATCTCCGAACTTGGAGCCATTTGCGAAAGCCCAAAAATTGCAATCAAAACTAAGACCGCTCAAAAAAAAAAGAAAAAACACTCAGCACGCAAAAACAACACGGAGAACAAAGGGGAAGGGTAGGTAGGCCAAGCCACTGTCAAGCAAATCTACTGCGACCCCACAGTACGACATGTCCTGCTCCAGGCATGCTACAATCTTCAGAAATGGAAGTCAGTGTGTCTAATGTACTGGAAGCAGCAACAAAGATCCTATCTTCAGAAAGAGAAGTCAGTGTGGCTAATGTACTGGAGGCAGCAACAACGATCTTCTCTTCAGAAATGGAAGTCAGTGTGTCTAATGTACTGGAAGCAGCAACAACGATCTTATCTTCAGAAATGGAAGTCAGTGTGTCTAATGTACTGGAAGCAGCAACAACGATCTTATCTTCTGAAATGGAAGTCAGTGTGTCTGTATGTACTGGAAGCAGCAACAACGATCTTATCTTCTGAAACGGAAGTCAGTGTGTCTAATGTACTGGAAGCAGCAACAATGATCCTATCTTCTTAAACAGAAGTCAGTGTGTCCAATGTACTGGAAGCAGCAACAATGATCCCATCTTCAGAAACGGAAGTCAGTGTGTCTAATGTACTGGAAGCAGCAACAATGATCCCATCTTCAGAAATGGAAGTCAGTGTGTCCAATGTACTGGAAGCAGCAACAATGATCCCATCTTCAGAAACGGAAGTCAGTGTGTCTAATGTACTGGAAGCAGCAACAACGATCCTATCTTCAGAAACGGAAGTCAGTGTGTCTAATGTACTGGAAGCAGCAACAATGATCCTATCTTCTGAAACAGAAGTCAGTGTGTCTAATGTACTGGAAGCAGCAACAACGATCCTATCTTCTGAAACGGAAGTCAGTGTGTCTAATGTACTGGAAGCAGCAACAACGATCCTATCTTCAGAAACGGAAGTCAGTGTGTCTAATGTACTGGAAGCAGCAACAATGATCCCATCTTCAGAAATGGAAGTCAGTGTGTCCAATGTACTGGAAGCAGCAACAATGATCCCATCTTCAGAAACGGAAGTCAGTGTGTCTAATGTACTCGAAGCAGCAACAACAATCCTATCTTCTGAAACGGAAGTCAGTGTGTCTAATGTACTGGAAGCAGCAACAAAGATCCTATCTTCTGAAACGGAAGTCAGTGTGTCTAATGTACTGGAAGCAGCAACATCGATCCCATCTTCTGAAATGGAAGTCAGTGTGTCTAATGTACTGGAAGCAGCAACAGCGATCCTATCTTCTGAAACGGAAGTCAGTGTGTCTAATGTACTGGAAGCAGCAACAACGATCCTATCTTCAGAAACGTAAGTCAGTGTATCTAATGCACTGGAAGCAGCAACAACGATCCTATCTTCTGAAACGGAAGTCAGTGTGTCTAATGTACTGGAAGCAGCAACAACGATCCTATCTTCTGAAACGGAAGTCAGTGTGTCTAATGTACTGGAAGCAGCAACAACGATCCTATCTTCAGAAACGGAAGTCAGTGTATCTAATGTACTGGAAGCAGCAACAACGATCCTATCTTCAGAAACGTAAGTCAGTGTATCTAATGTACTGGAAGCAGCAACAACGATCCTATCTTCTGAAACGGAAGTCAGTGTGTCTAATGTACTGGAAGCAGCAACAGCGATCCTATCTTCAGAAACGGAAGTCAGTGTGTCTAATGTACTGGAAGCAGCAACAAGGATCCTATCTTCTGAAACAGAAGACAGTGTGTCTAATGTACTGGAAGCAGCAACAACGATCCTATCTTCTGAAACGGAAGTCAGTGTGTCTAATGTACTGGAAGCAGCAACAACGATCCTATCTTCAGAAACGGAAGTCAGTGTGTCTAATGTACTGGAAGCAGCAACAACGATCCTATCTTTTGAAACGGAAGTCAGTGTGTCTAATGTACTGGAAGCAGCAACAACGATCCTATCTTCAGAAACGGAAGTCAGTGTGTCTAATGTACTGGAAGCAGCAACAAGGATCCTATCTTCTGAAACAGAAGTCAGTGTGTCTAATGTACTGGAAGCAGCAACAACGATCCTATCTTCTGAAACGGAAGTCAGTGTGTCTAATGTACTGGAAGCAGCAACAACGATCCTATCTTCTGAAACGGAAGTCAGTGTGTCTAATGTACTGGAAGCAGCAACAACGATCCTATCTTCTGAAACGGAAGTCAGTGTGTCTAATGTACTGGAAGCAGCAACAACGATCCTATCTTCAGAAACGTAAGTCAGTGTATCTAATGTACTGGAAGCAGCAACAACGATCCTATCTTCTGAAACGGAAGTCAGTGTGTCTAATGTACTGGAAGCAGCAACAGCGATCCTATCTTCAGAAACGGAAGTCAGTGTGTCTAATGTACTGGAAGCAGCAACAAGGATCCTATCTTCTGAAACAGAAGTCAGCGTGTCTAATGTACTGGAAGCAGCAACAACGATCCTATCTTCTGAAACGGAAGTCAGTGTGTCTAATGTACTGGAAGCAGCAACAACGATCCTATCTTCTGAAACGGAAGTCAGTGTGTCTAATGTACTGGAAGCAGCAACAACGATCCTATCTTCTGAAACGGAAGTCAGTGTGTCTAATGTACTGGAAGCAGCAACAACGATCCTATCTTCTGAAACGGAAGTCAGTGTGTCTAATGTACTGGAAGCAGCAACAAAGATCCTATCTTCTGAAATGGAAGTCAGTGTGTCTAATGTACTGGAAGCAGCAACATCGATCCCATCCTCTGAAATGGAAGTCAGTGTGTCTAATGTACTGGAAGCAGCAACAACGATCCTATCTTCAGAAACGGAAGTCAGTGTGTCTAATGTACTGGAAGCAGCAACAACGATCCTATCTTCTGAAACGGAAGTCAGTGTGTCTAATGTACTGGAAGCAGCAACAACGATCCTATCTTCTGAAACGGAAGTCAGTGTGTCTAATGTACTGGAAGCAGCAACAAAGATCCTATCTTCTGAAATGGAAGTCAGTGTGTCTAATGTACTGGAAGCAGCAACATCGATCCCATCTTCTGAAATGGAAGTCAGTGTGTCTAATGTACTGGAAGCAGCAACAAAGATCCTATCTTCAGAAAGAGAAGTCAGTGTGGCTAATGTACTGGAGGCAGCAACAACGATCTTCTCTTCAGAAATGGAAGTCAGTGTGTCTAATGTACTGGAAGCAGCAACAACGATCTTATCTTCAGAAATGGAAGTCAGTGTGTCTAATGTACTGGAAGCAGCAACAACGATCTTATCTTCTGAAATGGAAGTCAGTGTGTCTGTATGTACTGGAAGCAGCAACAACGATCTTATCTTCTGAAACGGAAGTCAGTGTGTCTAATGTACTGGAAGCAGCAACAATGATCCTATCTTCTTAAACAGAAGTCAGTGTGTCCAATGTACTGGAAGCAGCAACAATGATCCCATCTTCAGAAACGGAAGTCAGTGTGTCTAATGTACTGGAAGCAGCAACAATGATCCCATCTTCAGAAATGGAAGTCAGTGTGTCCAATGTACTGGAAGCAGCAACAATGATCCCATCTTCAGAAACGGAAGTCAGTGTGTCTAATGTACTGGAAGCAGCAACAACGATCCTATCTTCAGAAACGGAAGTCAGTGTGTCTAATGTACTGGAAGCAGCAACAATGATCCTATCTTCTGAAACAGAAGTCAGTGTGTCTAATGTACTGGAAGCAGCAACAACGATCCTATCTTCTGAAACGGAAGTCAGTGTGTCTAATGTACTGGAAGCAGCAACAACGATCCTATCTTCAGAAACGGAAGTCAGTGTGTCTAATGTACTGGAAGCAGCAACAATGATCCCATCTTCAGAAATGGAAGTCAGTGTGTCCAATGTACTGGAAGCAGCAACAATGATCCCATCTTCAGAAACGGAAGTCAGTGTGTCTAATGTACTCGAAGCAGCAACAACAATCCTATCTTCTGAAACGGAAGTCAGTGTGTCTAATGTACTGGAAGCAGCAACAAAGATCCTATCTTCTGAAACGGAAGTCAGTGTGTCTAATGTACTGGAAGCAGCAACATCGATCCCATCTTCTGAAATGGAAGTCAGTGTGTCTAATGTACTGGAAGCAGCAACAGCGATCCTATCTTCTGAAACGGAAGTCAGTGTGTCTAATGTACTGGAAGCAGCAACAACGATCCTATCTTCAGAAACGTAAGTCAGTGTATCTAATGCACTGGAAGCAGCAACAACGATCCTATCTTCTGAAACGGAAGTCAGTGTGTCTAATGTACTGGAAGCAGCAACAACGATCCTATCTTCTGAAACGGAAGTCAGTGTGTCTAATGTACTGGAAGCAGCAACAACGATCCTATCTTCAGAAACGGAAGTCAGTGTATCTAATGTACTGGAAGCAGCAACAACGATCCTATCTTCAGAAACGTAAGTCAGTGTATCTAATGTACTGGAAGCAGCAACAACGATCCTATCTTCTGAAACGGAAGTCAGTGTGTCTAATGTACTGGAAGCAGCAACAGCGATCCTATCTTCAGAAACGGAAGTCAGTGTGTCTAATGTACTGGAAGCAGCAACAAGGATCCTATCTTCTGAAACAGAAGACAGTGTGTCTAATGTACTGGAAGCAGCAACAACGATCCTATCTTCTGAAACGGAAGTCAGTGTGTCTAATGTACTGGAAGCAGCAACAACGATCCTATCTTCAGAAACGGAAGTCAGTGTGTCTAATGTACTGGAAGCAGCAACAACGATCCTATCTTTTGAAACGGAAGTCAGTGTGTCTAATGTACTGGAAGCAGCAACAACGATCCTATCTTCAGAAACGGAAGTCAGTGTGTCTAATGTACTGGAAGCAGCAACAAGGATCCTATCTTCTGAAACAGAAGTCAGTGTGTCTAATGTACTGGAAGCAGCAACAACGATCCTATCTTCTGAAACGGAAGTCAGTGTGTCTAATGTACTGGAAGCAGCAACAACGATCCTATCTTCTGAAACGGAAGTCAGTGTGTCTAATGTACTGGAAGCAGCAACAACGATCCTATCTTCTGAAACGGAAGTCAGTGTGTCTAATGTACTGGAAGCAGCAACAACGATCCTATCTTCAGAAACGTAAGTCAGTGTATCTAATGTACTGGAAGCAGCAACAACGATCCTATCTTCTGAAACGGAAGTCAGTGTGTCTAATGTACTGGAAGCAGCAACAGCGATCCTATCTTCAGAAACGGAAGTCAGTGTGTCTAATGTACTGGAAGCAGCAACAAGGATCCTATCTTCTGAAACAGAAGTCAGTGTGTCTAATGTACTGGAAGCAGCAACAACGATCCTATCTTCTGAAACGGAAGTCAGTGTGTCTAATGTACTGGAAGCAGCAACAACGATCCTATCTTCTGAAACGGAAGTCAGTGTGTCTAATGTACTGGAAGCAGCAACAACGATCCTATCTTCTGAAACGGAAGTCAGTGTGTCTAATGTACTGGAAGCAGCAACAACGATCCTATCTTCTGAAACGGAAGTCAGTGTGTCTAATGTACTGGAAGCAGCAACAAAGATCCTATCTTCTGAAATGGAAGTCAGTGTGTCTAATGTACTGGAAGCAGCAACATCGATCCCATCCTCTGAAATGGAAGTCAGTGTGTCTAATGTACTGGAAGCAGCAACAACGATCCTATCTTCAGAAACGGAAGTCAGTGTGTCTAATGTACTGGAAGCAGCAACAACGATCCTATCTTCTGAAACGGAAGTCAGTGTGTCTAATGTACTGGAAGCAGCAACAACGATCCTATCTTCTGAAACGGAAGTCAGTGTGTCTAATGTACTGGAAGCAGCAACAAAGATCCTATCTTCTGAAATGGAAGTCAGTGTGTCTAATGTACTGGAAGCAGCAACATCGATCCCATCTTCTGAAATGGAAGTCAGTGTGTCTAATGTACTGGAAGCAGCAACAACGATCCTATCTTCAGAAACGGAAGTCAGTGTGTCTAATGTACTGGAAGCAGCAACAACGATCCTATCTTCTGAAACGGAAGTCAGTGTGTCTAATGTACTGGAAGCAGCAACAACGATCCTATCTTCTGAAACGGAAGTCAGTGTGTCTAATGTACTGGAAGCAGCAACAACGATCCTATCTTCAGAAACGGAAGTCAGTGTGTCTAATGTACTGGAAGCAGCAACAACAATCCTATCTTCTGAAACGGAAGTCAGTGTGTCTAACTGGAAGCCACAACAGCGATCCTATCTTCAGAAACGGAAGTCAGTGTGTCTAATGTACTGGAAGCAGCAACAATGATCCTATCTTCTGAAACGGAAGTCAGTGTGTCTAATGTACTGGAAGCAGCAACAACGATCCTATCTTCAGAAATGGAAGTCAGTGTGTCTAATGTACTGGAAGCAGCAACAACGATCCTATCTTCTGAAACGGAAGTCAGTGTGTCTAATGTACTGGAAGCAGCAACAATGATCCTATCTTCTGAAATGGAAGTCAGTGTGTCTAACTGGAAGCCACAACAGCGATCCTATCTTCAGAAACGGAAGTCAGTGTGTCTAATGTACTGGAAGCAGCAACAAAGATCCTATCTTCTGAAACGGAAGTCAGTGTGTCTAACTGGAAGCCACAACAACGATCCTATCTTCTGAAACGGAAGTCAGTGTGTCTAATGTACTGGAAGCAGCAACAACGATCCTATCTTCTGAAACGGAAGTCAGTGTGTCTAATGTACTGGAAGCAGCAACAACGATCCTATCTTCTGAAACGGAAGTCAGTGTGTCTAATGTACTGGAAGCAGCAACAACGATCCTATCTTCAGAAACGGAAGTCAGTGTGTCTAATGTACTGGAAGCAGCAACAATGATCCTATCTTCTGAAATGGAAGTCAGTGTGTCTAACTGGAAGCCACAACAGCGATCCTATCTTCAGAAACGGAAGTCAGTGTGTCTAATGTACTGGAAGCAGCAACAATGATCCTATCTTCTGAAACGGAAGTCAGTGTGTCTAATGTACTGGAAGCAGCAACATCGATCCCATCTTCTGAAATGGAAGTCAGTGTGTCTAACTGGAAGCCACAACAGCGATCCTATCTTCAGAAACGGAAGTCAGTGTGTCTAATGTACTGGAAGCAGCAACAATGATCCTATCTTCTGAAACGGAAGTCAGTGTGTCTAATGTACTGGAAGCAGCAACATCGATCCCATCTTCTGAAATGGAAGTCAGTGTGTCTAATGTACTGGAAGCAGCAACAATGATCCTATCTTCTGAAACGGAAGTCAGTGTGTCTAATGTACTGGAAGCAGCAACAACGATCCTATCTTCTGAAACGGAAGTCAGTGTGTCTAATGTACTGGAAGCAGCAACAACGATCCTATCTTCAGAAACGGAAGTCAGTGTGTCTAATGTACTGGAAGCAGCAACAACGATCCTATCTTCTGAAACGGAAGTCAGTGTGTCTAATGTACTGGAAGCAGCAACAACGATCCTATCTTCTGAAACGGAAGTCAGTGTGTCTAATGTACTGGAAGCAGCAACAACGATCCTATCTTCTGAAACGGAAGTCAGTGTGTCTAATGTACTGGAAGCAGCAACAATGATCCTATCTTCTGAAACGGAAGTCAGTGTGTCTAATGTACTGGAAGCAGCAACAACGATCCTATCTTCTGAAACGGAAGTCAGTGTGTCTAATGTACTGGAAGCAGCAACAACGATCCTATCTTCTGAAACGGAAGTCAGTGTGTCTAATGTACTGGAAGCAGCAACAACGATCCTATCTTCTGAAACGGAAGTCAGTGTGTCTAATGTACTGGAAGCAGCAACAACGATCCTATCTTCAGAAACGGAAGTCAGTGTATCTAATGTACTTGAAGCAGCAACAACGGTCCTATCTTCTGAAACGGAAGTCAGTGTGTCTAATGTACTGGAAGCAGCAACAACGATCCTATCTTCTGAAACGGAAGTCAGTGTGTCTAATGTACTGGAAGCAGCAACAACGATCCTATCTTCAGAAACGGAAGTCAGTGTATCTAATGTACTTGAAGCAGCAACAACGATCCTATCTTCAGAAATGGAAGTCAGTGCGTCTAATGTACTGGAAGCAGCAACAAAGATCCTATCTTCTGAAACGGAAGTCAGTGTGTCTAACTGGAAGCCACAACAACGATCCTATCTTCTGAAACGGAAGTCAGTGTGTCTAATGTACTGGAAGCAGCAACAACGATCCTATCTTCTGAAACGGAAGTCAGTGTGTCTAATGTACTGGAAGCAGCAACAACGATCCTATCTTCTGAAACGGAAGTCAGTGTGTCTAATGTACTGGAAGCAGCAACAACGATCCTATCTTCAGAAATGGAAGTCAGTGCGTCTAATGTACTGGAAGCAGCAACAAAGATCCTATCTTCTGAAACGGAAGTCAGTGTGTCTAACTGGAAGCCACAACAACGATCCTATCTTCTGAAACGGAAGTCAGTGTGTCTAATGTACTGGAAGCAGCAACAACGATCCTATCTTCTGAAATGGAAGTCAGTGTGTCTAATGTACTGGAAACAGCAACAACGATCCTATCTTCTGAAACGGAAGTCAGTGTGTCTAATGTACTGGAAGCAGCAACAACGATCCTATCTTCTGAAACGGAAGTCAGTGTGTCTAATGTACTGGAAGCAGCAACAACGATCCTATCTTCTGAAACGGAAGTCAGTGTGTCTAATGTACTGGAAGCAGCAACAACGATCCTATCTTCTGAAACGGAAGTCAGTGTGTCTAATGTACTGGAAACAGCAACAACGATCCTATCTTCAGAAACGGAAGTCAGTGTATCTAATGTACTGGAAGCAGCAACAACGATCCTATCTTCTGAAACGGAAGTCAGTGTGTCTAATGTACTGGAAGCAGCAACAACGATCCTATCTTCTGAAATGGAAGTCAGTGTGTCTAATGTACTGGAAGCAGCAACAACGATCTTATCTTCTGAAACGGAAGTCAGTGTGTCTAATGTACTGGAAACAGCAACAACGATCTTATCTTCAGAAACGGAAGCCAGTGTGTCTAATGTACTGGAAGCAGCAACAAAGATCCTATCTTCTGAAACGGAAGTCAGTGTGTCTAACTGGAAGCCACAACAACGATCCTATCTTCTGAAACGGAAGTCAGTGTGTCTAATGTACTGGAAGCAGCAACAACGATCCTATCTTCTGAAATGGAAGTCAGTGTGTCTAATGTGCTGGAAACAGCAACAACGATCCTATCTTCTGAAACGGAAGTCAGTGTGTCTAATGTACTGGAAGCAGCAACAACGATCCTATCTTTTGAAACGGAAGTCAGTGTGTCTAATGTACTGGAAGCAGCAACAACGATCCTATCTTCAGAAACGGAAGTCAGTGTATCTAATGTACTGGAAGCAGCAACAACGATCCTATCTTCTGAAACGGAAGTCAGTGTGTCTAATGTACTGGAAGCAGCAACAACGATCCTATCTTCTGAAACGGAAGTCAGTGTGTCTAACTGGAAGCAGCAACAACGATCCTATCTTCTGAAACGGAAGTCAGTGTGTCTAATGTACTGGAAGCAGCAACAACGATCCTATCTTCTGAAACGGAAGTCAGTGCGTCTAATGTACTGGAAGCAGCAACAAAGATCCTATCTTCTGAAATGGAAGTCAGTGTGTCTAATGTACTGGAAGCAGCAACAACGATCCTATCTTCTGAAACGGAAGTCAGTGTGTCTAATGTACTGGAAGCAGCAACAAAGATCCTATCTTCTGAAATGGAAGTCAGTGTGTCTAACTGGAAGCCACAACAGCGATCCTATCTTCAGAAACGGAAGTCAGTGTGTCTAATGTGCTGGAAGCAGCAACAACGATCCTATCTTCTGAAACGGAAGTCAGTGCGTCTAATGAACTGGAAGCAGCAACAAAGATCCTATCTTCTGAAACGGAAGTCAGTGTGTCTAATGTACTGGAAGCAGCAACATCGATCCTATCTTCTGAAACGGAAGTCAGTGTGTCTAATGTACTGGAAGCAGCAACAACGATCCTATCTTCTGAAACGGAAGTCAGTGTGTCTAATGTACTGGAAGCAGCAACATCGATCCCATCTTCTGAAATGGAAGTCAGTGTGTCTAACTGGAAGCCACAACAGCGATCCTATCTTCAGAAACGGAAGTCAGTGTGTCTAATGTACTGGAAGCAGCAACAATGATCCTATCTTCTGAAACGGAAGTCAGTGTGTCTAATGTACTGGAAGCAGCAACATCGATCCCATCTTCTGAAATGGAAGTCAGTGTGTCTAATGTACTGGAAGCAGCAACAATGATCCTATCTTCTGAAACGGAAGTCAGTGTGTCTAATGTACTGGAAGCAGCAACAACGATCCTATCTTCTGAAACGGAAGTCAGTGTGTCTAATGTACTGGAAGCAGCAACAACGATCCTATCTTCAGAAACGGAAGTCAGTGTGTCTAATGTACTGGAAGCAGCAACAACGATCCTATCTTCTGAAACGGAAGTCAGTGTATCTAATGTACTGGAAGCAGCAACAACGATCCTATCTTCAGAAACGGAAGTCAGTGTGTCTAACTGGAAGCCACAACAATGATCCTATCTTCTGAAACGGAAGTCAGTGTGTCTAACTGGAAGCCACAACAGCGATCCTATCTTCTGAAATGGAAGTCAGTGTGTCTAATGTACTGGAAGCAGCAACAACGATCCTATCTTCAGAAACGGAAGTCAGTGTGTCTAACTGGAAGCCACAACAATGATCCTATCTTCTGAAACGGAAGTCAGTGTGTCTAACTGGAAGCCACAACAGCGATCCTATCTTCTGAAATGGAAGTCAGTGTGTCTAATGTACTGGAAGCAGCAACAAAGATCCTATCTTCAGAAACGGAAGTCAGTGTGTCTAACTGGAAGCCACAACAATGATCCTATCTTCTGAAACGGAAGTCAGTGTGTCTAATGTACTGGAAGCAGCAACAACGATCCTATCTTCTGAAATGGAAGTCAGTGCGTCTAATGAACTGGAAGCAGCAACAAAGATCCTATCTTCTGTAACGGAAGTCAGTGTGTCTAACTGGAAGCAGCAACAACGATCCTATCGTCTGAAACGGAAGTCAGTGTATCTAATGTACTGGAAGCAGCAACAAAGATCCTATCTTCTGAAACGGAAGTCAGTGTGTCTAACTGGAAGCCACAACAGCGATCCTATCTTCTGAAACGGAAGTCAGTGTGTCTAATGTACTGGAAGCAGCAACAACGATCCTATCTTCTGAAACGGAAGTCAGTGTATCTAACGTACTGGAAGCAGCAACAACGGTCCTATCTTCTGAAACAGAAGTCAGTGTGTCTAATGTACTGGAAGCAGCAACAACGATCCTATCTTCTGAAACGGAAGTCAGTGTGTCTAATGTACTGGAAGCAGCAACAACGATCCTATCTTCTGAAACGGAAGTCAGTGTGTCTAATGTACTGGAAGCAGCAACAACGATCCTATCTTCTGAAATGGAAGTCAGTGTGTCTAATGAACTGGAAGCAGCAACAAAGATCCTATCTTCTGAAACGGAAGTCAGTGTGTCTAATGTACTGGAAGCAGCAACAACGATCCTATCTTCTGAAACGGAAGTCAGTGTGTCTAATGTACTGGAAGCAGCAACAACGATCCTATCTTCTGAAACGGAAGTCAGTGTGTCTAATGTACTGGAAGCAGCAACAACGATCCTATCTTCTGAAACGTAAGTCAGTGTGTCTAATGTACTGGAAGCAGCAACAACGATCCTATCTTCTGAAACGGAAGTCAGTGTGTCTAATGTACTGGAAGCAGCAACAACGATCCTATCTTCTGAAACGGAAGTCAGTGTGTCTAATGTACTGGAAGCAGCAACAACGATCCTATCTTCTGAAACGGAAGTCAGTGTGTCTAATGTACAGGAAGCAGCAACAACGATCCTATCTTCAGAAACGGAAGACAGTGTATCTAATGTACTTGAAGCAGCAACAGCGATCCTATCTTCTGAAACGGAAGTCAGTGTGTCTAATGTACTGGAAGCAGCAACAACGATCCTATCTTCAGAAATGGAAGTCAGTGCGTCTAATGTACTGGAAGCAGCAACAAAGATCCTATCTTCTGAAACGGAAGTCAGTGTGTCTAACTGGAAGCCACAACAACGATCCTATCTTCTGAAACGGAAGTCAGTGTGTCTAATGTACTGGAAGCAGCAACAACGATCCTATCTTCTGAAACGGAAGTCAGTGTGTCTAATGTACTGGAAGCAGCAACAACGATCCTATCTTCAGAAACGGAAGTCAGTGTATCTAATGTACTGGAAGCAGCAACAACGATCCTATCTTCTGAAATGGAAGTCAGTGTGTCTAATGTACTGGAAGCAGCAACAATGATCCTATCTTCTGAAACGGAAGTCAGTGTGTCTAATGTACTGGAAGCAGCAACAAAGATCCTATCTTCTGAAACGGAAGTCAGTGTGTCTAATGTACTGGAAGCAGCAACAACGATCCTATCTTCTGAAACGGAAGTCAGTGTGTCTAATGTACTGGAAGCAGCAACAACGATCCTATCTTCTGAAATGGAAGTCAGTGTGTCTAATGTACTGGAAGCAGCAACAATGATCCTATCTTCTGAAACGGAAGTCAGTGTGTCTAATGTACTGGAAGCAGCAACAACGATCCTATCTTCTGAAATGGAAGTCAGTGTGTCTAATGTACTGGAAGCAGCAACAACGATCCTATCTTCAGAAACGGAAGTCAGTGTGTCTAACTGGAAGCCACAACAATGATCCTATCTTCTGAAACGGAAGTCAGTGTGTCTAATGTACTGGAAGCAGCAACAACGATCCTATCTTCTGAAATGGAAGTCAGTGCGTCTAATGAACTGGAAGCAGCAACAAAGATCCTATCTTCTGTAACGGAAGTCAGTGTGTCTAACTGGAAGCAGCAACAACGATCCTATCTTCTGAAACGGAAGTCAGTGTATCTAATGTACTGGAAGCAGCAACAAAGATCCTATCTTCTGAAACGGAAGTCAGTGTGTCTAACTGGAAGCCACAACAGCGATCCTATCTTCTGAAACGGAAGTCAGTGTGTCTAATGTACTGGAAGCAGCAACAACGATCCTATCTTCTGAAACGGAAGTCAGTGTATCTAACGTACTGGAAGCAGCAACAACGGTCCTATCTTCTGAAACAGAAGTCAGTGTGTCTAATGTACTGGAAGCAGCAACAACGATCCTATCTTCTGAAACGGAAGTCAGTGTGTCTAATGTACTGGAAGCAGCAACAACGATCCTATCTTCTGAAACGGAAGTCAGTGTGTCTAATGTACTGGAAGCAGCAACAACGATCCTATCTTCTGAAATGGAAGTCAGTGCGTCTAATGAACTGGAAGCAGCAACAAAGATCCTATCTTCTGAAACGGAAGTCAGTGTGTCTAATGTACTGGAAGCAGCAACAACGATCCTATCTTCTGAAACGGAAGTCAGTGTGTCTAATGTACTGGAAGCAGCAACAACGATCCTATCTTCTGAAACGGAAGTCAGTGTGTCTAATGTACTGGAAGCAGCAACAACGATCCTATCTTCTGAAACGTAAGTCAGTGTGTCTAATGTACTGGAAGCAGCAACAACGATCCTATCTTCTGAAACGGAAGTCAGTGTGTCTAATGTACTGGAAGCAGCAACAACGATCCTATCTTCTGAAACGGAAGTCAGTGTGTCTAATGTACTGGAAGCAGCAACAACGATCCTATCTTCTGAAACGGAAGTCAGTGTGTCTAATGTACTGGAAGCAGCAACAACGATCCTATCTTCAGAAACGGAAGTCAGTGTATCTAATGTACTTGAAGCAGCAACAGCGATCCTATCTTCTGAAACGGAAGTCAGTGTGTCTAATGTACTGGAAGCAGCAACAACGATCCTATCTTCAGAAATGGAAGTCAGTGCGTCTAATGTACTGGAAGCAGCAACAAAGATCCTATCTTCTGAAACGGAAGTCAGTGTGTCTAACTGGAAGCCACAACAACGATCCTATCTTCTGAAACGGAAGTCAGTGTGTCTAATGTACTGGAAGCAGCAACAACGATCCTATCTTCTGAAACGGAAGTCAGTGTATCTAACGTACTGGAAGCAGCAACAACGGTCCTATCTTCTGAAACAGAAGTCAGTGTGTCTAATGTACTGGAAGCAGCAACAACGATCCTATCTTCTGAAACGGAAGTCAGTGTGTCTAATGTACTGGAAGCAGCAACAACGATCCTATCTTCTGAAACGGAAGTCAGTGTGTCTAATGTACTGGAAGCAGCAACAACGATCCTATCTTCTGAAATGGAAGTCAGTGTGTCTAATGAACTGGAAGCAGCAACAAAGATCCTATCTTCTGAAACGGAAGTCAGTGTGTCTAATGTACTGGAAGCAGCAACAACGATCCTATCTTCTGAAACGGAAGTCAGTGTGTCTAATGTACTGGAAGCAGCAACAACGATCCTATCTTCTGAAACGGAAGTCAGTGTGTCTAATGTACTGGAAGCAGCAACAACGATCCTATCTTCTGAAACGTAAGTCAGTGTGTCTAATGTACTGGAAGCAGCAACAACGATCCTATCTTCTGAAACGGAAGTCAGTGTGTCTAATGTACTGGAAGCAGCAACAACGATCCTATCTTCTGAAACGGAAGTCAGTGTGTCTAATGTACTGGAAGCAGCAACAACGATCCTATCTTCTGAAACGGAAGTCAGTGTGTCTAATGTACAGGAAGCAGCAACAACGATCCTATCTTCAGAAACGGAAGTCAGTGTATCTAATGTACTTGAAGCAGCAACAGCGATCCTATCTTCTGAAACGGAAGTCAGTGTGTCTAATGTACTGGAAGCAGCAACAACGATCCTATCTTCAGAAATGGAAGTCAGTGCGTCTAATGTACTGGAAGCAGCAACAAAGATCCTATCTTCTGAAACGGAAGTCAGTGTGTCTAACTGGAAGCCACAACAACGATCCTATCTTCTGAAACGGAAGTCAGTGTGTCTAATGTACTGGAAGCAGCAACAACGATCCTATCTTCTGAAACGGAAGTCAGTGTGTCTAATGTACTGGAAGCAGCAACAACGATCCTATCTTCAGAAACGGAAGTCAGTGTATCTAATGTACTGGAAGCAGCAACAACGATCCTATCTTCTGAAATGGAAGTCAGTGTGTCTAATGTACTGGAAGCAGCAACAATGATCCTATCTTCTGAAACGGAAGTCAGTGTGTCTAATGTACTGGAAGCAGCAACAAAGATCCTATCTTCTGAAACGGAAGTCAGTGTGTCTAATGTACTGGAAGCAGCAACAACGATCCTATCTTCTGAAACGGAAGTCAGTGTGTCTAATGTACTGGAAGCAGCAACAACGATCCTATCTTCTGAAATGGAAGTCAGTGTGTCTAATGTACTGGAAGCAGCAACAATGATCCTATCTTCTGAAACGGAAGTCAGTGTGTCTAATGTACTGGAAGCAGCAACAACGATCCTATCTTCTGAAATGGAAGTCAGTGTGTCTAATGTACTGGAAGCAGCAACAACGATCCTATCTTCAGAAACGGAAGTCAGTGTGTCTAACTGGAAGCCACAACAATGATCCTATCTTCTGAAACGGAAGTCAGTGTGTCTAATGTACTGGAAGCAGCAACAACGATCCTATCTTCTGAAATGGAAGTCAGTGCGTCTAATGAACTGGAAGCAGCAACAAAGATCCTATCTTCTGTAACGGAAGTCAGTGTGTCTAACTGGAAGCAGCAACAACGATCCTATCTTCTGAAACGGAAGTCAGTGTATCTAATGTACTGGAAGCAGCAACAAAGATCCTATCTTCTGAAACGGAAGTCAGTGTGTCTAACTGGAAGCCACAACAGCGATCCTATCTTCTGAAACGGAAGTCAGTGTGTCTAATGTACTGGAAGCAGCAACAACGATCCTATCTTCTGAAACGGAAGTCAGTGTATCTAACGTACTGGAAGCAGCAACAACGGTCCTATCTTCTGAAACAGAAGTCAGTGTGTCTAATGTACTGGAAGCAGCAACAACGATCCTATCTTCTGAAACGGAAGTCAGTGTGTCTAATGTACTGGAAGCAGCAACAACGATCCTATCTTCTGAAACGGAAGTCAGTGTGTCTAATGTACTGGAAGCAGCAACAACGATCCTATCTTCTGAAATGGAAGTCAGTGCGTCTAATGAACTGGAAGCAGCAACAAAGATCCTATCTTCTGAAACGGAAGTCAGTGTGTCTAATGTACTGGAAGCAGCAACAACGATCCTATCTTCTGAAACGGAAGTCAGTGTGTCTAATGTACTGGAAGCAGCAACAACGATCCTATCTTCTGAAACGGAAGTCAGTGTGTCTAATGTACTGGAAGCAGCAACAACGATCCTATCTTCTGAAACGTAAGTCAGTGTGTCTAATGTACTGGAAGCAGCAACAACGATCCTATCTTCTGAAACGGAAGTCAGTGTGTCTAATGTACTGGAAGCAGCAACAACGATCCTATCTTCTGAAACGGAAGTCAGTGTGTCTAATGTACTGGAAGCAGCAACAACGATCCTATCTTCTGAAACGGAAGTCAGTGTGTCTAATGTACTGGAAGCAGCAACAACGATCCTATCTTCAGAAACGGAAGTCAGTGTATCTAATGTACTTGAAGCAGCAACAGCGATCCTATCTTCTGAAACGGAAGTCAGTGTGTCTAATGTACTGGAAGCAGCAACAACGATCCTATCTTCAGAAATGGAAGTCAGTGCGTCTAATGTACTGGAAGCAGCAACAAAGATCCTATCTTCTGAAACGGAAGTCAGTGTGTCTAACTGGAAGCCACAACAACGATCCTATCTTCTGAAACGGAAGTCAGTGTGTCTAATGTACTGGAAGCAGCAACAACGATCCTATCTTCTGAAACGGAAGTCAGTGTGTCTAATGTACTGGAAGCAGCAACAACGATCCTATCTTCAGAAACGGAAGTCAGTGTATCTAATGTACTGGAAGCAGCAACAACGATCCTATCTTCTGAAATGGAAGTCAGTGTGTCTAATGTACTGGAAGCAGCAACAATGATCCTATCTTCTGAAACGGAAGTCAGTGTGTCTAATGTACTGGAAGCAGCAACAAAGATCCTATCTTCTGAAACGGAAGTCAGTGTGTCTAATGTACTGGAAGCAGCAACAACGATCCTATCTTCTGAAACGGAAGTCAGTGTGTCTAATGTACTGGAAGCAGCAACAACGATCCTATCTTCTGAAATGGAAGTCAGTGTGTCTAATGTACTGGAAGCAGCAACAATGATCCTATCTTCTGAAACGGAAGTCAGTGTGTCTAATGTACTGGAAGCAGCAACAACGATCCTATCTTCTGAAACGGAAGTCAGTGTGTCTAATGTACTGGAAGCAGCAACAACGATCCTATCTTCTGAAATGGAAGTCAGTGTGTCTAATGTACTGGAAGCAGCAACAATGATCCTATCTTCTGAAACGGAAGTCAGTGTGTCTAATGTACTGGAAGCAGCAACAAAGATCCTATCTTCTGAAACGGAAGTCAGTGTGTCTAATGTACTGGAAGCAGCAACAACGATCCTATCTTCTGAAACGGAAGTCAGTGTGTCTAATGTACTGGAAGCAGCAACAACGATCCTATCTTCTGAAACGGAAGTCAGTGTGTCTAATGTACTGGAAGCAGCAACAACGATCCTATCTTCTGAAATGGAAGTCAGTGTGTCTAACTGGAAGCAGCAACAACGATCCTATCTTCTGAAACGGAAGTCAGTGTGTCTAATGTACTGGAAGCAGCAACAACGATCCTATCTTCTGAAACGGAAGTCAGTGTGTCTAACTGGAAGCAGCAACAACGATCCTATCTTCTGAAACGGAAGTCAGTGTGTCTAACTGGAAGCCACAACAACGATCCTATCTTCTGAAACGGAAGTCAGTGTATCAAATGTACTGGAAGCAGCAACAACGATCCTATCTTCTGAAACGGAAGTCAGTGTGTCTAATGTACTGGAAGCAGCAACAAAGATCCTATCTTCTGAAACGGAAGTCAGTGTGTCTAATGTACTGGAAGCAGCAACAACGATCCTATCTTCTGAAACGGAAGTCAGTGTGTCTAACTGGAAGCAGCAACAACGATCCTATCTTCTGAAACGGAAGTCAGTGTATCTAATGTACTGGAAGCAGCAACAACGATCCTATCTTCTGAAACGGAAGTCAGTGTGTCTAATGTACTGGAAGCAGCAACAGCGATCCTATCTTCTGAAACGGAAGTCAGTGCGTCTAATGAACTGGAAGCAGCAACAAAGATCCTATCTTCTGAAACGGAAGTCAGTGTGTCTAATGTACTGGAAGCAGCAACAACGATCCTATCTTCTGAAACGGAAGTCAGTGCGTCTAATGAACTGGAAGCAGCAACAAAGATCCTATCTTCTGAAACGGAAGTCAGTGTGTCTAATGTACTGGAAGCAGCAACAACGATCCTATCTTCTGAAACGGAAGTCAGTGTGTCTAATGTACTGGAAGCAGCAACAACGATCCTATCTTCTGAAACGGAAGTCAGTGTATCTAATGTACTGGAAGCAGCAACAACGATCCTATCTTCTGAAACGGAAGTCAGTGCGTCTAATGAACTGGAAGCAGCAACAAAGATCCTATCTTCTGAAATGGAAGTCAGTGTGTCTAATGTACTGGAAGCAGCAACAACGATCCTATCTTCTGAAACAGAAGTCAGTGTGTCTAATGTACTGGAAGCAGCAACAACGATCCTATCTTCTGAAACGGAAGTCAGTGTGTCTAATGTGCTGGAAGCAGCAACAACGATCCTATCTTCAGAAACGGAAGTCAGTGTATCTAATGTACTGGAAGCAGCAACAACGATCCTATCTTCTGAAATGGAAGTCAGTGTGTCTAATGTACTGGAAGCAGCAACAACGATCCTATCTTCTGAAACAGAAGTCAGTGTGTCTAATGTACTGGAAGCAGCAACAACGATCCTATCTTCTGAAACGGAAGTCAGTGTGTCTAATGTGCTGGAAGCAGCAACAACGATCCTATCTTCAGAAACAGAAGTGAGTGTGTCTAATGTACTGGAAGCAGCAACAACGATCCTATCTTCAGAAACGGAAGTCAGTGTATCTAATGTACTGGAAGCAGCAACAACGATCCTATCTTCTGAAATGGAAGTCAGTGTGTCTAATGTACTGGAAGCAGCAACAACGATCCTATCTTCTGAAACGGAAGTCAGTGTGTCTAATGTACTGGAAGCAGCAACAACGATCCTATCTTCTGAAACGGAAGTCAGTGTGTCTAATGTACTGGAAGCAGCAACAACGATCCTATCTTCTGAAATGGAAGTCAGTGTGTCTAACTGGAAGCCACAACAGCGATCCTATCTTCAGAAACGGAAGTCAGTGTGTCTAATGTACTGGAAGCAGCAACAACGATCCTATCTTCTGAAATGGAAGTCAGTGTGTCTAATGAACTGGAAGCAGCAACAACGATCCTATCTTCTGAAATGGAAGTCAGTGTGTCTAACTGGAAGCCACAACAGCGATCCTATCTTCAGAAACGGAAGTCAGTGTGTCTAATGTACTGGAAGCAGCAACAACGATCCTATCTTCTGAAACGGAAGTCAGTGTATCTAATGTACTGGAAGCAGCAACAACGATCCTATCTTCTGAAACGGAAGTCAGTGCGTCTAATGAACTGGAAGCAGCAACAAAGATCCTATCTTCTGAAACGGACGTCAGTGTGTCTAATGTACTGGAAGCAGCAACAACGATCCTATCTTCTGAAACGGAAGTCAGTGTATCTAATGTACTGGAAGCAGCAACAAAGATCCTATCTTCTGAAACGGAAGTCAGTGTGTCTTCTGAAACGGAAGTCAGTGTGTCTAACTGGAAGCAGCAACAACGATCCTATCTTCTGAAACGGAAGTCAGTGTGTCTAACTGGAAGCAGCAACAAAGATCCCATCTTCTGAAACGGAAGTCAGTGTGCATAACTGGAAGTAGCAACAACGATCCTATCTTCTGAAACGGAAGTCAGTGTGTCTAATGTACTGGAAGCAGCAACAACGATCCTATCTTCTGAAATGGAAGTCAGTGTGTCTAATGTATTGGAGGGCAGCAACAACGATCCTATCTTCAGAAATGGAAGTCAATGTGTCTAATGTACTGGAAGCAGCAACAACGATCCTATCTTCTGAAACGGAAGTCAGTGTGTCTAATGTACTGGAAGCAGCAACAACGATCCTATCTTCTGAAACGGAAGTCAGAGTGTCTAATGTACTGGAAGCAGCAACAAAGATCCTATCTTCAGAAATGGAAGTCAGTGTGTCTATTATCTTCTGAAACGGAAGTCAGTGTGTCTAATGTACTGGAAGCAGCAACAACGATCCTATCTTCTGAAATGGAAGTCAGTGTGTCTAATGTACTGGAAGCAGCAACAACGATCTTATCTTCTGAAATGGAAGTCAGTGTGTCTTATGTACTGAAACGGAAGTCCGTGTGACTAATGTCTTCTGAAACGGAAGTCAGTGTGTCTATTGTCTTCTGAAACGGAAGTCAGTGTGACTAATGTACTGGAAGCAGCAACAAAGATCCTATCTTCTGAAACGGAAGTCAGTGTGTCTAATGTACTGGAAGCAGCAACAAAGATCCTATCTTCTGAAATGGAAGTCCGTGTGACTAATGTACTGCAAATGATGTATGGGTTAATTGTTAGACTGGAATGTGATGAAAATGATTTCACTGATATCGGAAAAGTTAAAGACAGTATCAGATTGGATATTGCTCAATGGAATGCATCTCCTAACAGAATCCATTTAATGTCATGTGCAGTAGACCCCAGACTTAATGACTTGAGCCTTCTATCAGGTGACAGTTCTAAACATGAGTCTTCTTTTGAGTCAACTGCTATGTGGCTGAGCAATGAGTTTTTGGAAAACTATGAAAGGAGTAAAACTAAATCTGACACTGCCTCCAAATCCCGGGCACAAAGTTCATTTGAGAGTGCCAATGACTCAGAAAAAGGCAAGTCCGAAGTGTGTGCCACCAGTGTGTCAGTTGAGTCAGGACCTGCTCAGACAAAAAAAAAACCATAATCACCACTGAAACTGATCTTTGAGGTATTACCCAAAACTCGCAAATTAACCAGACCTTCATTTTAAAAAAATCAATGCGTGCTATACATTGCGTGCCCAAGATGACGCCAAGGCAAGCCGTTTCTTTGGTGGCATGTTAATTTGGGAAAAGGCCTCTAAGGGCACAAAAAGGAGATGCAAATACTTAGTGTGACAAGTAGGCAATTTGTAGGTACAGTCTCTGACATCAGGAAGATGTCATCATCATACATCAAACACAGAATTGGTGTACTCATCACTTCACATAAATCATTATCCTGGTCAAGAAGTTCATTAGCGATGTCATCCATAAACAAGTTAAGAAATAACAGACTTAAGTTATTGTCTTACATCACACCTCGAGATGTAAAAAATTATTGGGTTAGGCCACACAAAGTAGATCTTCTGTTTCTCAGGCCATTATTTGTAAAATTGCATGCGGGTGAGCGGTTTTTTATTTTATTTTTTATTTCAGTAATTACTTCTTTGCCATCAAAAGTTCATCATGTTCTTGGTTCAAGTTTTAGGCCTCATAATGTACAGAATAGCATGGGTGGTGGTGTATTTCATCCCTTGAGTGCAAGAAGGCTTTGCAATGCTAAAGCATTGTAAAGCCTTCTTGCACTCAAAGGACAAATTCATCAAATTTTTTAACTTGGGTAAAATATCAGACATAAACCATTTAATTTTTATTTTCTTTAAGTTTAAATTAGTTATAAAAAGAGAGCATGTGGCGGCCAAAAGGACCATGCAAGAGGGCCTGAGAAACAGATTTTTTATTTTATTAGGCCTTAAATTATCATCAATCCTTACACTTGACTCGGTATCTCTCAGGAGATTCTTAATAGTTTTATACATATTGCTTTTTATTCCCAGAGCGGCCAAGCGATACAATAACCCCTTTCGCTAGTGTTGTACGGTTAACCGGTTTTATAAGTCGGTTTCGGTTTTGCTTGAAAACCAAAACCGAAACCGTGTAACTGGTAAATGAGTACGGTTTCGGTTTTTTCCTAAAATGTCGGGAAGAGATGTTTTCTTTATTCAGTTTGCACTAACAATGTCTGAAATGTCAAGCTTTGTCAGGAAATAACAGTGTCGTCAACGCACGCCACATTCTGGGTGCAAAGAGGCCACTGCAGCATGTCCAGATCACTCGAGAATTATGTATGACAAGTTGTTAATCACAAACCGTTGACGTAAAAATGGGTTGTGTTTTCTGTGAGAATGACAAAACAGACAGCCAACACGCCTACATTTCACTGATTTCAGGAAATACCTTGCGCAATTGGCTTCGTTTTTGAACAGGTTTATATGACATAGTCAATCAGTTTAATTAAAATTACTTATCTACAATCTGTTGGACAGGGAATAATATCATATCAGAAAAAGGTCTTGGTATTTCATTGTTGTATTCAAAAATAACATTTGTCACGGATTGCCCCACCACGTGCATCGGATGTTGTCTGTTGCCTCCCTTGATGTGCTTATCTGGGAAGAGGTTTTACTGCAATTCAGTTTTGGGACGTTCCGACCCGAGACGATTTGTCCTGAAGGCTTCGGCCCACTAAAACGCGAAACCGCAAGTTCTTATTCTATTTAGTTCAATATATGAAGGCCAAAACGTCTTGAACCGAAACGTCCCGAGGCCGAAACGTCCCAAGACCGAATCGTCCATATCCACGGGATAAAGCTGCGTTCCGTAATATCGCTGTCAATGTGCCACAGTTGCATTCCCACACAACTTACTTTAAGGGGGCCAACCAAAGGAACAAATCAGCGGTAGAAATAGAAATTGGAATGGCAAGAGGTAAACGCAAAAAAGCTACAATATATAACAGTACACCAGTGAATTTGTGAAATCAATTCTGTT
This sequence comes from Pictodentalium vernedei, assembly GCA_031216915.1. NCBI lineage: Eukaryota > Metazoa > Mollusca > Scaphopoda > Dentaliida > Dentaliidae > Pictodentalium > Pictodentalium vernedei. The sequence continues at coordinate 488,333,924 of CM062291.1, read as the reverse complement.
GAGCTAAAACCATTGCGTGCGCGAGGTGTGTGTGGGGGGAACAATAGGTATTTGGTAAAGTGGTTCAGTTTGAAGCCCACCCAGCTACAAACAATATGACTTTCCCATTCCAGGCTGACATGAAATGATTGCTGATTATTTTACTAGGGCGGATGGTGGCACTAGTCACCACTGTGTGTGTGTGGGGGGGGGGGGGGGGGGGGGGGGGGTATTGAAAAGAGTGCATACATCAGTTCATTGTCAAATATGTTAGGATGGGTGTCTAGGTGACCCACTTGGCAACGCTTGTTATTATTTGCAATGCCTGGTAGGGTCATTTTGTTAGGCTGCCCAGAGCCCACCTAGGAGTGAGCACTGAACAGAGCGCTGGGAAATTGTGAATTAGCTCTTTTCACACCCATGTGTTAATATCAATTCATCATAGACTCTCTATGCCTGAACTTAAAGACCAGAGGTGGGGGGGGGGGGGGGGGCATGTGCCTAGAATTGGTGAGTGGTGATATTCTACGAACACTGTTACATTTTATTTTCTTTTATATTATTTTGTTTTGATAATGCCTGCCATTTATACACTTAGCACAAATGCTAGTCACTGCCAATTATATCATCATTGAAAATATGACAGTATAGGCATTATATCGACACTACATAGTTTCTGTTGGAAACTGCAGATGTCTTACTATAAAAAACCGAAAACCGACCTATAAACCGAGTTTTTTTTAAATAACCGAACCGAAACAAGAAAAATAAAACCGCACAACACTACCTCTCGCCATACTTTATCGAAGGCTTTATTAACTGGTATAGAGTGCTGGAAGCCCACATTTGGGCTCTATTCTTAAGTACAGGCACCGCAACATAAAGGCTTCAAATTCAGTGGCTATGCTTCATATTATCTTTGAAGTGATATCATTTTATCTGTTAGGATTTACCTTAATACAATTATGGGAGAGTGCCCACATGCACTCACGCCCACATGCACGCCCACATGCACTCTCCCATGAATTGTAACAAGGCAGAGACAACTGAACAAATTTTGATGGTCAAAAATAATTTAGCACTCTATTTATTTATTGGTGTTTAAGGTCACATATTTTTGCACAATGGCTAATCATGACCACAACATGAGTATCAACTCAAGACCAGGGGTGAGCAATAATAAGCCATGTTGCCCATTTTAGAGAGGGTTTACACCTCCCAAGCATTGGTGACTGGGTCCTATTTTACCAGTAAAACAGAGCCTGTTTATTGCAGTAAACAGACACTGCTTCCCTTCCTGGGGTTCCCACTGGAAAATTTAGCACTCTACCAGTTCAAGTAAAAAAAGCACGTATACAGACGTTTGTTTTTCTCATTACTACGTTTTATTAGATTATTGATTATAAAGAGACTATCTGTCGTCCTATGATCTTTTTTTAAAACTGCACTGATATTGGGATAGAACTTCCAGCTGATCTGTGTATAGTGTTAATCTCTCAAGCATGATATTGAGAAACACCTTACCCAGAATGCTGGTGAAGGTTATACCCCTGAATTGATCGGCATTTATAGGGTTACTGCGTTTTGGAATAGGTACAGTATATAGGGAATATCCCTGATATCAGAATATCCTTGAATATTTTTATCAGAATGGGTACTATGGAGACAGCCCTGCATAAGCTATATACTTCCTGCTGAATCCATTTCCAATTTAGTTATGTACACAACAGCAATATATTTTGTATTCTTCTTCTGTTGTTTTTGGAAATAAATATTGTTTAAACCAGAATGGGTACTATAATATATCGGGTTGATTTGATCATTTCAGCCTTTAGTCCTTTGGATTTTCCTCATTTTAACTTTGAGATTGCCTTTATTACAGTTGAAACTAGAAGTCCTGTCACAATTAGTGCAGAAATATCTCGTTAGTTAATGCGCTCCTTACCGCAGAAGAATGAAGTAGTCCAAAATACACGAGAACGTTTGCACTGTGAAATATAAAATAAAATGCCCGATTAGCATGGCGGGTAGTAAACTCATGTACTGAATCGATCAAACAGAAAGAAAATATTGAAACTATAGTCTGTGGAGGGTGGATTATTAATAAATCGCTGTGGGGTAGATTTGTCACTCATTAATTATTTACAAGTACTGAGGACAAGACACAGGAAGCACTTGTAAACTTTCATCACATGGACCACCGGGGTATACCCGGTGGTCCATGTGATGAAATTTTGCAAGTGTTTCTCTTGCAGTTATGAGCAATTATAAATACTTTTCGAGTGGGAATATATGGCGCTGCGATTAAGTAGTAATCCACTCTCTTCAATTTATATATGCAGTTGAATTTTAATATCTATTTACGTCATTACATGTGCATATATCCCAGTAAAGGTTAAGAATGGTGTTAATGATCTCTATTTACTAGTATAGAATTATTGGGTACACTGTTTTTCTATGGGAATTGAGTTACACTAAAGAGCATGATAGGGACAAAAAGTGCACTTACTCAGCGCACTATTACTTCAAAATAGTGCACAATACAGTGACAGGACTTCTAGTTTCAACTGTACTTCAGTTTCAGTAACACGATAATCAAGGGTGTTGTTACAAGACAATTGGCGCTCCAGGTTGCATAGCTTAGCGGAGTTGTCTTTCTGGAAATTCTCATTAAACTCTGATGGATTGGGAGGTGACTGAGATTTCAGAAGGGCTCATAAAATTCATCTGGATGAAAGACAGAAGATTGGGCAGATGGCTGGTTAAACTCTGATTTTATCTTTGCTAATAAATCCCAGTATTTTTTAGGATTGCTACTCTTCATTTGAGTGATGGCTATCGAATCAGTGTTGTTTATACTCCCTCCGTTTTAGTGTAACCCTTCGAGACTTTAATTAACCTGACGTTGAAACGTCACTGGGAATTCAGTTTCAACGTTTTTCAAAATGAACGTCAAACGTCAGAAAGTACAAATAACAAGATTGTTTCACATTAGTGAGTATCTGGTTGAAGGCTAGATTATTTTTGGCGGTCTGAATTAATTATTCAAAACTTGTTTTATTCAGGCCTGGCATTCTGAAAAATGCAGGAGGGCAAAAAATCGCTCTCCTCAATCAGCTTAGGAGAGCAATTAGCTTTACACAGCATTTTAAGTATCCAGTTGAACGAACTCATTGAAACTGAAACCAACAGACTATATCAGTGATTTTATTAACTTTACTAAGGTAAAGTGAAATCTCTTAGACATCTAGATGTCTCACTCAACAACCGAACACACGTTTGACAAGACCTGTGTGTGTACCCAGACATGTTGTCCTAGAAAGTCATATGCCTACCACTACCACCTTCAACCCCCCAAGGGGGGGTTGAAGGTGGTAGTGGTAGGCGTATGACTTTCTTGGACAACAGGTCTGCTTGAATCTACAGTCACATCCTGGTGCAAGTGCTTCAAGTGACAGGATAGTAGTAATGGTAGTATGTTATAGTGTCAATATTCCTTGAATAATTACCCCTCAAACTGTGATGTCAGTTGTTGAATTTGAAACTGACAGAAAAAAAAATATTGCTGTGACCCATTTTGCTTCAAATGATTGCAACTGTGTTTGGGTATGGTTGCAGCCATTACCTTTTACCACTAAACCACTTTCAAAATGAAATTACGTGATGTTATGTGACTTCGAAGTTAAATTACATTTTTGCTTTACAACAAAAATTTAATGTGAGCATAATACATGTAATCTCAATCATCCCAGACCAAAATATTTAAGAGGGCAATTTTTCGCTCTCCTTAATTCTTTCAGGAGGGCAGTAAGGAGAGCTAAAAAATCGCTCTCCTGAAATTGCCAAGCCTGTTTATTACAAATTATTATTTGTGTTTGACTGGATATTAAATATAAGCAAGGGAAGTGTTGACTTTTGCTTTATATCCTCATATTTTGAAAGGCTTGATCGTGGCTTCTTGTACTCAACCAGTTAAGAAGTCTTGTCTGCAGGATTATATCTGTATATTAACCCTTAAGCCCCCATATAGCCCCAAACCGCCACTTTTATATTGCATTGAAGCAGGTGCTCCCTTGTGTAATCTTTTTTATTACTCTTGTGTGTAGACTGAATTTTCCCTGGCAGTGGTTCTACATCACTGCTGGCTGCCTGTATAGGCAGCCAGCAGTGATGTAGAACCACTGCCAAGTCATCAATAACTATGTAAGCAGAAAAAGGCCATAAATACTTTAAAATTAATCTGAGGACTTAAGGGTTAAGCTGCGATAACATTTGGCTCAATGGTTGTAATTGAGCACTAATCAGGAGAAAATAGGAAATGAGGTTAAAACTTTAACCCTTTCGTGAGTCGTCGGCATGCGCCGCACCAGTGGTAAACTGAAACTACAAAATCGTCGGCGCGCTGCGCGCCAATGGCAAACTAATGCATCCACTCTCACCTCAGTCCACGTGTGCTATCTCTTTCAGTCCACAGAAGTAATTTCATGCCCGAATGAATTTAGAGTTGTTTCCCTTTAGTTGATTGGCTACAGTTTTAGCGCATATTGCACCTCACAGTAATTCCACGGATGAAGATGACAAATGAGAGCAACGTGGAAAAAGGATTCTGTGGTACAGTCTGGCTCAAATCAAGTTGACACATATGACACTACTATGAGTGCTGGACGTTCAGATGATGTTGCCAGTAATAATCCAGATGACGGTATGGAATAGGGCTGGCCAGTGGGAGAGGACGCGGTAGAAAAAGAAGTGCTGGTCCGGGACATGGCAGAATACGAGGGAGCTGGCATGAGGTCGTGAAATTGGTCCAATTTTTCAATGGGAAAAATGCACAGATTTTGTTCCACTGGATATCCCATGTTCTGAAGCTGGGAAGATAAATCTTGATTTACCTGACAATCCAAATGAATGGAATGTTTTATACCTTTATCTAATGGATGAGATCATCCCGAAATTAACCCCAATATCCCAAGTCTGGGGGGGGGGGGGGGGGGTCGGTTTGGCCGAGTCGCGAAAGGGTTAAAAAATTGAAAAATAATAACAAAACAAATGACCACATGGTATCAATGCTCTGTTTGATTTCGTACGTCATAAGAGACGTACAAAAGTATCAATGCGCTGTTTGATTTTGAACGTCATAAGACGTACAAAAGTATCAAAGGGTAAAGGGATCTGTAATGCTGTTTTCTTGCAGTAAAATAGCGACCTCATACTATTGGGTATTGCTGTATATGATCATATGTTTCTGCATGATATGAGGTGTCTTTTGAGTTCACACCAGCTTTTATCCGTACCACGGTTTAGGCTTTTGTTTTGAATGTCCACATCTCTTTTAGAGCTGTAGGTTAACCGAAACCGAACCGAAGTTTTTAGTTTTTTTTAAAAAACCGAAACCAAAACCGTTGACAACCCATAATGTAAGGATTTTCATTTTTTATTAAATAATACTCTCTTGGCAGAAATTCACAGAATGTAGCTATCCTAGAGTAGTGAGAGTATCCAGACACTGCCAATGGCAGTGTCTGGGTACTCTCACTACTCTGGGAAGGCTACATTCTGTGAATTTCAGACACTTCAATTTAGTGGTGTTTACAGCTTTCCTCAAGTTGCGTGTAGGTGTCAGACCTCGAAAAATGGCCAAGCGCAATAAAAGTTCTGTATATTTAGGTAATTATTATATTGGCCTTCCTGATTCTTCATGTATTATAGCTTATTTCGGGCATTCATTGAGTTTCACTCAATTTCACTGCCTTTCAGTTATGATTCCGGACATAAGAATGAGTTTTATTGAATTTTATTTGGACTCATGAACAAACCGAAAACCGAACTGAACCGAGGTTTTACTCCACCTGAAAAACCAAAACCGAAACCGAACAAGAAATTTAAAAACCCACAGCTCTATGTATGAGAAGCTATTTTGAAGGGTTATTTCCTTTATTAGACTCTACACTATTCATCTGGAGGGTAGAAAGTAGTTTCAACATGCTACACTAGTTGTCTGGAGGGTAAAAAGTAGTTTCGACATGCTACACTATTTGTCTGGAGGGTAGAAAGTAGTTTCGACATGCTACACTATTTGTCTGGAGGGTAGAAGGTAGTTTCGACATGCTACACTATTTGTCTGGAGGGTAGAAAGTAGTTTTGACATGCTACACTATTTGTCTGGAGGGTAGAAAGTAGTTTCGACGTGCTACACTATTTGTCTGGAGGGTAGAAAGTAGTTTCGACATGCTACACTATTTGTCTGGAGGGTAGAAAGTAGTTTTGACATGCTACACTATTTGTCTGGAGGGTAGAAAGTAGTTTCGACGTGCTACACTATTTGTCTGGAGGGTAGAAAGTAGTTTCGACGTGCTACACTATTTGTCTGGAGGGTAGAAAGTAGTTTCGACGTGCTACACTATTTGTCTGGAGGGTAGAAAGTAGTTTCGACATGCTACACTATTTGTCTGGAGGGTAGAAAGTAGTTTTGACATGCTACACTATTTGTCTGGAGGGTAGAAAGTAGTTTCGACGTGCTACACTATTTGTCTGGAGGGTAGAAAGTAGTTTCGACATGCTACACTATTTGTCTGGAGGGTAGAAGGTAGTTTCGACATGCTACACTATTTGTCTGGAGGGTAGAAAGTAGTTTTGACATGCTACACTATTTGTCTGGAGGGTAGAAAGTAGTTTCGACGTGCTACACTATTTGTCTGGAGGGTAGAAAGTAGTTTCGACATGCTACACTATTTGTCTGGAGGGTAGAAAGTAGTTTTGACATGCTACACTATTTGTCTGGAGGGTAGAAAGTAGTTTCGACGTGCTACACTATTTGTCTGGAGGGTAGAAAGTAGTTTCGACGTGCTACACTATTTGTCTGGAGGGTAGAAAGTAGTTTTGACGTGCTACACTATTTGTCTGGAGGGTAGAAGGTAGTTTCAACATGCTACACTATTCGTGTGGAGGGTAGAAAGTAGTTTCGACATGCTGGCATCATGAATGGAAAATTCTTATTAAAGTTTGTCCTTCAAGTGAGAGTCCAAATCAATTGGAAGTTTTGGACAGTATACGTTTATACTACAAACACATCCATCCAAAATTCTCCATCACACAGAACTGTTGATTACATTAAAACTTGATCAAAACATCTCTCACATATGACTTTGTACTTTCTCATGTGTAGGAGTAAAATCAAGTTTGGTCAAGTTTACTCACATACAATACATACAAGTTTACTCATATATAACACACATAAGTTTACTCATGTAAAACACATACAAGTTTACTCATGTATAACACATACAAGTTTACTCACATATAAAGCATACAAGTTGACTCATGTATAAAACATTCAAGTTTACTCATGTATAACACATACAAGTTTACTCACATATAACACATACAAGTTTACTCATGTATAACACATACAGGTTTACTCATGTGTAACACATACAAGTTTACTCATGTATCACCCATACAAGTTTACTCCTGTATAACACATATAAGTTTACTCATGTATAACACATACACGTTTACTCATGTATAACTTAAACAAGTTTACTCATGTATAACACATACAAGTTTACTCATATATAACACATTCAAGTTTACTCATGCATAACACATTCAAGTTTACTCATGTATAACACATTCAAGTTTACTCACATATAATACATACACGTACACTCATGTATAACACATACAAGTTTACTCATGTACAACACATACATGTTTACTCATGTATAACATAAACAAGTTTACTCATGTATAACACATACAAGTTCACCCACGAGTAACATGTACAAGTTTACTCATGTACAACACATTCAAGTTTACTCATGTATAACACATTCAAGTTTACTCATGTATAACACATACAAGTTTACTCATGTATCACCCATACAAGTTTACTCATGTATAACACATACAAGTTTACTCCTGTATAACACATATAAGTTTACTCATGAATAAAACATACAAGATTAATCATGTATAATAAACAAGTTTACTCACATATAATACAAGTTTACTCATGTATAACACATACACGTTTACCCATGTATAACACATACAAGTTTACTCATGTATAACACATTCAAGTTTACTCACATAAAACACATACAAATTTACTCATGTATAACACATTCAAGTTTACTAATGTATAACACATACAAATTTACTCACATATAATACATACAAGTTGACTCGTGTATAATACATACAAGTTTCCTCATGAACAATACATACAAGTTTACTCATGTATAACACACTCAAGTTTACTCATGTATAACACATACAAGTTTACTCACATATAATACATACAAGTTTACTCATGTATAACACATACAAGTTTACCCATATATAAAACGTACAAGTTTACTCATGTATAACACATACAAGTTTACTCATGTATTACACAAACATGCTTACTCATAACACATTCAGTTTACTCATGTATAACACATACAAGTTTACTCACATCACATTTACTCATGTATCACCCATTCAAGTTTACTCATGTATAATACATACAAGTTTACTCATGTATACAACATACAAGTTTACTGATGTATAACACATACAAGGTTACTCATGTACAACACATACACGTTTACTCATGTATAACAGATACAAGTTTACTCATGTATAATACATACAAGTTTACTCACGTATAATACAAACAAGTTTACTCCTGTATAATACAAACAAGTTTACTCATGTATCATACAAGTTTATTCATGTATAACTTACCAAAACATGGAAAAACTTAGCTGGACAACTGCCGACAAATCCACATAGATGTGTACATACATACTCATACAAGCTCACCATTCTGTTGAAGAAAGGAAATATATAATAAATTTTATTTCGGAAAATTTAATTTTGAAACAACAAAACATGCAGCCATATCATTCCACACTAACATTATAACAATCAACTTACCATGAATCTATTGAATGCAGGGGATGAAAAAGTATTTGATCACGGTGGGTTACCATCTACCTCAACACCACTTCCCTAGATCAGTGGTTTACCATCTACCTCATCACTACTTCCCTAGATCAGTGGTTTACCATCTACCTCATCACTACTTCCCTAGATCAGTGGGTTACCATCTACCTCAACACCACTTCCATAGATCAGTGGTTTAGCATCTACCTCATCACTACTTCCCTAGATCAGTGGTTTACCATCTACCTCATCACTACTTCCCTAGATCAGTGGTTTACCATCTACCTCAACACCACTTCCCTAGAACAGTGGTTTACCATCTACCTCATCACTACTTCCCTAGATCAGTGGTTTACCATCTACCTCAACACCACTTCCCTAGATCAGTGGTTTACCATCTACCTCATCACTACTTCCCTAGATCAGTGGTTTACCATCTACCTCAACACCACTTCCCTAGATCAGTGGTTTACCATCTACCTCATCACTACTTCCCTAGATCAGTGGGTTACCATCTACCTCAACACCACTTCCCTAGATCAGTGGTTTACCATCTACCTCATCACTACTTCCCTAGATCAGTGGGTTACCATCTACCTCAACACCACTTCCCTAGATCAGAGGTTTACCATCTACCTCATCACTACTTCCCAAGAACAGTGGGTTACCATCTACCTCAACACCACTTCCCTAGATCAGTGGTTTACCATCAACCTCAACACCACTTCCCTAGATCAGTGGTTTACCATCTACCTCATCACTGCTTCCCTAGATCAGTGGTTTACCATCTACCTCATCACTACTTCCCAAGAACAGTGGGTTACCATCTACCTCATCACTACTTCACTGGATCAGTGGGTTACCATCTACCTCAACACCACTTCCCTAGATCAGTGGTTTACCATCTACCTCATCACTACTTCCCTAGATCAGTGGTTTACCATCTACCTCATCACTACTTCCCTAGATCAGTGGGTTACCATCTACCTCATCACTACTTCCCTAGATCAGTGGGTTACCATCTACCTCATCACTACTTCCCTAGATCAGTGGTTTACCATCTACCTCATCACTACTTCCCAAGAACAGTGGGTTACCATCTACCTCATCACTACTTCCCTAGATCAGTGGGTTACCATCTACCTCATCCCTACTTCACTGGATCAGGGGGTTCCAACCTACCTCAGTACTACCACACTGGATCAGTGGGTTCCCACCTACCTCAACACCACCTCATTGGATCAGTGGGTTCCCACCTACCTCAATACCACCACACTGGATCAGTGGGTTCCCACCTACCTCAACATCACCTCACTGGATCAGTGGGTTCCCACCTATCTCAACATTACCACACTGGATCAGTGGGTTACCACCTACCTCACCACTATCACACTGGATCAGTGGGTTACCACCTACCTCACAACTATCACACTGGATCCGTGGGTTCCCACCTATCTCAACATTACCACACTGGATCAGTGGGTTCCCACCTACCCCAACACCACCTCACTGGATCAGTGGGTTACAATCCACCTCATCACTATCACACTGGATCAGTGGGTTACAATCCACCTCATCACTATCACACTGGATCAGTGGGTTACCACCTACCTCACCACTATCACACTGGATTAGTGGGTTCCCAGCTACCTCAACACTACCGCACTGGATCAGTGGGTTTCCATCTACCTCACAACTATCACACTGGATCAGTGAGTTACCATCCACTTCATCACTACTTCACTGGATCAGTGGGTTACCATCCACCTCATCACTATCACACTGGATCAGTGGGTTACCATCCACCTCATCACTATCACACTGGATCAGTGGGTTACAATCCACCTCATCACTATCACACTGGATCAGTGGGTTACAATCCACCTCATCACTATCACACTGGATCAGTGGGTTACAATCCACCTCATCACTATCACACTGGATCAGTGGGTTACAATCCACCTCATCACTATCACACTAGATCAGTGGGTTACCATCCACCTCATCACTATCACACTGGATCAGTGGGTTACCATCCACCTCATCACTATCATACTGGATCAGTGGGTTACAATCCACCTCATCTATTTATTTATTTATTTATTGATGTTTAAGGTCACACATTTATGCACAATGGCTAATCATGACCGTATCCACCTCATCACTATCACACTGGATCAGTGGGTTACCATCTACCTCATCACTATCACACTGGATCAGTGGGTTACAATCCACCTCATCACTATCACACTGGATCAGTGGGTTACCATCCACCTCATCACTATCACACTGGATCAGTGGGTTACAATCCACCTCATCACTGTCACACTGGATCAGTGGGTTACAATCCACCTCATCACTATCACACTGGATCAGTGGGTTCTCTTCTATGTCACAACTGTCACACTGGATCAGTGGGTTACAATCCACCTCATCACTATCACACTGGATCAGTGGGTTACAATCCACCTCATCACTATCACACTGAATCAGTGGGTTACCATCCACCTCATCACTATCACACTGGATCAGTGGGTTCCCTTCTATGTCACAACTATCACACTGGATCAGTGGGTTACCATCCACCTACTTCACTGGATCAGTGGGTTATAATCCACCTCATCACTATCCTGCTGGATCAGTGGGTTACAATCCGCCTCATCACTATCACACTGGATCAGTGGGTTACAATCCACCTCATCACTATCACACTGGATCAGTGGGTTACCATCCACCTCATCACTATCACACTGGATCAGTGGGTTACAATCCACCTCATCACTATCACACTGGGTCAGTGGGTTACCACCTACCTCACCACTATCACACTGGATCGGTAGGTTACCACCTTCCTCACCACTATCACACTGGATCAGTGGGTTACAACCCACCTCATCACTATCACACTGGATCAGTGGGTTACAATCCACCTCATCACTATCACACTGGATCAGTGGGTTCCCTTCTACATCACAACTATCACACTGTATCAGTGGGTTCCCTTCTATACCACAACTATCACACTAGATCAGTGGGTTACAATCCATCTCATCACTATGACACTGGATCAGTCGGTTATAATCCACCTCATCACTATCACACTGAATCAGTGGGTTACAATCCACCTCATCACTATCACACTGGATCAGTGGGTTACAATCCACCTCATCACTATCACACTGGATCAGTGGGTTACAACCCACCTCATCACTATCACACTGGATCAGTGGGTTCCCTTCTACATTACAACTATCACACTAGATCAGTGGGTTACTATCCACCTCACCACTATCACACTGGATCAGTGGGTTACAATCCACATCATCACTATCACACTGGATCAGTGGGTTACAATCCACCTCATCACTACCACACTGGATCAGTGGGTTACAATCCACCTCATCACTATCACACTGGATCAGTGGGTTACAATCCACCTCATCACTATCACACTGGATCAGTGGGTTACAATCCACCTCATCACAACTATCACACTGGATCAGTGGGTTACCATCCACTTCATCACTATCACACTGGACCAGTGGGTTCCCTTCTATACCACAACTATCACACTAGATCAGTGGGTTACAATCCATCTCATCACTATGACACTGGATCAGTCGGTTATAATCCACCTCATCACTATCACACTGGATCAGTGGGTTACAATCCACCTCATCACTATCACACTGGATCAGTGGGTTACAATCCACCTCATCACTATCACACTGGATCAGTGGGTTACAACCCACCTCATCACTATCACACTGGATCAGTGGGTTCCCTTCTACATCACAACCATCACACTAGATCAGTGGGTTACTAACCACCTCACCACTATCACACTGGATCAGTGGGTTACAATCCACCTCATCACTATCACACTGGATCAGTGGGTTACCATCCACCTCCTCACTATCACACTGGATCAGTGGGTTACAATCCACCTCATCACTATCACACTGGATCAGTGTTACAATCCACCTCATCACTATCACACTGGATCAGTGGGTTACAATCCACCTCATCACTATCACACTGGATCAGTGGGTTACAATCCATCTCATCACTATCACACTGGATCAGTGGGTTACCATCCACCTCATCACTATCACACTGGATCAGTGGGTTCCCTTCTGCGTCACAACTATCACACTGGATCAGTGGGTTATCATCCACCTCATCACTATCACACTGGATCAGTGGGTTACAATCCACCTCATCACTATCACACTGGATCAGTGGGTTACAATCCACCTCATCACTATCACACTGGCTCAGTGTGTTACAATCTGCCTCATCACTATCACACTGGATCAGTGGGTTATAATCCACCTCATCACTATCACACTGGATTAGTGGGTTACAATCCACCTTATCACTATCACACTGGATCAGTGGGTTCCCTTCTAGATCACAACTATCACACTGGATCAGTGGGTTACCATCCACCTACTTCACTGGATCAGTGGGTTACCACCTACCTCACCACTATCACGCTGGATCAGTGGGTTACAATCCGCCTCATCACTATCACACTGGATCAGTGGGTTACAATCTGCCTCATCACTATCACGCTGGATCAGTGGGTTACAATCCACCTCATCACTATCACACTGGATCAGTGGGTTACCATCCACCTCATCACTATCACACTGGATCAGTGGGTTACCATCCATCTCATCACTATCACACTGGATCAGTGGGTTATAATCCACCTCACCACTATCACACTGGATCAGTGGGTTACCACCTACCTCATCACTATCACACTGGATCAGTGGGTTACCACCTACCACACAACTATCACACAGGATCAGTGGGCTACCATCTACCTCATCACTACATCACTGAATCAGTGGGTTCCCACCTATCTCAACACCACATCACTGGATCACATATCAGTAATGGACCATAGTCAGTAGGATTTGTAGGGTCCCCAGATAAATAATCAGTAATGGACCCCAGACAGTAGGATTTGTAGGGATCCCTAGATAAATGATCAGTAATGGACCCCAGTCAGTAGGATTTGTAGGGATACCTAGATAAATAATCAGTAATGGACCCCAGTCAGTAGGATTTGTAAGGATCCCTTGATAAACTATCACACTGGATCAGTGGGTTACCATCCACCTACTTCACTGGATTAGTGGATTATAATCCACCTCATCACTATCACGCTGGATCAGTGGGTCACAACACCACATCACTGGATCACAAATCAGTAATGGACCATAGTCAGTAGGATTTGTAGGGTCCCCAGATAAATAATCAGTAATGGACCCCAGACAGTAGGATTTGTAGGGATCCCTAGATAAATGATCAGTAATGGACCCCAGTCAGTAGGATTTGTAGGGATACCAAGATAAATAATCAGTAATGGACCCCAGTCAGAAGGATTTGTAGGGATCCCTTGATAAACAATCAGTAATGGACCCGAGTCAGTAGGATTTATAGGGATCCCAATCTAAATAATCAGCAATGGACCCCAGTCAGTAGGATTTGTAGGGATCCCCAGATAAATGATCAGTAAAGGACCCCAGTCAGTAGGATTTGTAGGGATCCCCAACTAAATAATCAGTAATGGACCCCAGTCAGTAGGATTTGTAGGGATTCCTAGATAAATGATCAGTAATGGACCCCAGTCAGTAGGATTTGTAGGGATACCTAGATAAATAATCAGTAATGGACCCCAGTCAGCAGGATTCGTAGGGATCCCTAGACAAATAATCAGTAATGGACCCCAGTCAGTAGGATTTGTAGGGATCCCTTGATAAACAATCAGTAATGGACCCCAGTCAGTAGGATCTGTAGAGATCCCTAGATAAATAATCAGTAATGGACCACAGTCAGCAGGATTTGTAGGGATCCCTAGATAAATGATCAGTAATGAACCCCAGTCAGTAGGATCTGTAGAGATCCCTAGATAAATGATCAGTAATGGACCCCAGTCAGCAGGATTTGTAGGGATCCCCAACTAAATAATCAGTAATGGACCCCAGTCAGTAGGATTTGTAGGGATACCCAGATAAATGATCAGTAAACGACCCCAGTCAGTAGGATTTGTAGGGATCCCCAACTAAATAATCAGTAATGGACACCAGTCAGTAGGATTTGTAGGGATCCCCAGATAAATGATCAGTAAAGGACCTCAGTCAGTAGGATTTGTAGGGATCCCTAGATACATAATCAGTAATGGACCCCAGTCAGTAGGATTTGTAGGGATCCCCAGATAAATAATCAGTAATGGACCCCCGTCAGTAAGATTTGTAGGGATCCCTAGATAAATAATCAGTAATGGACCCCAGTCAGTAGGATCTGTAGGGATCCCCAGATAAATAATCAGTAATGGACCCTAGTCAGTAGGATTTGTAGGGATACCTAGATAAATAATCAGTAATGGACCCCAGTCAGTAGGATTTGTAGGGATCCCTAGATAAATGATCAGTAATGGACCCGGGTCAGTAGGATTTGTAGGGATACCTAGATAAATAATCAGTAATGGACCTTAGTAAGTAGGATTTGTAGGGATCCCCAGATAAATAATCAGTAATGGACCCCAGTCAGTAGGATTTGTAGGGATCCCCAGATAAATAATCAGTAATGGACCCCAGTCAGTAGGATTTGTAGGGATCCCTTGATAATCAGTAATGGACCCCAGTCAGTAGGATTTGTAGGGATACCTAGATAAATAATCAGTAATGGACCCCAGTCAGTAGGATTTGTAGGGATCCCTTGATAAACAATCAGTAATGGACCCGAGTCAGTAGGATTTATAGGGATCCCCATCTAAATAATCAGCAATGGACCCCAGTCAGTAGGATTTGTAGGGATCCCCAGATAAATGATCAGTAAAGGACCCCAGTCAGTAGGATTTGTAGGGATCCCCAGATAAATAATCAGTAATGGACCCCAGTCAGTAGGATTTGTAGGGATCCCTAGATAAATGATCAGTAATGGACCCCAGTCAGTAGGATTTGTAGGGATCCCCAGATAAATAATCAGTAATGGACCCCAGTCAGTAGGATTTGTAGGGATCCCTAGATAAATAATCAGTAATGGACCCCAGTCAGTAAGATTTGTAGGGATCCCTAGATAAATTATCAGTAATGGACCCCAGTCAGTAAGATTTGTAGGGATCCCCAGATAAATAATCAGTAATGGACCCCAGTCAGTAGGATTTGTAGGGATCCCTAGATAAATGATCAGTAATGGATCCGAGTCAGTAGGATTCGTAGGGACCCCTAGATAAATAATCAGTAATGGACCCTAGTCAGTAGGATTTGTAGAAATCCACAGATAAATAATCAGTAATGGACCCCAGTCAGTAGGATTTGTAGGGATCCCTTGATAATCAGTAATGGACCCCAGTCAGTAGGATTTGTAGGGATCCCCAGATAAATAATCAGTAATGGACCCCAGTCAGTAGGATCTGTAGGGATCCCCAGATAAATAATCAGTAATGGACCCCAGTCAGTAGGATTTGTAGGGATCCCTAGATAAATGATCAGTAATGGATCCAAGTCAGTAGGATTCGTAGGGATACCTAGATAAATAATCAGTAATGGATCCGAGTCAGTAGGATTCGTAGGGATACCTAGATAAATGATCAGTAATGGATCCGAGTCAGTAGGATTCGTAGGGATACCTAGATAAATAATCAGTAAAGGACCCCAGTCAGTAGGATTTGTAGGGATCCCTTGATAATCAGTAATGGACCCCAGTCAGTAGGATTTGTAGGGATCTCCAGATAAATAATCAGTAATGGACCCCAGTCAGTAGGATCTGTAGGGATCCCCAGATAAATAATCAGTAATGGACCCCAGTCAGTAGGATTTGTAGGGATCCCTAGATAAATGATCAGTAATGGATCCGAGTCAGTAGGATTCGTAGGGATACCTAGATAAATAATCAGTAATGGACCCCAGTCAGTAGGATTTGTAGGGATCCCCAGATAAATAATCAGTAATGGACCCCAGTCAGTAGGATTTGTAGGGATCCCCAGATAAATGATCAGTAATGGACCCCAGTCAGTAGGATTTGTAGGGATCCCCAGATAAATAATCAATAATGGACCCTAGTCAGTAGGATTTGTAGGGATCCCTAGATAAATGATCAGTAATGGATCCGAGTCAGTAGGATTCGTAGGGATACCTAGATAAATGATCAGTAATGGATCCGAGTCAGTAGGATTCGTAGGGATACCTAGATAAATAATCAGTAAAGGACCCCAGTCAGTAGGATTTGTAGGGATCCCCAGATAAATAATCAGTAATGGACCCCAGTCAGTAGGATTTGTAGGGATCACCAGATAAATAATCAGTAATGGACCCCAGTCAGTAGGATTTGTAGGGATCCCTAGATAAATAATCAGTAATGGACCTCAGTCAGTAGGATTTGTAGGGATCCCTTGATAATCGGTAATGGACCCCAGTCAGTAGGATTTGTAGGGATCCCCAGATAAATAATCAGTAATGGACCCCAGTCAGTAGGATTTGTAGGGATCCCTAGATAAACAAGAGGCCCCAAGGGGCCTGAGGGCGCTCACCTGACATGGTAGCCTAAATATCAACCCAGAGAATTGATTTCAACAAGTTGCATCTGATCCTCCTAAGAAAAGCTTATACCAAATATCCAAAGATTCTGACCAGTGGATCTAAAAAAAAAATAGAAGATTTTTAAAGAAGATTCCTCATATTGAACTAAGTTATAATTCGGGCTCCCACAGTGAGTCCAAATATGGACCTAGGGACTTGGCTTGAACAAAGTTGAATCTCACTCCCTAAGCATGGTGCATACCAAATATCAAAAGATTCTGCCTGCTGGATCTTGAGAAGGTTTTTTAAAGAAAATTCCTCATTTTGAACTAAGTTACAATTCAAGCTCCCACAGTGAGCCCAGATATGGACCAAGGGACTTGGCTTGAACAAACTTGAATCTCACCCCCTAAGCATGGTGCATACCAAATATCAAAAGATTCTGCCTGCTGGATCTTGAAAAGAAGATTTTCAAAGAAATTTGCCTGAAATGCATTAACTTCGAATTCGGGCTTCTATAGTGAGCCCAAATATGAATCCAGGGGGCCAATTTGAACAAACTTGAATCAGATCCACCCCACAATGTTGCATAACAAATAACAAAAGATTCTGCCTGCTGGATCTGGAGAAGAAGATTTTTAAAGAAATTTGCCTGAAATGCACTAAGTTCGAATTTGGGCTTCTATAGTGAGCCCAAATATGAATCCAGGGGGCCGATTTGAACAAACTTGAATCAGATCCACCCCACAATGTTGCATACCAAATATCCAAAGATTCTGCCTGCTGGATCTGGAGAAGAAGATTTTTTAAGAAATTTGCCTGAAATGCACTAAGTTCGAATTCGAGCTTCTATACTGAGCCCAAATATAAACCCAGGTGGCCGATTTGAACAAACTTGAATCAGATCCACCCCACAATGTTGCATGCCAAATATCAAAAGATTCTGCCTGCTCGATCTGAAGAAGATTTTTTAAGAAATTTGCCTGAAATGCACTAAGATCGAATTCGGGCTTTTATAGTGAGCCCAAATATGAATCCAGGGAGCCGATTTGAGCAAACTTGAATCAGATCCACCCCACAATGTTGCATACCAAATATCAAAAGATTCTGCCTGCTGGATCTGGAGAAGAAGATTTTTTAAGAAATTTGCCTGAAATGCACTAAGTTCGAAATCGGGCTCCTATACTGAGCCCAAATATGAACCCAGGGGGCCGATTTGAACAAACTTGAATCAGATCCACCCTACAATGTTGCATACCAAATATCAAAAGATTCTGCCTGCTGGATCTGGAGAAGAAGATTTTTTAATGTTTTTCCCATTGCCTACAGTGTTAAAAAGTGCTGACTCAGCACTTTTTCAAAGTCCCGAAACTGTACCCTATGATAAAACCGATGGCAATTTTTTTTTACCAATCCTTTCTGTTGGTCCCAAGGAAGCTGCACACCAAATAAAAATTCTCAGTGCCGTGCAGTTTTTGAGATATAGGCGTTTTAATTTTTTTCTATTTTTAGCTCCTGTGGTTCCCACGGGGCTACAGGAAAAAAAATTTCTGCATAAATTAGGTACTTATGACCCAATAAGCCCTCACATAAAATTTGGTTCAAATTGGCCTCTCGGTTTAAAAAATAGAAATTTGGGGTGGGGCCAAAATTTTTGCTCCTCCCATAACATCGCCAAGTATAGACCTACAAACTTCTCTTGAACAAACTTGAGTCTACACCTCAAAAGGAAGCTGCATACCAAATATCAAGTCTCTGCTATTGCTGGTTCTTGAGAAGAAGATTTTTTAAGAATTGGAGCATTTTTGCCCCACCCCTCTGCTCAATATGAGCCGAAACCTAATTTGCCCAAAAATCAAAATGCCGCTATATAACCCCTACTCACATGAAATTTCATTAACATGCGGCCAGTGGTTTGGAAGAAAAAGACCCAAACACCACCTTCACGCCGGACGACGGACGACGGACGCCGGACGACGGACGAAAAGTGATCAGAAAAGCTCACCCTGACTTTCAGTCAGGTGAGCTAATAATCAGTAATGGACCCCAGTCAGTAGGATTTGTAGGGGTCCCCAGATAAATAATCAGTAATGGACCCCAGTCAGTAGGATTTGTAGGGATCCCTAGATAAATAATCAGTAATGGACCCCAGTCAGTAGGATTTGTAGGGATCCCTTGATAATCAGTAATGGACCCAGTCAGTAGGATTTGTAGGGATCCCCAGATAAATAATCAGTAATGGACCCCAGTCAGTAGGATTTGTAGGGGGATCCCTAGATAAATAATCAGTAATGGACCCCAGTCAGTAGGATTTGTAGGGATCCCCAGATAAATAATCAATAATGGACCCCAGTCAGTAGGATTTGTAGGGATCCCTAGATAAATGATAAGTAATGGACCCCAGTCAGTAGGATTTGTAGGGATCCCTAGATAAATAATCAGTAATGGACCCCAGTCAGTAGGATTTGTAGGGATCCCTAGATAAATAATCAGTATTGGACCCCAGTCAGTAGGATTTGTAGTGATCCCCAGATAAATAATCAGTAATGGACCCCAGTCAGTAGGATTTGTAGGGATCCCTAGATAAATAATCAGTAATGGACCCCAGTCATTAGGATTTAGAGGTATCCCTAGATAAATGATAAGTAATGGACCCCAGTCAGTAGGATTTGTAGGAATCCCTAGATAAATAATCAGTAATGGACCCCAGTCAGTAGGATTTGTAGGGATCCCTTGATAAATAATCAGTAATGGACCCCAGTCAGTAGGATTTGTAGGGATCCCTAGATAAATAATCAGTAATGGACCCCAGTCAGTAGGATTTGTAGGGATCCCCAGATAAATAATCAGTAATGGACCCCATTCAGTAGGATTTGTAGGGATGCCTAGATAAATAATCAGTAATGGACTCCCGTCAGCAGGATTTGTAGGGATCCCTAGATAAATGATAAGTAATGGATCGCAGTCAGTAGGATTTGTAGGGATACATAAATAAATAATCAGTATTAGACACCCATCAGTAGGATTTGTAGGGATCCCTAGATTAATAATCAGTAATGAACCCCAGTCAGTAGGATTTGTAGGGATCCCCTGATAATCAGCAATGAACCACAGGTAGAATGAAGGTTAAATAATTTTTCTCATATGCTGCAAGTGAAAATTTGGGCTCCCATAAGTAACTCAAATATGAAACAAGGGAAATAAACAAAAAGTATTTCAGAAACTGAAAGAATTTGTCATACACTACAAATAATATTGTTTAAACCTTACCATAAAGATGAGGCAAGAGAGAGAGAGAGAGAGAGAGAGAGAGAGAGAGAAGAATGAGGTGAAGAACCTGAAAGGAAACCATTTTTGAACACAAAGCATTTCCATGGGAACAAGTACATCCTAATAATGATATTTGCGCACAGCAAGATCCCATGTAACACACTTCCTTGTAACAACAGTGAGATTGTATGAACAGTGACAGACTACTTTGCTGTGTAGCATTATAATAAACTGAGACCCATGAAGGCACTTAAATGCTGTGCAAAGCAGCATGCTAACTGGTGTTTAACTTCAACCTTTACAATACCTATAACCTCAGTATGTGACACACACATTAAAGGAGAGTTATTTTGCATTGCTTCTGATGTCTTACACATCATAACCTCAGTATGTGACATTCGTTAAAGGAGAGTTATTTCGCATTGCTTCTGATGTCTTTCACATTATAACCTCAGTATGTGACACTCATTAAAGTAGAGTTATTTTGCATTGTTTCTGATGTCTTTCACATTATAACCTCAGTATGTGACACTCATTAAAGGAGAGTTATTTTGCATTGTTTCTGATGTCTTACACATTATAACCTCAGTATGTGACATTCGTTAAAGGAGAGTTATTTTGCATTGCTTCTGATGTCTTACACATTATAACCTCAGTATGTGACACACACATTAAAGAAGAGTTATTTCGCATTACTTCTGATGTCTTACACATTATAACCTCAGTATGTGACACACACATTAAAGGAGAGTTATTTTGCATTGCTTCTGATGTCTTACACATTATAACCTCAGTATGTGACACTCATTAAAGTAGAGTTATTTTGCATTGTTTCTGATGTCTTTCACATTATAACCTCAGTAAGTGACACTCATTAAAGGAGAGTTATTTTGCATTGTTTCTGATGTCTTACACATTATAACCTCAGTATGTGACATTCGTTAAAGGAGAGTTATTTTGCATTGCTTCTGTCTTACACATTATAACCTCAGTATGTGACACACACATTAAAGGAGAGTTATTTCGCATTGCTTCTGATGTCTTACACACAGTACAGTGTTTTTGTCGCATGCTCTTTCAAATACAAACAAAATCTGTGAGAATTTATCAAGTTAGCAGCTTATTTTCCCTTCAATTGTAATAAGCTTGAAATTTATACATATTCTGGCAGCACTTATAAATATTTATTTACCTGAAAGATTTCCCTGAACACATAACACCTGGCAACATCACAGGTAATGACAATTCAACAAAACCTGAAAAAATTAGGAAACATTCTTTACAATGCCATGTAATTTCTTTCAAACTAAAACAGACTGAAAGAGAAAGAAGGAAAACCTATGCTGTTTATTTCAGATAATGCAATGAAATTTCTATGCACACTCAAACTAGCCCAATAAACATCTCCATCAGTGTTTGAGAGAAGAAAATGACTAAACAATCCATTGGTTGGTAAAATTTACATCTAGAAGGTCGCAAGGGAAGTGCAGAGTTCAGGATAAGATGTTCAGACACACAAAACAGATGATTTACATCTAGAAGGTCGCAAGGGAAGTGCCGAGTTCAGGATACGATGTTCAGACACACAAAACAGATGATTTACATCTAGAAGGTCGCAAGGGAAGTGCAGAGTTCAGGATAAGATGTTCAGACACACAAAACAGATAATTTACATCTAGAAGGTCGCAAGGGAAGTGCAGAGTTCAGGATAAGATGTTCAGACACACAAAACAGATGATTTACATCTAGAAGGTTGCAAGGGAAGTGCAGAGTTCAGGATAAGATGTTCAGACACACAAAACAGATGATTTTCATCTAGAAGGTCGCAAGGGAAGTGCAGAGTTCAGGATAAGATGTTCAGACACACAAAACAGATGATTTACATCTAGAAGGTCGCAAGGGAAGTGCAGAGTTCAGGATTAGATGTTCAGACACACAAAACAGATGATTTACATCTAGAAGATGGCAAGGGAAGTGCAGAGTTCAGGATAAGATGTTCAGACACACAAAACAGATGATTTACATCTAGAAGGTCGCAAGGGAAGTGCAGAGTTCAGGATAAAATGTTCAGACACTCAAAACAGATGATTTACATCTAGAATTATATTTATTTATTGGTGTTTTAAAGTCACATACTTATGCACAATGGCTAATCGTGACCGTGACAGTTTCACGGGTGGAGGAAGCCGGAGTACCCGGTGAGAACCACCGAGCAACGACGAGCAGCTGTCAGCTCTCCAACATCGTAACTCTGAACTCTGCACCACAGCACAGGCAGGGTTAGATTGGTTGAAGACATGCGCACCATCGACGTGCAGTACGCCTCAGTACACAGCGTCATCGTGCCCCCATGTAGGCAATTGGGGTGAAGTGTCTTGCCCAAGGACACAACGCGGTTGCCGCAGGTGGGATTCGAACCGAGGACCTCTCGGCTTGCAGCCTGCACCTCTACCAACTGAGCCACCGCACCCCCCATTTACATCTAGAAGGTTGCAAGGGAAGTGCCAAGTTCAGGATAAGATGTTCAGACACACAAAACAAGGTCATGACCCCTCATTGGAACGAGCTCGTCGATGATTTACAACAAGAATATTAACCCTTTACTCAAAGCCGACGATATCAAAATTTATTATTTTAAATATCATTTTTTCAAATTTTTTCAAAAAATTTCAACAAAACCATATCATGTGACCCCTTGTTTGAACAAGGGGTCACATATGGTTTTGTAGAAATTTTTTTTTAAATAATATTTGTTCAACTGCTGAATTTGCATATTACGCGGGCGGAAGCGGCCGATTCGTTGGGTAAAGGGTTAAAAACAGCAAAGCTGTTTGGTGAGTGGACATTATATAGTATTTTAATCATATAAGAGGCATTTACAACAAGAATAAGAGAATTGAAAACAACAAGCCTGTTTGGTGAGTGGACATTATATAGGATTTTAATCACATAAGAGGCATTTACAACAAGAATAAGAGAATTGAAAACAACAAGCCTGTTTGGTGAGTGGACATTATATAGTATTTTAATCACATAAGAGGCATTTACAACAAGAATAAGAGAATTGAAAACAACAAGCCTGTTTGGTGAGTGGACATTATATAGGATTTTAATCACATAAGAGGCATTTACAACAAGAATAAGAGAATTGAAAACAACAAGCCTGTTTGGTGAGTGGACATTATATAGGATTTTAATCACATAAGAGGCATTTACAACAAGAATAAGAGAATTGAAAACAACAAGCCTGTTTGGTGAGTGGACATTATATAGGATTTTAATCACATAAGAGGCATTTACAACAAGAATAAGAGAATTGAAAACAACAAGCCTGTTTGGTGAGTGGCCATTATATAGGATTTTAATCACATAAGAGGCATTTACAACAAGAATAAGAGAATTGAAAACAACAAGCCTGTTTGGTGAGTGGACATTATATAGTATTTAAATCACATAAGAGGCATTTACAACAAGAATAAGAGAATTGAAAGCAACAAGGATGTTTGGTGAGAAGCCTTTATATAGTACCTGTGCCAATTATCAAACCACTTGATACATATATCTTGCTGGTAATAGAGTTATTGGCAGATACCGATAACTGGAGCTGATTATCAGCCCACCTGATACGTACATCTTGCTTGTAATAGAGCTATTGGCTGATACCGATAACTGGAGCTGATTATCAGCCAACCTGATATATATATCTTGCTGGTAATAGAGTTATTGGCCAATACCGATAACTGGAGCTGATTATTAGCCCACCTGATACATATATCTTGATGGTAATAGAGTTATTGGCTGATACCGATAACCAGAGCTGATTATCAGCCCACCTGATACATATATCTTGATGGTAATAGAGTTATTGGCAGATACCGATAACCAGAGCTGTTTATCATCCCATCTGATATGTACATCTTGCTGGTAAGAGTTATTGGCCAATACCGATAACCAGAGCTGATTATCAGCCCACCTGATATCTATATCTTGCTGGTAATAGAGTTATTGGCAGATATCAATAACCGGAGCTGATTAACAGCCCACCTTATACATATATCTTGCTGGTAATAGAGTTATTGGCCAATACCGATAACCAGAGCTGATTAACAGCCCACCTGATACATATATCTTGCTGATAACAGAGTTATTGGCAGATACCGATAACTGGAGCCGATTATCAGCCCATCTGATATGTACATCTCAGTCCTTCAATTTTGAGGTGCGCTATGGCGCTTGCGCACCATGGCGCACGCAGATTTCCAAACCAGCGAGCGATCAAAAGCGCGCCTCCAAAATCCTGCTCAAGTGGGTGCGTTAATTTCATTCCAAAATTATCACACTGACCCGACATCAAAGCATCACTAACTTTTTGAAGTTTCACGTTTTTTTGAAGATCAACTTAGATGTGCATGTAACTGTACTAACACGTGAGTACAATGCATGTACGCATTATCTGCTCGTCAGATTCAGTCATCTGGTCATGACACAAGTTAAGTTCGCTTGTCGACTTTTGAATGAAGTGTTTCAGAGGCGTGACCAATCACCGTCAATGCCCTCTTGTCAGTTTTAGTTGAGTTGACTGTTGCAAAATCTGTTATGCAGAGAATGAACGAAAGCGTCGTAGGTGTGTCCAGTATGTCAATCAGAGTGACATTTGGAAATTGGCAAGTTAACTTACAAGACACGCTTTTTAGGGGGCTCGATACATCAAGAAAAATGTATTCTCCAGTTATTGAAATGTATTATACATTACAGGTAAAGTAAAATACATGCTCGAAAATAAGACAAGTCCATCATAAAAAGATGTAAAATGGACAGAACTTGACTTGACCAACACCGAGTTGCCTCCGTCACTTGTAACCATTTAATCCATTCAGTTGAATTTCATTAGTGTGGTTTTCAATCCGGTGAAAAACAGCTTGATTGTTATGGGTGAAAGGTTTGATGCTTTATATTTATTTAAAGAGCTGACAGAATTGGGAAATTTTAAAGTCTTTCTCGATTTACACGGACAAGTTGGTGATATGATCTGCGCAGGTCCCACTTCGGTTTTAAACCAATAGAACGGTACGTTACTGCAGTGTTGCTCAATAACCTAAATTTAGCAAGGGATCCCTGCACTTTTATTGACTGAAGCATTTCATTGGTTCTATTTGCGAACTGCGTCACGTCAATACTATTTTTGTGTTGTCAGTCACTGACACAAGTGGGGGTTTTCCGAAGTGGAAGTTATGTAAAATATTGACAGATTTGACAAGAATTGAACAGTTTTTCATTCTAAAACGAACTGACTTTCAAAATAATGTTGAATAATCCCAAACAAAATTTGATTTATATTTCATTTATGACCTGAAAGTACATAATTACTGGGGGCAAGTGGAATTTTACAACTCAGTTGCCCTGGGCAAGTGAGTCTCGATAAAATGTGTACAAGCCTGATGTTGCGCGCCCCACAAAAAGTGCGAGCCTGAATCCCAAAAGCAGTGAGCAACTAAATGCGCACCTGGGTTTTTCAAAATCGAAGGACTGACATCTTGCTGGTAATAGAGTTATTGGCTGATACCGATAACTGGAGCTGATTATCGGCCCATCTGATATGTACATCTTGCTGGTAATAGAGTTATTGGCCAATACCGATAACCGGAGCTGATTAACAGCCCACCTGATATATATATATCTTGCTGGTAATAGAGTTATTGGCCAATACCGATAACCGGAGCTGATTAACAGCCCACCTGATATGTACATCTTGCTGGTAATAGAGTTTTTGGCTGATACTGATAACCAGAGCTGATTATCAGCCCATGGGATACAAATATCTTGCTGGTAATAGAGTTATTGGCCAATACCGATAACCGGAGCTGATTAACAGCCCACCTGATATATATATCTTGCTGGTAATAGAGTTATTGGCCAATACCAATAACCGGAGCTGATTAACAGCCCACCTGATATGTACATCTTGCTGGTAATAGAGTTATTGGCCAATACCGATAACCGGAGCTGATTAAAAGCCCACCTGATATGTACATCTTGCTGGTAATAGAGTTATTAGCTGACACTGATAGCCAGAACTGATTATCAGCCCATGGGATACAAATATCTTCCTGGTAATAGAGTTATCGGCTGACACTGATAGCCGGAACTGATTATCAGCCCACCTGATACACATATCTTCTTGGTAATAGAGTTATCGGCTGATGGCAATAACCAGAGTTGATTATCAGCCCACCTGATACATACAATTGCTGGTAGTGGAATTATAGGTTGATACTGATAACTGGAGCTTATTATCAACCCAACTCATACATAAATCTTGCTGGTAATAGAGTTATTAACCGATACTAATAACAAGTGCTGATTAATGATCCAGTCCTACTGCAAACACATGGAAATAAATATGCACAAATCCCCCAAAAAGTAAAACTTTAAAGTCATACAATTTCATAACAAATTTGGAAGACACTGCAGGCCAATAAAAACATTCATCACGAGGATTCAATTTCAATAAGAGATTGTCTGTGAACACAAACAGTTGTTTTTAGGGGTCTAAAATTTTTGATGCATTCCAAATCTTGTGCCAAATCTGTAAGTAAATAATACACATTTCCAAATGTGTACAACATTAAACATGCATTTTTACAAAATTTGAAGGATGTCTGTCCATAGCAAACCTTTTTTTAGTGGATTTTGTTTCCAGGGTTTAAATTCAGTGATCAGTAAGAAAGCTTATATATAATGGCACATAGTGATGCACAGCAAAACTC
Source organism: Pictodentalium vernedei (assembly GCA_031216915.1). NCBI lineage: Eukaryota > Metazoa > Mollusca > Scaphopoda > Dentaliida > Dentaliidae > Pictodentalium > Pictodentalium vernedei. The sequence continues at coordinate 488,306,437 of CM062291.1, read as the reverse complement.
GATAAAATTTAGGTCCTATTTTGTGTTATTATATGAAATCAGTACCTTTGAATGTCTTTATACATCCTACCTACAACTTTATAAATAAAATTTAGGCCCTATTTTCTGTTATTATATGAAATCAGGACCTCTGAATGTCTTTACACATCTTATCTACAACTTTAATAAAATCTTGATCCTATTTTCTGTTAGTATATGAAATCAGAACCTTTAAATGTCTTTACACATCTTATCTACAACTTTAATAAAATATTGATCCTATTTTCAGTTATATGAAATCAGTACCTTTGAATGTCTTTACACATCTCACCTACAACTTTGTTAATAAAATTTAGGCCCTATTTTGTGTTATTATATGAAATCAGTACCTTTGAATGTCTTTACACATCTTATCTACAACTTTGTTAATAAAATTTAGGCCCTATTTTGTGTTATTGTATGAAATCAGTATCTTTGAATGTCTTTGTACATCTTACCTACTACTTTGTTAATAGAATTTAGGCCCTATTTTGTGTTATTATATGAAATCAGTACCTTTGAATGTCTTTAAACATCTTATCTACAACTTTGTTAATAGAATTTAGGCCCTATTTTGGACTACTGTATGAAATCAGGACCTTTGAATGTCTTTGTACATCTTACCTACTACTTTGTTAGAATTGTTTATTTATTTATTTATTAGTGTTTAAGGTCACATACTTGAGCACAATGACTAATCGTGACCGTGACAGTTTTATGGGTGGAGGATGCCGGAGTACCCAGAAAAAAACACCGAGCATCGATGAGCAACTGTCATCTCAACATTCTAACTCAGTTCAAGCTCGACTCACGCAGGTTACAGCAGTTGAGGATGTGCAGCATCGATGTGCAGTATGTCTTAGTACCCAGCGTCACCGTGACCCCATGTAGGCAACCGGGATAAAGTGCCTTGCCCGTGGACACAATGCGGGTTATCCCAGATGGGGCTCAAACTCGGGGATCTCTAGCATAAAAGTCCATAAAAGTCCAACAGACTATCACTGAGCCACCCCACTCCCCAAAACTTTGTTAGAAAAATTTAGGCCCTATTTTGTGTTATTATACGAAATCACGACCTTTGAATGTCTTTACACATCCTACCTACAACTTTGTTAACAAGAGCAACGCTAATGCGTGTGCTGATGCCCCCGAAGGTAGCATAGCCGGACTTGCATGTAAATAAATAACTTCTGAATGTTTGAAGAGAATTGGTTCATCCAAACAACTTTGAATGAACGGAATTAAAAAACACTATGATTCTTGTGTCATTCATATTTATATGAATACATCGATATGTAGTAGGTTAAAATGACATGCAAACCTGCCCTGCAAACACTGGGCAGTACAGAAATAGTGGACTAGAAAAAATAGGGCAGCACTTCGCCTGTAAGACACTGACCAGTAAGAATAAAGCTGAAATTGCCATCCATATTTATATGGTTATATCAATATGTAGTTGGTTAAAATGACATGCAATCTCCCCACCAAGCACTGGGCAGCACAGAAATAGTGGACTAAAAAAAATGGGCAGCGCGCCCCCCATAGGCACTGGCCAGTAAGCATAAAGCTGAAATTGGCATCCATATTTATATGGTAATATTGATACAGTTAAAACATGCTATTATATCAACAAATAGCATGTTGATATGCGCGTTAATGTACGTGTTATGACCCAATTAAAGCTATCATATTCTGTACATATGGCCTGTGCACAGGCAATGTTTCAGCCAATGAATGGACTTCCGGGTAACCCGGAGGTCCATTGGCAGAAACATTGCATGTGTTTACTATGAGTAACCAGGAGAACCTGCCGTGCTTTGGATGCCATTCGATATGGCAATTGCACGCAATTCCAACGCACAATTAAGCCCAGATAAGCACACTATTCGTGACAGGACTTCTAGTTTTAACTGTATGTAGTTTAAAGTGACATGCAACCTCCCCTGCAAGCAATTGGCAGTACAGAAATAGTGGCCTAAAATAAATTGGTCAGCACTTCCCCTACAGGCACTAGTCAGTAAGAATACTCAAAAGGCACTGGACAGTAAGAATAAAGCTAAAATTGGGAAATTTGTGATTTTTTAATTCAAAAAGAGGCATTACTCTTGCAAGAACGGTCGGAGTGAACCTCCAAATCGAACATGACCTGTATTTTGACATTAGTAATAAGCAAATAAAATTTGAAATCGATTGGTGTTGTGATACAATTTTAAATGGTCTGGAACCAAAATCACCATAATTCTTGTGTAATCCATATTTATATGGATATATTGATATGTAGAGGTTAAAAAATGTCAAGCAACCTCCCCTGCAAGCACTGGGCCGCAGAAAAATAATGAACTAAAAAAAAAGTTGAGCAGCACTTTGCCCTATAGGCTATGGTACAATTTACCTTAGTCAGAAACAGAGGCCAAAAACAAACCGGGGCCATAACACTACCAAACATGAATGGACGAACCACTAGGTATGAGACAAACAGGCGCCATAACACTACCAAACATAAATGGACGAACCACTAGGTATGAGAACAAACAGGCACCATAACACTACCAAACATGAATGGACGAACTACTAGGTACGAGAGCAAACAGGGACCATAACACTACCAAACATGAATGGACAAACTACTAGGTACGAGAGCAAACAGGGACCATAACACTACCAAACATGAATGGATGAACCACTAGGTACGAGAACAAACAGGGGCCATAACACTACCAAACATGAATGGACGAACCACTAGGTATGAGAACATGGGCCATAACACCACCAAACATGAATGGACGAACTACTAGGTACGAGAACAAACAGGTGCCATAACACTACCAAACATGAATGGACGAACCACTAGGTACAAGAACAAACAGGGGCCATAACACTACCAAACATGAATGGACAAACTACTAGGTATGAGAACAAACAGGTGCCATAACACTACCAAACATGAATGGACGAACCACTGGGTATGAGACAAACAGGGGCCATAACACTACCAAACATGAATGGACAAACCACTAGGTATGAGAACAAACAGGGGCCATAACACTACCAAACATGAATGGACGAACCACTAGGTATGAGAACAAACAGGGGCAATAACACTACCAAACATGAATGGACAAACTACTAGGTACGAGAACAAACAGGTGCCATAACACTACCAAACATGAATTGACGAACCACTAGGTACGAGAACAAACAGGGGCCATAACACTACCAAACATGAATGGACGAACTACTAGGTATGAGAACAAACAGGTGCCATAACACTACCAAACATGAATGGACGAACCACTAGGTATGAGACAAACAGGGGCCATAACACTACCAAACATGAATGGACGAACCACTAGGTATGAGACAAACAGGGGCCATAACACTACTAAACATGAATGGACGAACCACTAGGTATGAGAACAAACAGGGGCCAAAACACTACCAAACATGAAAGGACGAACCACTAGGTATGAGAACATGGGCCATAACACTACCAAACATGAATGGACGAACCACTAGGTACGAGAACAAACAGGGGCCATAACACTACCAAACATGAATGGACGTACTACTAGGTATGAGAACAAACAGGTGCCATAACACTACCAAACATGAATGGACGAACCACTAGGTATGAGAACAAACAGGGGCCATAACACTACCAAACATGAATGGACGAACCACTAGGTATGAGAACAAACAGGGGCCATAACACTACCAAACATGAATGGACGAACCACTAGGTATGAGAACAAACAGGGGCCATAACACTACCAAACATGAATGGACGAACCACTAGGTATGAGAACATGGGCCATAACACTACCAAACATGAATGGACGAACCACTAGGTACGAGAACAGGGGCCATAACACTACCAAACATGAATGGACGAACCACTAGGTATGAGACAAACAGGGGCCATAACACTACCAAACATGAATGGACGAACCACTAGGTATGAGACAAACAGGGGCCATAACACTACCAAACATGAATGGATGAACCACTAGGTATGAGACAAACAGGGGCCATAACACTACCAAACATGAATGGACGAACCACTAGGTATGAGACAAACAGGGGCCATAACACTACTAAACATGAATGGACGAACCACTAGGTATGAGAACAAACAGGGGCCATAACACTACCAAACATGAATGGACGAACCACTAGGTATGAGACAAACAGGGGGCATAACACTACCAAACATGAATGGATGAACCACTAGGTATGAGACAAACAGGGGGAATAACACTACCAAACATGAATGGATGAACCACTAGGTATGAGACAAACAGGGGGCATAACACTACCAAACATGAATGGACGAACCACTAGGTATGAGAACAGGAGCCATAACACTACCAAACATGAATGGACGAACCACTAGGTACGAGAACAAGGGCCATAATACTACCAAACATGAATGGACAAACCACTAGGTACGAGAACAAACAGGGGCCATAACTCTACCAAACATGAATGGACGAACCACTAGGTACGAGAACATCCATTCCCCCAAGTTGCCCTATCACCATACCAAAGAACATTAAACAAACAGGGGCCATAACTCTACTAAACATGAATGGACGAACCACTAGGTACGAGAACATCCATTCTCCCAAGTTGACCTATCACCATACCAAAGAACATTAAACAAACAGGTGCCATAACTCTACCAAACATGAATGGACGAACCACTAGGTACGAGAACATCCATTCCCCCAAGTTTCTCTATCACCATACCAAAGAACATTAACCCTTTACCCAACGTAACGGCCCAAACCGGCCAGAGCTATTCTAAAAAATCGCCAATTAATTTTCATAATATTTTCATTTTTTGTCTCAAAAACATAGGCTATGACCCCTCTTTGGAACGATCTCGTCGAGCTCATTCCAAAGAGGGGTCATAACCTCTGCTTTTGAGACAAAAAATGAAAAAAATTAGTTATTCGAAAATTTTGTTTGCAAGTGTCGTCTGCTTTTTACGTTAGGTAAAGCGTTAAAATCCAACAACTGATGCTCAAGTTATAATACAAACTGTTCCTACGGACGGACGAATGGACAGATGGACGTATGGATGGACTGACGGAGATCTCAACTATAGACACACGTGAAAATTTTTCAGGGGCATGATAAAACATAGGGGATATTTTGTGTTATTATATGAAATCAGTACCTTTGAATGTCTTTACACATCTTACCTACAACTTTGTTAATAAAATGTAAGCCTCATTTTGTGTTATTATATGAAATCAGTATCTTTGAATGAGACTTTAACACAAGAACATTAACATAAAAACATGCTTCTATACTCACATTGAGAAATACAGTTGAACACAGATGAGATGATATTGTCGGGTGAAACATCTTTTGATTGTGGAACCACTGATAAGTATGTCTCAAGTTCTGAAAATGTAAACACATGAATTAAAACTCAATTAACCCTTTACCCAACAAATCGCCCGCATCCGCCCGCGTAATATGCAAATTCAGCAGCTGAAAAAATATTATTTTTCAAAAAATTTCAACAAAACCATATCATGTGACCCCTCTTTGGAACGAGCTCGTTGAGCTCGTTCCAAAGAGGGGTCATATGATATGGTTTTGTTGAAATTTTTTGAAAAAATTTAAAAAATGATATTTAAAATAACAAATTTTGAAATCATCTGCATTGGGTAAAGGGTTAAAAAAATTAACAAGAGATGTCAGTGGAGTAACATATATGTTAAGCAACCCCCCCCCCCCCTGCTCCCTAAAATAATTAAATGGAGCTGAACCAAATAATTGTGCAAACTTTGATGATTGTTGCCACAGCAGTTTTTTAGTTATGGCTGAAACATGACATGTGACCTTCAACAAAAGTATTTAAAAATGACCATAATCTTAAAGATACCCCAAAATTACATCCTACACACCTTCTGACTGTCTATTGTTTACAACTGAAATTTGATTCATTTTCGAGTTATGGCAGAAACACAATTACATGTGACCTTGAAATGTGACATTCACCCCAGTGTTACGAAATCAGCTGTGGTGGGTAACAAAAACCTTCAGATTATTGTGGCCATAATGCCTGAGATATGATTTGTAATCTGGAACATATTCAGTCAAGTGCAGTGGAGCCCACTTATTTGGATGTCTTTTAACTGAATAACCCTGTTAATTGAATATAATTTCCCAACACAAAAGCATATACCATACCTCCAGTACAAATTCGACCTGGTAATTGAATGTAGGTTATAGAGTAAACTCCTGTTAATTGAACAAGAGCAAGCTAACGCGTGTGCTAATGCCCCCATAGGTAGCCAAGTCGTACTCACATGTGGATAATCAGACAACAGCTTCACTGCTGCTACATTGCAGAACAACACTACATTGCAGAACAACAGTAAGGAATGGCAAAGTACCAATAAAATTATTATTACTTATATTTTGTTAATATGTTTTGTAACAACAGGCGACAGCTTCACTGCTGCTACATTGCAGAACAGCACTAAGGAGTCAGTAATAGAGAAAAAGTTATAAAAATAATTGCAGATGACTTGAATGGTGCCATATTGAATAATAACTGAAAGAGGCAAAAATAGGAATATTACATACCTTTGTTAAAAATTTTCAAACCAGTGAAAAGTAGAACTGGTCTTGCATCTTTTCCAAGTGAAAAAGGGGGCATAACTGCATCAAAAATTGCCGAGTCAAACCTCAAATTGAAACCGACCTGTACTTTGACATGAGTAATCAGGATATAAAATTTGAAACTCATCGGTTCAGCCAAACAATTTTAATTGGTAGGAAACCAAAAAATCATCAATTTTCAAAGTAAATAAGGGACATAACTCCTGTAAGATTTGTCGGAAAAAACCCTAGGTACAAGGGCATCCGTTCTCCCAAGCTGCCCTATCACCATACCAAAGAACATTAAAATCCGACAACTGATGTTCAAGTTATAATACAAAATGTTCGTACGGACGAACAGCAAAAGTAAATAAGGGACATAACTCCTGTAAGATTTGTCGGACGAAACCCTAGGTACAAGGGCATCCGTTCCCCCAAGCTGCCCTATCACCATACCAAACAACATTAAAATTCGACAACTGATATTCGAGTTATAATACAAAATGTTCGTACGGACGGACGGACGGACGGGCGGACGGACGGACGGAGACCTCCACAATATACCCCTCGAAAAATTTTTTCGGGGGCATAATAAAAAATCTTGTAACCTGTTGAGAAATTATCCTCGCTCTCCCCAGGATAATCTTTGTTTAAAGACCTATTTGGCCTCAGTACATCCAACATCTTGTTTGAGAGCTCATGGAACTCTGTCAAACAATATATAATACAATAAATTCAAAATTTATCTCTACAATACAGGAAAGTGACACACCCCTGTAAATTGCTTACTCCTGTTAACTGAATAATTTTCATTGGCACAGTGGCTATTCAATTAACAGGGTTCCACTATACAACCTTGACCCTCAAGATGTGCAAGCAACTATTATATGTGTGACACACCTTCTGACAGTCCATAACATTTGTGTTAAGTTGGTTTCTATGTTATGGATGACATGCTTCTGTGATCTTGGAATGTGGCCTTCACCTTCAAATTGCAGACCCAGCTGCAGGAGTACCACATCCTTTCCTTGCTCTTTACAAGTGGAAGAGGTTTGATGATTGTGGCCCCAATAGTTCCGGAGTTATCCCGGAGACAAGATTTGTGATTAAGACATGGATATCAAGATTGACATCACTCTTGATAATGCATAAGTAACTATCATACATGACACAACTATCATACATGACACACCTATCATACATGACACAACTATCATACATGACACACCTATCATACATGACACAACTATCATACATGACACACCTGTCATACATGACACACCTATCATACATGACACACCTATCATGCATGGCACACCTATAATACATGACACACCTATCATACATGACACACCTATCATACATGACACAACTATCATACATGACACAACTATCATACATGACACACCTATCATACATGACACACCTATCATACATGACACACCTGTCATACATGACACACCTATCATACATGACACACCTATCATGCATGGCACACCTATAATACATGCCACACCTATCATACAGGACACAACTATCATACATGACACAACTATCATACATGACACACCTATAATACTTGACACAACTATCATACATGACACACCTATCATACATGACACACATATCATACATGACACAACTATCATACATGACACACCTATCATGCATGGCACACCTATAATACATGACACACCTATCATACATGCCACACCGATCATACAGGACACAACTATCATACATGACACAACGATCATACATGACACACCTATCATACTTGACACAACTATCATACATGACACACCTATCATACATGACACACCTATCATGCATGGCACACCTATAATACATGACACACCTATCATACATGACACACCTATCATACATGACACACCTATATGACACACCTATCATACATGACACACCTATCATACATGACACACCTATCATGCATGGCACACCTATAATACATGACACACCTATCATACATGACACACCTATCATACATGACACACCTATATGACACACCTATCATACATGACACACCTATCATACATGACACACCTATATGACACACCTATCATACCTGACACACCTATCATACATGCCACACCTATCATACATGACACACCTATCATACATACATGACACACCTATCATACATGACACACCTTTTCACTGTCTTGAACATTTCATGAAGTTTGATAACAGTAGTTTGATTTCTTCTTGAGTTATGGTTGAGACACAAATGGTAACAGAGTTTTTAAGTGTGACCTTGAAATATGACATTGACCCTGGGATTAGGAGCCCAGGTATGGTATGTCCTTTACATTTGTGTTTAGTTTTATGATTGTAGTCCAATTAGTTTCTGAATTATACCGGAGACATATGTAACCTTGAACGTATGAAAGTGAAGTTTGACATTGACCGTAACAATGTACAAGCAACTATTATAGCAACAAAGGGCTCATTTGCCCCAAAAGAAGAAAACACTTAATGTGTGAAAACAACGGTCTCGAAAAAAGAAAACACTTAAGGTGTGTAAAACAATGGGCTCATTGGCCTCAAACGAAGGAAACAATGGACTCCTTGGGCTCAAAAGAAGAAAACACTTGGTGCGTGTAAGACAATGGGATCACTGGACTCAAAAGAAGGAAACACTTGGTGCGTGTAAAGCAACGGGCTCATTGGCCTCAAAAGAAGAAAACAGTTGGTGTGTGTAAAACAATGGACTCATTGGCCTCAAAAGAAGAAAGCCCTAAATGTGTAAACAATGGGTTCATTGGCCTCAAAAGAAGGAAACAAGTGTAAAACAATGGGCTGATTGGCCTGAAAAGAAGGAAACACTTAAGGTGTGTAAAACAATGGGCTCATTGGCCTCAAAAGAAGAAAGCCCTAATTGTGTGTAAAACAATGGGCTCATTGGCCTCAAAAGAAGGAAACAAGTGTAAAACAATGGGCTAATTGGCCTCAAAAGAAGGAAACACTTGGTGTGTGTAAACAATTGACTCATTAGCCTCAAAAGAAGAAAACCCTAATTGTTTGTAAAACAATGGGCCCATTGGCCTCAAAAGAAGAAAGCCCTAAGTGTGTGTAAAACAATGGGCTCATTGGCTTCAAAAGAAGGAAACACTTAAGGTGTGTAAAACAATGGGCTCATTGGCTGCAAAAGAAGGAAACATTTAAGGTGTGTAAAACAATGGGCTCATTGGCTTCAAAAGAAGGAAACACTTAAGGTGTGTAAAACAATGGGCTCATTGGCCGCAAAAGAAGGAAACACTTAAGGTGTGTAAAACAATGGGCTCATTGGCCGCAAAAGAAGGAAACATTTAAGGTGTGTAAAACAATGGGCTCATTGGCCTGAAAAGAAGGAAACAAGTGTAAAACAATGGGCTCATTGGCCTGAAAAGAAGGAAACACTTGAAGTGTGTAAAACAATGGGCTCATTGGCCTCAAAAGAAGAAAACAGTTGGTGTGTGTAAAACAATGGACTCATTGGCCTCAAAAGAAGAAAGCCCTAAATGTGTAAACAATGGGTTCATTGGCCTCAAAAGAAGGAAACAAGTGTAAAACAATGGGCTCATTGGGCTCAAAAGAAGGAAACACTTAAGGTGTGTAAAACAATGGGCTCATTGGCCGCAAAAGAAGGAAACACTTAAGGTGTGTAAAACAATGGGCTCATTGGCTGCAAAAGAAGGAAACATTTAAGGTGTGTAAAACAATGGGCTCATTGGCCTGAAAAGAAGGAAACAAGTGTAAAACAATGGGCTCATTGGCCTGTAAAGAAGGAAACACTTGAGGTGTGAAAAACAATGGGCTCATTGGCCTCAAAAGAAGAAAGCCCTAAGTGTGTGTAAAACAATGGGTTCATTGGCCTCAAAAGAAGGAAACACTTAAGGTGTGTAAAACAATGGGCTCATTGGCCGCAAAAGAAGAAAGCCCTAAGTGTGTGTAAAATAACGGGCTCATTGGCCTCAAAAGAAGGAAACACTTAAGGTGTGTAAAACAATGGATTCATTGGACTCAAAAGAAGGAAAGAAGTGTAAAACAATGGGCTCATTGGCCTGTAAAGAAGGAAACTCAAGGTGTGTAAAACAATGGGCTCATTGGCCTCAAAAGAAGAAAGCCCAAAGTGTGTGTAAAACAATGGGCTCATTGGCCTCAAAAGAAGGAAACAAGTGTAAAACAATGGGCTCATTGGCCTCAAAAGAAGAAAGCCCTAAGTGTGTGTAAAACAATGAGCTCATTGGCCTCAAAAGAAGGAAACACTTGGTGCGTGTAAAACAATGGGCTCATTGCCCTCAAAAGAAGGAAACACTTATGGTGTGTAAAACAATGGGCTCATTGGCCTCAAAAGAAGAAAGCCCTAAGTGTGTGTAAAACAATGGGCTCATTGGCCTCAAACGAAGAAAGCCCAAAGTGTGTGTAAAACAATGGGCTCATTGGCCTCAAAAGAAGAAAGCCCAAAGTGTGTGTAAAACAATGGGCTCATTGGCCTGTAAAGAAGGAAACACTTAAGGCGTGTAAAACAATGGGCTCATTGGACTCAAAAGAAGAAATCACAAAGTGTGTGTAAAACAATGGGCTCATTGGCCCCAAAAGGAGGAAACAAGTGTAAAACAATGGGCTCATTGGCCTCAAAAGAAGGAAACACTTAAGGTGTGTAAAACAATGGGCTCATTGCCCTCAAAAGAAGGAGAGAAGTGTAAAACAATGGGTTCAATGGCCTCAAAAGAAGGAAACACTTAAGGTGTGTAAAACAATGGGCTCACTGGCCTGAAAAGAAGGAAACAAGTGTAAAACAATGGACTCATTGGCCTGAAAAGAAGGAAACACTTAAGGTGTGTAAAACAATGGGCTCATTGGCCTCAAAAGAGGAAAGCCATAAGTGTGTGTAAAACAATGGGCTCATTGGCCTGAAAAGAAGGAAACACTTAAGGTGTGTAAAACAATGGGTTCATTAGCCTCAATCGAAGGAAACAAGTGTAAAACAATGGGCTCATTGGCCTGAAAATAAGGAAACACTTAAGGTGTGTAAAACAATGGGCTCATTGGCCTCAAAAGAAGAAAGCCCTAAGTGTGTGTAAAACAATGGGCTCATTGGCCTCAAAAGAAGGAAACACTTAAGGTGTGTGAAACAATGGGCTCATTGGCCCCAAAAGAAGGAAAGAAGTGTAAAACAATGGGTTCAATGGCCTCAAAAGAAGGAATCACTTAAGGTGTGCAAAACAATGGGCTCATTGGCCTCAAAAGAAGGAAACTCTTGGTGTGTGTAAAACAATGGAATCATTGGCCTCAAAAGAAGGAAAGACTTGGTGTGTGTAAAACAATACACTTAGTGTGTGTAAAACAATGGAATCAATGGCCACAAAAAAAGGAAACAAGTGTAAAACAATGGGCTCATTGGCCTGAAAAGAAGGAAACACTTAAGGTGTGTAAAACAATGGGCTCATTGGCCTCAAAAGAAGAAAACAGTTGGTGTGTGTAAAACAATGGACTCATTGGCCTCAAAAGAAGAAAGCCCTAAATGTGTAAACAATGGGTTCATTGGCCTTAAAAGAAGGAAACAAGTGTAAAGCAATGGGCTCATTGGCCTGAAAAGAAGGAAACAAGTGTAAAACAATGAGCTCATTGGGCTCAAAAGAAGAAAGCCCTAAATGTGTGTAAAGCAATGGGCCCGTTGGCCTCAAAAGAAGGAAACAAGTGCAAAACGATGGGCTCATTGGCCTCAAAAGAAGGAAACAAGTGTAAAACAATGGACTCATTGGCCTCAAAAGAAGAAAGTCCTAAATGTGTGTAAGACAATGGGCTCATTGGCCTCAACAGAAGGAAACAAGTGTAAAACAATGGGCTCATTGGCCTCAAAAGAAGGAAACAAGTGTAAAACAATGAGCTCATTGGGCTCAAAAGAAGAAAGCCCTAAATGTGTGTAAAGCAATGGGCCCGTTGGCCTCAAAAGAAGGAAACAAGTGTAAAACGATGGGCTCATTGGCCTCAAAAGAAGGAAACAAGTGTAAAACAATGAGCTCATTGGGCTGAAAAGATGAAAGCCCTAAATGTGTATGAAACAATGGACTCATTGACCTCAAAAGAAGGAAACAACTGTAAAACAATGAGCTCATTGGGCTCAAAAGACGAAAGCCCTAAATGTGTGTAAAACAATGGGCTCATTGGCCTCAAAAGAAGGAAACAAGTGTAAAACAATGGGCTCATTGGCCTCAAAAGAAGGAAACAAGTGTAAAACAATGGGCTCATTGACCTCAAAAGAAGGAAACAAGTGTAAAACAATGGGCTCATTGACCTCAAAAGAAGGAAACAAGTGTAAAACAATGGGCTCACTGGCCTCAAAAGAAGGAAACAAGTGTAAAACAATGGGCCCATTGGCCTCAAAAGAAGGAAATACTTGGTACATGAAAAACAATGGTCTCATTGGCCTCAAAAGAAGGAAACACTTAAGGTGTGTAAAACAATGGGTTCATTGGCCTGAAAAGAAGGAAACAAGTGTAAAACAATGGGCTCATTGGCCTCAAAAGAAGGAAACACTTAAAGTGTGTAAAACAATGGGCTAATTGGCCTCAAAAGAAGAAAGCCCTAAATGTGTAAACAATGGGTTCAATGGCCTCAAAAGAAGGAAACAAGTGTAAAACAATGGGCTCATTGGCCTCAAAAGAAGGAAACAAGTGTAAAACAATGGGCTCATTGGGCTCAAAAGAAGAAAGCCCTAAATGTGTGTAAACAATGGGCTCATTGGCCTCAAAAGAAGGAAACACTTAAGGTGTGTAAAACAATGGGCTCATTGGCCTCAAAAGAAGAAAGACCTAAATGTGTGTAAACAATGGGCTCATTGGCCTTAAAAGAAGGAAACAAGTGTAAAACAATGGGCTCATTGGCCTCAAAAGAAGAAAGCCCAAAGTGTGTGTAAAACAATGGGCTCATTGGCCTCAAAAGAAGGAAACAAGTGTAAAACAATGGCCTCATTGGCCTCAAAAGAAAGAAACACTTAAGGTGTGTAAAACAATGGGCTCATTGGCCTCAAAAGATGGAAACACTTAAAGTGTGTAAAACAATGGGCTCATTGGGCTCAAAAGAAGAAAGCTCTAAATGTGTGTAAAACAATGGGCTCATTGGCCTCAAAGGAAGAAAGCCCTAAATGTGTGTAAACAATGGGCCCATTGGCCTCAAAAGAAGGAAACACTTAAGGTGTATAAAACAATGGGCTCATTGGCCTCAAAAGAAGGAAACAAGTGTAAAACAATGGGCTCATTGGCCTCAAAAGAAGGAAACACTTAAAGTGTGTAAAACAATGGGCCAATTGGCCTCAAAAGAAGGAAACACGTAAAGTGTGTAAAACAATGGGCTCATTGGCTTCAAAAGAAGGAAACACTTAAAGTGTGTAAAACAATGGGCTCATTGGCCTCAAGAGAAGAAAGCCCTAAATGTGTGTAAAACAATGGGCTCATTGGCCTCAAGAGAAGAAAGCCCTAAATCTGTGTAAAACAATGGGCTCATTGGCCTCAAAAGAAGAAAGTCCTAAATGTGTGTAAGACAATGGGCTCATTGGCCTCAACAGAAGGAAACAAGTGTAAAACAATGGGTTCATTGGCCTGAAAAGAAGGAAACACTTAAGGTGTGTAAAACAATGGGCTCATTGGCCTCAAAAGAAGAAAGCCCTAAATGTGTGTAAAACAATGGGCTCAAAAGGAGAAAGCCCTAAATGTGTGTAAACAATGGGCCCATTGGCCTCAAAAGAAGGAAACACTTAAAGTGTGTAAAACAATGGGCTCATTGGCCTCAAAAGAAGAAATCAGTTGGTGTGTGTAAAACAATGGACTCATTGGCCTCAAAAGAAGAAAGCCCTAAATGTGTAAACAATGGGTTCATTGGCCTCAAAAGAAGGAAACAAGTGTAAAACAATGGGCTCATTGGGCTCAAAAGAAGAAAGCCCTAAATGTGTGTAAACAATGGGCTCATTGGCATCAAAAGAAGTTAACAAGTGTAAAACAATGGGCTCACTGGCCTCAAAAGAAGGAAACACTTAAAGTGTGTAAAACAATGGGCTCATTGGCCTCAAGAGAAGAAACCCCTAAATGTGTGTAAAACAATGGGCTCATTGGCCTCAAAAGAAGAAAGCCCTAAATGTGTGTAAAACAATGGGCTCAAAATAAGAAAGCCCTAAATGTGTGTAAACAATGGGCCCATTGGCCTCAAAAGAAGGAAACACTTAAAGTGTGTAAAACAATGGGCTCATTGGCCTTAAGAGAAGAAAGCCCTAAATGTGTGTAAAA